>BSBK01002869.1:0-225000 GCA_027943335.1 Chamaecyparis obtusa
TGTTGGGGTTGTCAAGTCAAAATTGTCATTCCCACCTTTCAATGAAATCGTTTAGCTATTTAGAATTTTGGATGTGTGTTTTAACTCCAAGGAGGCCTTGCATAGAAGACATTTTATAAGCATTTAATGCATAATCCCAAATACTGGTAAACCCTTGGGTTGTTATCCACACAAAACCAACATCCATCATTCCTATCTCCCGCGCCTCCATGAATAGATTTATGCTAAGATTACAAGGGATGTGAACAACATGAAATCTCAATTCTATTGATTTGAGTTTGTAAAGCTCATCCCTTATTGTTTGTTTGTGGATAGTTGAAGGAATCATTGAGATGTATACAATTTCAAAGCTGAGACCTCAAAGGGTGTCACCCAATGAGTACAGGGCTCTAGAACCGAAATGGTCTTCTGAATGAAGGAATGTGACACGTCTCCAGTTGTAATGCCTAATCAAGCCTATAATGGCTTTCATCTGAATTTGATCATTGTGTTCCATGTGAATGGAAGATGGGAACCTCTCGCTAGAAAGGGTGAGACTTGAGTCAGACAATGACAGAATTGGTACATTTGCCACCTCTCCAAGATCTGAAACAAACATCGCAACCTTAGATGTTTGTGCTTGTATGAATGCCACTACTTGGTTGGCCAAAATATCGACAGCTGCATTCACCCAATACAAATTAAAATCTTATGAATCAGATTGAAAAAGGAAAGATTAAGATCTTTCACCATATTGAATCTCTAATACATGTGAAAAATCAATTTAGGTCTTCAAAAAATGACATTTAAAGTAAAAAACCAGTGAACAATGTAACTCCATTTTACAACAAACATGATATCACAAACTTAAGAGTAGTTAAGAAGCTAAATTTAAGGACAAACTAAAAATATTTTAGTTTGAAGAGGGTTTTAAGAAATCATTATAGATAGTAAAATCTAAACTTAAAAGATGAGATTAATTAAATTTGATGGTGATAGCATTGGATTTTATTAGATGACTGTTGTCACTAGGGATTGCACCCAAGTATGGCTAAGTGTAAAACCTAACAATCTCGTGAAACATGAGACTACTCTGAGGTTGTGGGTAATCTATCTGAGAGTAGACCTTCGGATTAGGGGTCAGCTTCCCCTTGAATCACCTAAAACTTAACTGAACTTTGAAGGAAAAGGAAGAGAGAGTGCATGAAATTGAAACTAAAAACTAAACCTAGGTGATTCCCCAAATTTGGATATATCCACAAACTAAAAACAAACTAACAATGTGATTCAAAACATAACCTGACCATCACAACTTCTCCCTAATCTGATTTTTCTCTTAGAAATAACAAGGTGTTGGTTGTAAATGAGAAGGGAAAATGTATTCCACAAACCCAAATAATTTCAAATGCACACAGATTGAGACTTTAGGAAATAAAAGTGCTTATGAACATCTAAATGAACAAAATATCAAGTAAAGGACTAACTTTCATCACAATACATGACATAAAATCCACCAAAATAACTCACAAAGCTATAGAAATAAGAAGGACAATTGCTATGAATTGAATTGAATGGAGCCACAACTTGCTTCTCCAGAGCTACAAGCATTCATCTCGAAGAGAGAGAGAGAGAGAGAGAGAGAGAGAGAGAGAGAGAGAGAGAGAGAGAGTAAATAACCTCAATCACAGAAGTGAGAGGTATAAAAAGAAACTAAGGAATCTACATTTAAATCCCACAACCACCTAAAAATGGAAAACTCTCCAAATAGGCCGATGAAGATCCCTCATAAACTCAGATGCTAGATTCCCAAATTTGTAGGGGTAAGGGTAAAAGTGAAAATCCTAAAAAAGATGATCCATTAAAGTCTACCATATCCCCTAATCATGCTTTGGTAGATAATATTTGAACAAGATGATTTATAAAACATCACTTATCAAATATTTTACAATATAAAATTTGCATGATTTTACATTAAATGTCCCATTTTAATAATGAACCCTAATAAAATATTTTACAACAATAACACCTAAGTGTTTAGGGGTCACATTATCCATTTATAAAAAAACATCTAGGACTTAGGGGTATAGGTCTACATCTCCAATTTTGCCTTCTAGAAAAATGACTTTTCTCAAAATATTCTTCAAATTTTTAATAAAAGTCCATTTTCTTTTTAATTCCCCCTCTTCTTAGGCAAAATTTTTTAAAAACCTTTAAATAATATGCCTTTAGCATATGCCCCACTTTATGTTTATAAAATAAACACTAAAAAAAACCACTTTTTAATATGTTTAGAAACATGCTAAAATCTTCTTTCTTTCCTTTTAAACTTCTCTCCCTTTGCAAAATCATGTGCCATAAGGGAAATTCATATGGGAAAGGATATTATGGATTGGTAACTTTCCATTTTCCTTATCTTTTCATGGATTAGCATTCGAAAGTGCTATGTAAGCCAAGGGTAAGTTTATTTCCTCATTTCTTTGCAAAGTTTTTTTCATTATTTTATGAAGTTTTCTGTTTTGTCTTGAATCATGGCTGCTCCTTCATCATTTCTTCCATTTCCTTGGAAGCATTATTTTCTGGTTGCTTCCATGTGATTTCCATGACCAATCTTGCTGCTATTTTTCATCATTGAGGGCATCATATTGCTGCATTTCGTATGACTATTTTATTGATTTTGAAAATGCAGATTTTGTACCATTATTGTACCATTTTCCTTGAGAGATACACATGTAAATGTATCATATTTTTTGCTTTGATTCTTCAAAATACCAATTTCTGAGATGTGCATACAAATTAGGACTTTGATTTTGTTGATATTCATATGCAAATGATGCTTTGTTTAAGATATATGCAGATTTTGTATTGCTCCATTTTCTTCATGTAGCAATGATTTGTTTCTCTCTATCATTAAATCAATGAAGATGATCATCTCACACTTCTCATTGTGAGGTTGGTCTGTAGATAATAACTTGTTTCATTTTGCATGTATGAACACTGCATCTCATGGATGACACTGATGCATCATGAATCACTAGAAGGTTTCACGATACAAGGTCATGTCCCTTCTACAATTATTTCTTTATTTCTTAGCTCAATTATAGTAGATTGAAAGGTTTCATATCCAAGAAAATATGTCCCTTTCATAGTCTAATTTTCCTCACTGCTTGCACATGACATAGACAAGTTAGTAAAAATATGGTACTTTTCTTCCTCCTGTAGCATCCTTCTGAGTGTGCAAATGTCTAGAGCATGGTTCCCTTCTTGTGATGAATGGTTAATTATGTTCATGCATGAATGTAGATGAGGATATGTAATAGGATATCATGCATTTCTTAGATCCCTTGGATCTAACCTCATTTCTTTTCTTCTTACAGATTCTAGATCAAGTAGAAGCACACTGGATTCACACCCTGGTTATCCTTCCATCATTTCTTCAAGAAATGTTTGGTACCCTATTGTTTATGTTCATTTACTCATGTATGTATACATTCAACTTTATCTTTCTAGGAGTTGGCTATGCTCACGGTGTATGTGAGCCTAGATAAATGATCTTTTTCAGTTCTTTCCTTTGTACAGTACATTCAGATATTGGCACATATTGATGCAGGAGCATCCTGGGTGTAAGAGCAATCTTGCATCACCCAAAAATATTTCTATTTTTGTATTCAATAAGGGCTATTTTGTGCAGAGCTGCTATTTATGGAAAGTTACTATTTTTTGGTAATTTTCGTATGTGCTCAGAATGATCTGATTTCTTTCTTGGAGGTTCATTTTGGTCATATAAGTCTGCCAGTAAAGTTTCATTGCCAGATCAAGTGTATATTGGAAGATATTGAAGATTTTCGGTATTGGCAGCAGGGTACAGAAACTTTGAACTCAGTTTTGAAGGCTTTAGAGGCCCCGGATGAGGTCAAAAATTTGGATGATGGGTGCTTGCGTCAGTCAAGCTTGTAGAGCACTTCGTGAAGTTTCTGAAATGGGGTTATAATAGCCGAGCGGGTCAACTGGTGATGACTTATGGTCTTCGGAAGTTGGGCCACCTGAAATGGCAGAAAATAATTTTCTTCAAAATTTCTGTTCGGGTTTCAAAGGTTATCTTGAGCCGAATATGATGTAATAAAATGTAAAATAAAATAATTCTAAGTTGGTCGGCCTTATTGGCTAAAATTTTGGAACCTTCCCAGGCGGTGGAAAATTGCCTATATAAGGAAAGCTGTATTATTGTCTTAGGCAGTCAGAATAGTTCTGGGTAGTAGATCTGGGTAATAGTTCGAGGCTTTGTCCTACAGAATATTGTAAGGAATGCCCATGTGGCTTTGCATATTGTAATTCTGAAAGCTTGTAATTCCACATTTGTGGAGATAATAAGAAGCCAATTTTCTATTCTTGCATATTATTGTTGTTGTTTCTCTATTTCTGTTATGTGTTTGTCATATTAAGGGGAGCACCATTCATCAAGTGGTATCAGAGCAGGAGTTCTTGAGTGTGTAAATAGATCGCCGACTGTGAGGCAGTTTGCACCAGGACTGTGGCTAGGGTTTCAGCGTGCATCTTGAAAATGCCTCCATGATGAGAACGTGGCGGAAGAGTTGGTGCTGTGACACCTGAGGTTAGGGAGCTACAGAGACAAGTGTGAGCATTGCAAGAAGAGATTCACAGAGAAATGAATCTAAATGTCAGAGACGAAAGCGAGGATGAAGCCGAAGAAGAATATCAAGAAGGAGAAGCCAAAATTGTGAACCAGGAGGAAGAAAGACTTTTTCAGGCCATTTCCAAGATTGGAAAAAGACCTAAGATTGAGGTTCCTACATTTTCTGGAAATCTTAACCCAGAGGAATTGATTGACTGGATCAATGAATGTGAGGAATATTTTGAGTACGAAGATGTTGACGATCCTGATAGGGTCAAATTTGCAAAGGCCAGATTGAAAGGTCATGCGAAGATCTGGTGGCAAGAAATTCAGTTGGAGCGAAACAGAAGAGGGAAAGATAAAATCACAAGATGGGATCAGATGGTGGATAAATTGAAGTGACAGTTCATTCCTGTTGATTATGAGCTTGACCTACTGAAGAAAATGCAGAGTTTGAAGCAAGCAGGAAGATCTGTTCAGGAGTATACAGAGGAGTTCTATCGACTTCTCATCAGAACAGGCCATGCAGAAGCTGATAAGGAGAAAGTTGCCCGATACCTTAATGGGTTAAGGCCAAGCATTCAGGAGGAGCTGAATCTGGTTCGAATGAACCATATTGAAGAGGCATACCAGTTTGCCCTAAAAGTAGAGGAAAAGCTGAACAAGAAGTTTGAGAGTAGACAAAATGGAAGAGGTCACGGTGGACGATCTGGTGGACGGCCATACGGTGGCCGAAATGAAGATCCAAAAAGAAGGATGAGGCTAGTAGCAGTCAGAATCAGCGAGGAAATAATTCCAATCACTTTCAGGATCAGAATAATAGAGATCAGAGAGGAAGAGGAAGAGGACAAGGATCTGGAAGAGGTGGCTTCCCTGGAACATGTTTTCACTGTGGAGAAGAAGGTCATAGGGCATTTGAATGTCCTCAGCGCCAAGGAAGAACAGACAAGAGAAATGAAGGCCAGGCCAGAGTTGCACATGTAGATGAAGATGTCAGATCATCAAATTCTGAAGATGCTGAAAGAGGAGAAACGTTGATTAACAGAAGAGTCCTGTTGAGTGGTGAGAATGAACCTAAGCAAAGAAGGAGCCTGTTTCGCACCAGGTGCAAGTGTGAAGGTAAATGTTGTGATGTGATTATTGATAGTGGAAGCACTAACAATTTGGTGTCAGAAGAGATGGTGACAAAGTTGAAGCTCAAGAGACAGAAACACCCACATCCATATCGGATTGCCTGGGTACAGGATGACCACAAGGTCATGGTCAATGAACAATGCTTAGTGAAGTTCAAGGTTGGTGGATACCAAGATGAGGTATTGTGCGATATCATATCTATGGATGCATGTCATATGTTGTTGGGTAGACCATGGCAGTTTGACAGATGTGTTGTACACGATGGTCGTGCGAATACCTATTCCCTGACAAAGGATGGAGTGCGACATAAGCTAAAGCCATTGAAGGAGACCGAAGAAAAGGTATGTGGTAACGCAAGAATAACATTTGTTGATGGAAGGAAATTCTTAGATGGTATGAGGCATGAGCATGTATGTTTTGCTTTAATTCCAAAAGTTGGTAAAGAGGAAGTAGAAGATGTTCCTGTAGAAGTTGCAGATTTGTTGAATGAGTTTCAAGATATTGTATCCGATAACGTGCCTGATGGATTACCACCAGTCAGGAAGATCAGTCATCAGATGGACTTGATCCTAGGAGCGAGTTTTCCGAAAAAGGTAGCACACAGAATGACACCTGCAGAAAGTGAGGAGTTGAACAGACAAGTACATGAACTGTTACAGAAAGGATTGATCCGTGAGAGTCTGAGTCCCTGTGCTGTACCAGCGGTATTAGCACCAAAGAAGAATAGAGAATGGAGGATGTGTACAGATTCTAGAGCAATAAACAAGATCACAATCAAGTATAGGTTTCCATTGCCACGAATGGATGATATCATGGATTGTTTGAGTGGAGCTGTGTATTTCTCAAAGATAGATCTAAAGAGTGGATATCACTAGATTCGGATCAGAGAAGGAGATGAATGGAAGACTGCCTTCAAGACAAAAGAAGGACTATATGAGTGGTTAGTCATGCCTTTTGGGCTAACCAATGCACCGAGCACTTTCATGCGGCTCATGAATGAGGTTCTGAAAGAATTTTTGGGTAAGTTTGTCATTGTTTACCTAGATGATATTTTGATCTTTAGTAAGACATTGGATGAGCATATGATGCATATTCGTATGGTATTTGAGAAGTTGAGAGAAGAGAAATTGTTGATTAATTTGAAGAAGTGCAGTTTTGTGAAGAAAGAGTTAGTGTATTTGGGATTTGTAGTTTCAGCAGAAGGTCTAAAAATGGACCCAGAGAAGGTACAGGCTATCCTTGAATGGCCTACTCCAAGGAGTGCTACTGAAGTAAGATCTTTTCATGGTCTAGCTAGCTTTTACAGAAAGTTTATCAGAAATTTTAGCAGTATTTGTGGACCCTTGACTGAAACAATGAGAGGGGATAGAAAAGAGTTTAAGTGGACTAAAGGAGCAGAAAAGAGTTTTCAATTATTGAAACAAAAAGTTACAGAACAACCTATTTTAGCACTTCCAGATTTTAATAAGGTGTTTCAAGTAGATTGTGATGCTAGTGGTACTGCAATAGGAGCTGTTATGAGCCAAGAAGGTAAACCTGTTGCTTATTTCAGTGAGAAGTTAAATGATGCCAAGAGGAAATATTCTATTTATGATCAAGAATTTTATGCTATAGTTCAGGCATTAAAGAAGTGGAGACATTATCTACTTCCTAAGGAGTTTGTTTTGTATACTGATCATCAAGCTTTGCAATATTTGAATAGTCAAGGAAAATTGAATCAAAGGCATTTGAAATGGGTTGAGTTTTTGCAGAGTTATACATTTGTTTTGAAACACAAGAGTGGAAAGTCTAATAGGGTTGCAGATGCTCTTAGCAGAAGGCAACTATTGCTGATAGAAATGCAGATTGAAGTGGTTGGGTTCAAGGAACTCAAGAATTTGTATCCAGAGGATCCTAATTTTGGTGAAGCTTGGAAAGCTTGTACAGAACCTGTTACTCTAGACAGGATGAAATGGTTAGATTTCGTCATCTAGGATGATATGATGTTCAGAGGGAGTCAGTTGTGCATTCCACGAAGCTCTATGAGGGAGAATCTCATCAAGGAGAAGCATAGTGGAGGATTGGCTGGATATTTTGGTCATGATAAAACCCTTGGTTTGGTTAGTGAGAATTATTATTGGCCACAGTTGCAGCAAGATGTGAAGAAGTTTGTACAGAGTTGCAGAGTATGTCAGATGGTGAAAGGAGTGAAGCAGAATATGGGGTTGTATCAGCCATTACCTATACCAGAGAAGCCTTGGGAGGATATCAGCATGGACTTTGTTCTTGGTTTACCGAGGACTCAGCGGGGACATGATTCAATTTTTGTGGTGGTTGACAGATTTTCAAAGATGGCACATTTCATTCCTTGCAAGAAGACTAATGATGCTGTTCATGTAGCAGAATTGTTTTTCAGAGAAGTAGTGAGACTTCATGGTTTTCCAAAGACCATAGTTTCAAATCGGGACACTAAGTTTGTTGGATATTTTTGGCGTACATTGTGGAAGAAGTTGAAGACAGATTTGAAGTTTAGTTCATCACATCATCCATAGACTGATGGACAGACAGAGGTGGTGAATAGGAGTTTGAGAAATTTGCTGAGATGTTTGGTTGGAGATAAGCCAACAGGATGGGATTTGATTTTGCCACAGGCGGAATTTGCATACAATAATTCTGTCAACAGGAGCACTGGTAAATCAACATTCCAGATTGTATGTGGAAGTAGTCCAAGAAATGCATCTGAATTGAGAAAGATAGATAAAGGAGAAATAAGTAGTGCTGAAGCTGAAGATTTTGCAGAACATTTGAAGAACATCCATGAGGAGGTGAGGAAGCATATTGCCAAGATGAATGCATAGTATAAGGCTAAGGCAGATATGAAAAGGAGGCATAAGGAATTTCAGGTTGGTGATGAAGTCATGGTTCATTTGCGGAAGGAGTGGTTTCTAGTTGGTACATATAACAAGCTGAAAATGAAGAAGTTTGGGCCATGTAAGATACTGAAGAAGCATGATTCAGGAAATGCATATGAGGTAGAATTGCCTACTGAGCTGAATATTTCACCAGTGTTTAACATTTCAGATTTGACAGAGTATAACGAAGGAGGTGTTGAAGATGAGATCACAGCAGCACAGTGGAATATTCCAGCAGCTAGTTCAGACACTAAAGAAATTGAAGATATACTGGATAGTCGTGTTGGCAGAAGCACAAGGAACAGGACATATGAAAAATATCTGGTCAAGTGGAAAGGATGACCTGTTGAAGATTCATCATGGCTAACAAAGGAGGAGGTTAACCGTCTTGGTTTTCCTCTGCACACCTGAGTCGTGACAGGGTCACTTCTCAAATTACCCTGGGTGTCTGATGCAGGAGCATCCTGGGTGTAAGAGCAATCTTGCATCACCCAAAAATATTTCTATTTTTGTATTCAATAAGGGCTATTTTGTGCAGAGCTGCTATTTATGGAAAGTTACTATTTTTTGGTAATTTTTGTATGTGCTCAGAATGATCTGATTTCTTTCTTGGAGGTTCATTTTGGTCATATAAGTCTGCCAGTAAAGTTTCATTGCCAGATCAAGTGTATATTGGAAGATATTGAAGATTTTCGGTATTGGCAGCAGGGTACAAAAACTTTGAACTCATTTTTGAAGGCTTTAGAGGCCCCGGATGAGGTCAAAAATTTGGATGACGGGCACTTGCGCCGGTCAAGCCTGTAGAGCGCTTCGTGGCATTTCTGAAATGGGGTTATAATAGCCGAGCGGGTCAACTGGTGATGACTTATGGTCTTTGGAAGTTGGGCCACCTGAAATGGCAAAAAATAATTTTCTTCAAAATTTCTGTTCAGGTTTCAAAGGTTATCTTGAGCTGAATATGATGTAATAAAATGTAAAATAAAATAATTCTAAGTTGGTCGGCCTTATTGGCTAAAATTATGGAACCTTCCCAGGCGGTGGAAAATTGCCTATATAAGGAAAGCTGTATTATTGTCTTAGGCAGTCAGAATAGTTCTGGGTAGTAGATCTGGGTAATAGTTTGAGGCTTTGTCCTACAAAATATTGTAAGGAATGCCCATGTGGCTTTGCATATTGTAATTCTGAAAGCTTGTAATTCCACATTTGTGGAGATAATAAGAAGCCAATTTTCTGTTCTTGCATATTATTGTTGTTGTTTCTCTATTTCTGTTATGTGTTTGTCGTATTAAGGGGAGCACCCTTCATCACATATATATGTAATCTCTAGATGTAGATGTTCATTTTCTTTTACATGTATCTTATCATGAATGAACACAAAATTAAATAAGATCATCTAATATCTCAAACTAGGGTACTGTAGCCTCACTAGTAACTAGGCCTCCAAATATGAGTAAAATACTGATAACATTATGGCGACCTCTATTGATTGCTTGCCTACTAAGCATCCTGACTAGTTTCCTTGTAATCCATTGGGCATAGAGTCTTATAAGCCTCAAAACTGAACTTAGTCTCATCAAACAATCCTTCTTTCTAACAAAACCACTAACTGCCAGAGATAACTTCTCTGGTTTCTTACTACTCAAAGCAGACCCCAAAACTGAACTGAAAGTAAATTGAAAGCAACATAGGAAGCCAACTTGTGCCAAGGCACTTAGGAAACACAAAAATGAAGAGTCCTATCCTACCCTACTCTAACTAGTCTCATCAAACTGGTTAAACAAATCCATTAACTGGATTGTTGAAATAACTTCCCATTCTCCTTAGGGTATTACACTTCGCATATTTGATGCCAACAAAGAGAATATGGAATACAAAAATCAACTGAACTGCCTGGCATATCAAGTTTTGAATTTGGTAGACCAGACTACTAACCTTGATCATTCCATAGGTGCTATCCTCCCAGGGAGGCTGATAAGACTGAGTAAGCTCCTAGTCATCAGTGAGTTGACATCTGACATCACCCTCCATTGAATCTTTGAAAATGGATATCCTGTTTGACCCCATCTGAGCTAGGTATCTGATAGGACACCCACTTGAGAGTATGAAACTAGGCCTCTGTTGCTTAGTGTGCATCTCATTAATAACTTCAGCATGCTGATAAAAAATCTACCGCTCTATGATAGTCTACCATACCATTTCTTCTTCTACAGTTAGAGGACCATCCTCTTCATTAGTTGGAACATCCAATAGCTCATCAAAGCTATCAAACTATCTTAGGTCTTTAACAATCACTGGCCCCTCCTCATGGTCTAGGAAATATGATTCCTTAGATTCATCCTCTATTTTATTGCAGACAGGCTTAGATTCTACAATTGAGACATCATTGACCTCCTGAAAAACAAACTCTTCCTCAAGAAGATGCAAGCTATTATCCTTAGATGAGGAACATCAACAAGAGTCGATCAAAAAACATCAATTATCAAATCAAAATCATCTTGTTGTTCTAAATTAGCAGAAACTGTATCATTTTTATTATCATAATCAGAGAGCTCAACTAGTAAATCTTGTGCTACTTCATCTTGTTCAATATAAGAAGGCATTTCCTCAAATAAATTAGATAGGATCTCACCCTCTTCACTTACTTCCTGGTCCTTGTCTTGCTTCTCTAATCCATCAGTATGTAACAAATCTACTTGTTCCTCATGATCATCATGAAAAAGTACACTTAAAAGACAAAATCCATTCTCTTCTTGGTGGCTTGAAATGCTATGAGGTGTAAGGGTCTCTTTAGGAATTGGCTCATAGGGCTTAATCTACTATAGGATAGGCTCATTATCATTTAGGAAGTCAAACATTTTAGGTGTCTCATCTATAGGAATAGGATGGAGTAGTTGAGAAACTAAGATGGGGTCATGAATAGGATCTAGAAATGCATGGAGGTTAGGCTCCTATTGACTAGGATTCTGAACTAAAGGAGAAATCCTGAAGCTTGGAATTTCAATAGGAGTGCTAGTGGACTTACCAAGCAAGAAACTTGGGATTTGAACCTTGTGAGTCTCCTGTCTAGTCTGTAAAGCTTCTAGGTTCTCTTCAGCAGCATGGGGTATCTCCTTCTGGATCTCCTTAAAAAGAGTTGGCATCTCGTAACTTGGATACATAGTCCATGAGGGTCTCCAACACTGCATTAAGTTTCCATTGCGTTCTAGTGGATTTGGTGAGCCTTCTTGTGTAGGTGCAGTAGTGACTTCATGATCTCCTTGACTTGGTGCTTGTGTCAACAAAATCTTAACCAACTAATCCTTTTCTGCTAACTCTTTTCAGAGATCCTTCTCTTGTGTCAAGATCATTTGGTTCTTTTCTCCAAGGTTCTTCTCATAAATTACTATCTTGTTCTCTAACTATCTTGAAAAATCTTCTTTCTGAGTCACCATCTCCATATACTACCTTGAGATCTCCTCTTTCTAAGACTTCACCTCTGCATAGTCTTTCATGAAAGAGCTCATTTCCTCTAGAAAAACTACCAACTAGTCATTGGAGCTTGAATCTAAAGTGGTGTTGGGCTGATTCTGAGGATTATAATGGTGTCCCTCATAGGGTGGTTCATAGGAGTGGTGCCATGATGCTTGATGCTAGGTGGGAGGGTATGGTAGTGCATGCTGGTAACTTAATGTTTGTGGGCCATTTTGGTTATATGCTACTGCTTGGCCAGCTTGATATGGCATGAATGATGGCACATGGATGGCTTTTTCATGATATGGGGGGTGATAGGGAGAATATGCATTATGGACAGACATGCTTACTCATCAAATGAGTTGGTAAAAAGATATTTCCTAAAACTTATCAGCACTTGAACTGCTCAAACCAGTAGATTTTTCTCAGAGTCACCATGGTTTTTGAAACAAACTACCTCTTAAAGGCTTATTGCAATGAGGATTACACCAAAAATCTCAGTGAATGATAGGAAACAAAGTTTTCCAATTGGGTGTGCCAAAAACTGTTGTCACTAGGGATTGCACCTGAGTATGGCTAAGTGTAAAACCTAGCAATCCCATGAAACATGAGACTACTCTCAAGCTATGGGTAACCTATCCGAGAGTAGACCTCTAGATTAGGGGCCAGCTTCCCCTTGAATCACCTAAAACTTAACTAAACTTTAAAAGAAAAGGGAGAGACAATGCATGAAATTGAAACTAAAACTAAACCTAGGTGATTCACCAAATTTGGATGGATCCACAAACTGAAAACAAACTCACAATGTGATTTAGAACATAACCTAAGCATCACAACTTCTCCCTAATCTGATTTTTCCCTTAGAAATAACAAGGTGCTGGTTGTAAATGAGAAGAGAAAATGAATTCCACAAACCCAAATACTTTCCAATGCACATAGATTTAGACTTTACAAAATAAAAGTTCTTATGAACATCTAAATGAACAAAACATCAAGTAAAGGATGAACTTTCATCACAATACATGACATAAAATCTACCAAAATAACTCACAAAGCTATAGGAATAAGAAGGACAATTGCTATGAATTGAATTGAAGGGAGCCAAAATACAACTTGCTTCTCCAGAGCTACAATCATTCATCTCCAAGAAAGAGAGAATGAAGAACTAACCTCAATCACATAACTGAGAGGTATAAAAAGAAACTAAGGAATCTGTATTCAAATTCCACAACCACCTAAAATTGAAAAAGTCTCCAAATAGGACGATGAAGATCCCTCATAAACTCGGATGTTAGATTCCTAGAATTGTAGGGGTAAGGGGAAAAGTGAAAATCCTAAAAAAGATGATCCATTAAAGTCTACCATATCCCCTAATCATGCTTTGGTAGATAATATTTGAACAAGATGATTTATAAAACATCACTTGTCAAATATTTTACAATATAAAATATGCACGATTTTACATTAAATGTCCCATTTTACTAATGAACCCTAATAAAATATTTTACAATAATAACACCTAAGTGTTTAGGGGTCACATTATCCATTCATTAAAAAAAACATCTAGGACTTAGGGGTATAGGTCTACATCTCCAATTTTGCCTTCTAGAAAAATGACTTTTCTCCAAATATTCTTCAAATTTTTAATAAAAGTCCATTTTCTTTTTAATTCCCCCTCTTCTTAGGAATTTTTTTTCAAAAAAACCTTTAAATAATATGCCTTTAGCATATACCCCACTTTACATTAAAAAAATAAACATTCCCAAAAAAAACCACATTTTAATATGTTTAGAAACATACTAAAATCTTCTTTCTTTCCTTTTAAACTTCTGCCCCTTTGCAAAATCACGTGCCGTAAGGGAATTTTTTATGGGAAAGGATATTTTGGATTGGAAACTTTCCATTTTCCTTATCTTTTCATGGATTAGCATTTGAAAGTGCTATGTAAGCCAAGGGTAAGTTTATTTCCTCATTTCTTTGCGAAGTTTTTTCATCATTTTATGAAGTTTTCTATTTTGTCTTGAATCATGGCTTCTCCTTCATCATTTCTTCCATTTCTTTGGAAGGATTATTTGCTAGTTGCTTCCATGTGATTTCCATGACCAATCTTGCTGCTATTTTTTATCATTGAGGGCATCATATTATTGCATTTCTTATGACTATTTTACTGATTTTGAAAATGCAGATTTTTAAGATGCAGATTTTTTACCATTGTTGTAACATTTTCCTTGAGAGATACACATGTAAATGTATCATATTTTCTGCTTTGATTCTTCAAAATACCAATTTTTGAGATGTTTATACAAATTAGGACTTTGATTTTTTTGATATTCATATGCAAATGCTACTTTGTTTAAGATATATGCAGATTTTGTATTGCTCCATTTTCTTCCTGTAGCAATGATTTGTTTCTCTCTATCATTGAATCAATGAAGATGATCATCTCACACTTCTCATTGTGAGGTTGGTCTCTAGATAATACCCTGTTTCATTTTTTATGTATGAGCACTGCATCTCATGGATGCCACTGGTGCATCATGAATCACTAGAAGGTTTCATGATACAAGGTCATGTCCCTTCTACAGTTATTTCTTTATTTCTTAGCTCAATTATAGTAGACTGAAAGGTTTCATATCCAAGAAAATATGTCCCTTTCACAGGGTATATGCACAAAGATGGGGGACCAAAAAGATGCCACTTTTCTTTTTGGCCCCCCATCGCACATAGTGCGTACGCACTAAAGCACGTGCGCGCTATAGCGCGCATGCGCTATGGATTGGGTTGTCTGAGCCTTAGGCTTGGGCAATCCAAAACAAAGTGTGTGCGCGCTATAGCACGCATGCGCTTTGAAAAGCCAATATAAATGGCAAACGTGGGTTTGAGAAAGTCCAAAACTCATTTTTCTTTCTCAAACCCACGTGTGCAGTGAAGAAAACCTCCCAAAGCACGCACGCCTTCCACCTGCTGCTATTATTTTCCTTCATCCATTGATCAAATGGCTCCACCGCATCAACGAAGTCGATTGAGAAGAAGAGGTAAGTGTTTCTACAACTTATGCCTCTTATTTGTTTTAAAATTTTAGTTTTTTTGCAATTTATTTTGCTTTAATTTATTTTTGTTTAAATTCTTTGTATAGTGAAGATTTTAAAATGTAATTTTTTTAATTTTCAGGAAGAAATAATCTCCCTCCACCAAACCCTCCACCAAACACTCCTCCAAACCCTTCATCTCCTCATGAAGAATAAAATGAACCTGAATTACCTCCTCCAACAATTGAGAAACCTCCTCCTGGAACCCAACAAAATTTGATGAACCAAATTGAAAAAGGGAAAAAAAAATTAGAATCTTTAATTAGTAGGTTAAAAGATTCTAGAGGTACAAATCCGGGATGGGAAAGTCTTGCAAAATCATTAGAAAAAATCTTGACCCACGTAAGCGCAGTTAGTGGGAAACTTAATATATGGCAGGATAAAAGAGAAGAACAAAAAAAATATTATGCAAATAAATTATCTTATGCCGACATAAAGAAAAAAAAATCACAAAAGATGACATTTGTTTGCTATTTAAAAAACAAGGGGATGCAAATACTCTTAGAACTACGACAAAGAGGTTCCTAATTCATTGGTGCACAAATGAAGACATTAAAATCAATTTTTGGGATAGATGGTGGATGGTCTTTGATGCGCCTCCTTGTAACAATCATGAAGTTCCTATATATTTCTTCAGGAAACTCTATTGTGAGTTTGTACTCAAAGAGGTGCCAAATTATTTTGACATTCTAGATTCTCAGGGTAGAGGAGGGGGGTCATCATTTGATCAAGAAGGGGCACATCATGACCCTAATGGACCTAGGCCTGTTATTGGCAAGCCACAGGAAGATCATGTTAGTATTCCTTCTACTGTGAAGGAACATGTAGAGACAGACACACTAGGCACAATTAGTGCTCTGACACAGACTCTCATTCAGTGTGCCACTCCTTTAGGTGAGGGTGACCATGGTCAATCCTCGAGGGGCCATATTTTTTGGTCATGTGGATGCTTGTACACATATGGTACTAGCGAGAGAGAGGAAGATGATCCTGGATTTATGACTGATAGCTTTCTAAATATGACATTTGGCATTGACACACAGGTAAATATTTCCAAGTTCATGAAATTGCTTTGATCATATTTCATTTATAAAAGAATAACTATTTAATTTATAGTATCTATTGTTTATGATGAAAATTCAGGGCAAGAGTGTCAGTGACAGTGATGGTGGCGGTGGAAGTGGCAATGATCCTAATGTCCCCTTTTACACTTCACCGCCACACACCGGAGGACGCGGTGGAACCTTCACAGAGGTATCATTTACTCATTAGTAGGGTTGTAAAAAATATATGTAATCTTGATAACTACATAATTTAATTTTTTTATTTCATTTTCAGCTTTTGACATCAGAGACTCCTCCTTCTGTCCGTGATACTTTGGATCGCGGAGTAGCTGCAGCAGTAGCTAGTTCTGAAGCACTGACTGAGGTATGAAAGAGATCACTTAACTTTAATTTTTATTTTAATAGTTTGTATTGAATTTTATAATGATATCCATGTATGTATTTTAATTATTATTTTGATCATTGTTGTAGGGACTTATGACTCCAGATCGCCAGCATGCACCTTCGGTGGATGAACATAGTGACTATCTACTAGCGGTAAGCCAATATTCAATTTTATGTCATTGTATAATTCAATTTTGATGTATATTAGTTATCTCTATCTAATTTTATTTTTTATCAGGATGAGCTACAGAAGAGTCTAGATAGGAGGATGAGTGAGCACACTCAGAAGACTACGGCATCCACTGCATCTCCATCAATGCGATGATTGAAGATAGCTCGGGATTTGTTTTCTTCCCCTAGCGGGAAAGGACTAGATTAGGGATATGGATTGTATGCCTATATGGCATTAGTGGACATATTTTTTGTATATTGTATCAGTGATACATTGTACATCCATTTGGCTTTGAGGAAGCCAGTTTTACTGAATATATTCAATGTATGACATTATTGGACATATATATTTGACTTCATGCCCTATGAATATATATTTTTTATGTTTTAGGTATGCAATTCATGTGTTTGGTGTATTGATGTATACTAAATTATGTTTATGTTTATGTCTTTGCTTTGTAAATTTCCCATGCCTTATAGTTATGCTTGTATGTTTAACTTGCTAACTGTGCTACAAATGCCAGTCACTGTCCTCAATAAAAGTCAATTCCTTAACTGTAATAATAACAAAAGTAATGAAATGAATGCATAAATGTATAAATATAATATGTAAGAAGCCTAAGTGGCTCTTGTTCTTGCAATGATAATTTTTTAAAGAAATTCTAACAAATCTAGATACTAATGCTTCAACAATTTGTTTATAGCTTGGTTGAAAATTTGATGCAAATAGGTAGGTTAGATTGGGGTTATTTTATAAATAAAGTTTTCTTGGTTTCCTCAAAGGTGTTCCTTACCCAAGTGGCCCCAAGTGCCAATATGCCACTAACCTATCAATCTGACTTCTCCCAACTACCTTACTATTATAGGGATTCAATATGGCTTAAAATATGAATCTAACAATGTTCAAGTGGTTCTTGAAGTCCTACTCCAAGATCTTACCCTCAATCCACACTCTAGGCTCTCTATCCTTGTAGTCTTAACCAGTGAGTTTTTCCCAAATAACTCTTAGTTTTCCCAAAACACTTCCAAAATAAATTACATATTCATATACCTTTTATGGTTTTACAAAACATATCTCAAAATTAGGTAGGGTTAATTTGGAACACAACCCCCAAAAATTGCTGCTCCACTTTCCTTCCTAGACGTAATAGGTCACTTTTACAAAGGAACCCTATTAAAAACTTAACACCCAACCTTGCCACTTTTCACAGAGTGCTAATATGGTCCCAATTAGAGAAATTTGAAGTCAATTGGATCCTATAGGCTTTCTATACCCAAAAGCCCCAAATTGCTCCCTCTAGGCCTTCAAAACTAGGGCCTTATTAAAAACAACTCAAAACTCATTTTCAAAACTCCTCCTTATGGATTAAACTTTCATTTGACATATAATTCTACTATTTCAAATAAAATTATACCCTTGTTAAGGCGGATCCTTTGCTACTACACTTGTGGCATCAATTTTATATCATTTTCCCACTCTTCGTCATGGTGTACACCCACTAAAACAACTTGTCCTGCATCCAAATGGTTAGTAACATCATACATATGTTACATAGGGTCCATTCAATGAAAAAAATTATTTAAATTCATTGAATGGCCCATTATATCATCAAAAAGACCAAAATAGAGTTATTTCAATGCACCAAAATGACCACCTACATCAACTTTCCAAATTTGAAGCAAAATAGATTATATAATCATTCAATATAGATGAAAAATGATGTTATGATGTTATTATATCACCCACAATTATGTTCCAAACCCAAAACAATCAAACTTCAATACCCTTTTGGCTTTAGGGACACTAGGCCTAAACCTAGCCTTTAGTTAAAACTCTTTACCAGTGGACTTCCTGACCACTCTAAAGCATGTAGATGGTCCTCATATGACCTAAGGACTCTAAAATAACTCTTAGTTTGTTCCTTTTACAAACATAACATAGCAAACTAGACCTGCACGCTAATTTCCTAGGCCTAAACCTAGCCTTTAGTTAGAAATCTTTACTAGTGGACTTCCTAAACACTCCCAAGCATGTAGATGGTCTTCATATGACCTAAGGAGTTTGAAAAAAATCTTGGTTTGTTCCCTTTAAAACCATACCATAGCAAACTAGAACTGCACACTAATTTCCTACGCCTAAACCTGGCCTTTAGTTAGAACTCTTCAGCAGCGGACTTCCTGACCACTCCTAAGCATCTAGATGGTCCTCATATGACCTAAGGACTCTAAATCAACTCTTGGTTCATTCCCTTTACAATCATCTCATAGCAAACTAGACCTGCACACCAATTTCCTAGGCATAAACCTAGCGTTTAGTTAGAATTCTTCACCAGTGAAATTTCTGACCACTTCCAAACATGTAGATGGTCCTCATATGACCTAAAGACTCTGAAACAACTCTTGATTTATTTCCTTTAGAATCATCCCATCGCAAACTAGACCTGCACACCAATTTCCTAGGCATAAACCTGGCCTTTAGTTAGAACTCTTCACCAGTGGACTTCTTGACCACTCCCAAGCATCCAGATGGTCCTCATATGACCTAAGGACTCTGAAAAAAATCTTGGTTTATTCCCTTTACAATCATCCCATAGCAAACTAGACCTGCACACCAATTTTCTAAGCCTCAACCTAGCCTTTAGTTAGAACTCTTCACCAGTGGACTTCTTGACCACTCTCAAGAATGTAGATGGTCCTCATATGACCTAAGGAATCTGAAACAACTCTTGGTTTGTTCCCTTTACAACCATGCCATAGCAAACTAGACCTGGACGCCAATTTCCTAGGCCTAAACCTGGCCTTTACTTAGAAATCTTCACTAGTGGAATTTTTGACCACTCTCAAGCATGTAGATGGTCCTCATATGACCTAAGGACTCTGAAAAAACTATTGGTTTGTTCCCTTTATGACCATACCATAACAAACTAGACCTGCATGCCAATTTCCTATGCCTAAACCTAGCTTTTAAATAGAACTCTTCACCAGTGCACTTCTTGACCACTCTGAACCATGTAGATGGTCCTCATATGACCTAAGGACTCTGAAACAACTCTTGGTTTGTTCCCTTTACAACCATACCAGAGCAAACTAGACCTGGACGCCAATTTTCTTGTAGCCTTCTCAAGTTCAATTTTCCACTCTAACTTCTTCACAACTTGGTATCTTGACGCAATCAAGATATTTTTAGACACCGATTTAGAAGTTATTTAAGATCCCAAAGCCTTGTTTTTCAACTCCATTCCAACACCACCTAACACTCACCTTGGAGACAGACCTAATTTAATGTAGAGGTGACAGCCGAAAAGTAGTGTGCCCTTCACTTGAGTCCCACAATTCACCAATCACCTGTAATGACTTAAGGGTATTCCCAATCTCTTAGGATGGTGTAACACAATCAATTAAGTAAAATTCTATCCCAATAAATTCCCTTCCCAAAGTTAAACAGTTAATCAAAGTTCAATGTCTTTTTGGCTTTAGGGAAACTAGGCCTAAAAGTGACTTATTGCTGAAACTCTTCACCAATGGACTTTATGGCCAATCCCAAGTATGTAAATGGTCCTCATTTGACCTAGGGCTTCTAAAATAAGAACTAGTTCATTGCCATCAAGACCATACCATAGTGAACTAGACTTGCATGCACTTTTCCTTGTCGCCTTCTCAACCTTGATTTTCGACTATAACTTATTCACAACTTGGTATCTTGACACAATCGGGATATTTTTAGACACCCATTTAGAATTTATTTAAAATTCCAAAGATTTTTTTTCTAACTCCACTACAGCACAACCTAACACTCACCTTGGACACAGACCTAATTTAATGTAGAGGTGACAGCCGAAAAGTAGTGTGCCCTTCACTTGACTCCCACAATTCACCAATCACCTGTAATGACTTAAGGGTATTCCCAATCTCTTAGGATGGTGTAATAAAATCAATTAAGTGAGTTTCTATCCCAATAAACTCCCTTCACAAAGTTAGACACTTAATCAAAGTTCAATGTCTTTTTGGCTTTAGGGAAACTAGGCTTAAAAGTGACTTATTGCTGAAACTCTTCACCAGTGGACTTCCTGACCAATCCCAAGCATGTAAATAGTCCTCATTTGACCTAAAGCCTCTGAAATAACAATTGGTTCATTTCCATTAAGACCGTACTATAGTGAACTAGACCTGCACGCACTTTTCCTTGTAGCCTTCTGAACCTCGATTTTCCACTCTAACTTATTCACAACTTGATATCTTGACACAATCAAGATATTTTTAGACATCCATTTGAAAGTTATTTAACATCCCAAAGGTTTTTTTTCCAACTCCACTCCAGCACAACCTAACACTCACCTTGGACACAGACCTAATTTAATGAAGAGGTGACAGCCGAAAAGTAGTGTGCCCTTCACTTGACTCCCACAATTCACCAATCACCTGTAATGAATTATGGGTATTCCCAATCTCTTAGGATGGTGTAACATAGTCAATTGAGTGAGTTTCTATCCCAATAAAATCCATTTGCAAAGTTAGACACTTAATCAAAGTTCAATGTCTTTTTGGCTTTAGGGAAACTAGGCCTAAAAGTGACTTATTGCTGAAACTCTTCACCAATGGACTTCTTGACCACTCCAAAACATGTAGATGGTCCTCATACGACCTAACAACTCTGAAAAAACTCTTAGTTTGTTACTTTTACAACCATACCATATCAAACTAGACCTGCACACCAATTTCCTAAGCCTAAACCTAGCCTTTAGTTAGAACTCTTCACCAGTGGACTTCCTGACCACTCTCAAGAATGTAGATGGTCCTCATATGACTTAAGGACTCTAAAAAAACTCTTGGTTTGTTCTTTTTACAACCGTACCATAGCAAACTAGACCTGCACGCCAATTTCCTAGGGCTAAACCTGGCCTTTAGTTAGAAATCTTCACTAGTGGACTTCTTGACCACTCCCAAGCATGTAGATGGTCCTCATATGACCTAAGGACTTTGAAACAACTATTGGTTTGTTCCATTTATGACCATACCATAGCAAACTAGACCTGCACACCAATTTCCTATGCCTAAACCTAGCTTTTAAATAGAACTCTTCACCAGTGGACTTCTTGACCGCTCCAAAGCATGTAGATGGTCCTCATATGACCTAAGGACTCTGAAAAAACTCTTGGTTTCTTCCCTTTACAACCATACCATAGCAAACTAGACCTGGATGCCAATTTTCTTGTAGCCTTCTCAACTTCAATTTTCCACTCTAACTTCTTCACAACTTGGTATCTTGACACAATAAAGATATTTTTAGACACCCATTTAGAAGTTATTTAAGATCCCAAAGCTTTTTTTTCCAACTCCACTTGAACACCACCTAACACTCACCTTGGAGATAGACCTAATTTAATGTAGAGGTGACAGCCGAAAAGTAGTGTGCCCTTCACTTGAGTCCTACAATTCACCAATCACCTGTAATGACTTAAGGGTATTCCCAATCTCTTAGAATGGTGCAACATAATCAATTAAGTGAGTTTCTATCCCAATAAACTCCCTTCCCAAAGTTAGACACTTAATCAAATTTCAATATCTTTTTGGCTTTAGGGAAACTAGGCCTAAAAGTGACTTATTGCTGAAACTCTTTACCAGTGGACTTCATGGCCAATCTCAAGTATGTAAATGGTCCTCATTTGACCTAAGGCCTCTGAAATAATAACTGGTTCATTTCCATCATGACCGTACCATAGTGAACTAGACCTGCATGCACTTTTCCTTGTCGCCTTCTCAACCTTAATTTTCCACTATAACATATTCACAACTTGGTATCTTGACACAATCAGGATATTTTTAGACACCCATTTGAAATTTATTTAACATCCCAAAGCTTTTTTTTCTAACTCCACTACAGCACAACCTAACACTCACCTGGGACACAGACCTAATTTAATGTAGAGGTGACAGCCGAAAAGTAGTGTGCCCTTCACTTGACTCCCACAATTCACCAATCACCTGTAATGACTTAAGGGTATTTCCAATCTCTTATTATGGTGTAACATAATCAATTAAGTGAGTTTCTATCCCAATAAACTCCCTTCACAAAGTTAGACACTTAATCAAAGTTCAATGTCTTTTTGGCTTTAGGGAAACTAGGCCTAAAAGTGACTTATTGCTGAAACTCTTCACCAGTGGACTTCCTGACCAATCCCAAGCATGTAAATAGTCTTCATTTGACCTAATGCCTCTAAAATAATAATTGGTTCATTCCCATTAAGATCGTACTATAGTGAACTCGACCCGCACACACTTTTCCTTGTAGCCTTCTCAACCTTGATTTTTCACTCTAACTTATTGACAACTTGGTATCTTGACACAATCAGGATATTTTTAGACACCTATTTCAAAGTTATTTAACATCCCAAAGTCTTGTTTTCTAGCTCCACTCTAGCACAACCCAACACTCACCTTGGACACAGACCTAATTTAATGCAGAGGTGACAGTCGAAAAGTAGTGTGCCCTTCACTTGACTCCCATAATTCAACAATCACCTGTAATGACTTATGGGTATTCCCAATCTCTTAGCATGGTGTAACATAGTCAATTAAGTGATTTTCTATCCCAATAAACTCCTTTTGCAAAGTTAGACACTTAATCAAAGTTCAATGTCTTTTTGGCTTTAGGGAAACTAGGCCTAAAAGTGACTTATTGCTGAAACTCTTCACCAATAGACTTCTTGACCACTCCAAAGCATGTAGATGGTCATCATATGACCTAAAAACTTTAAAAACACTCTTAGTTTGATACTTTTACAACCATACCATATCAAACTAGACCTGCACGCTAATTTCATAGGCCTAAACCTAGCCTTTAGTTAGAACTCTTCACCAGTGGACTTCTTGACCACTCCCAAGCATGTAGATGGTCCTCATATGAACTAAGGACTCTGAAACAACTCTTGGTTTGTTCCTTTTACAACCATACCATAGCAAACTAGACCTACACGCTAATTTCCTAGGCCTAAACCTGGCCTTTAGTTAGAAATCTTCACCAGTGGACTTCTTAACCACTCCCAAGCATGTAGATCATCCTCATATGAACTAAGGACTCTGAAACAACTCTTAGTTTGTTCCCTTTACAATCATCCCATAGCAAACTAGACCTGTACGCCAATTTCCTAAGCCTAAACCTAGCCTTTAGTTAGAACTTTTCACAAGTTGACTTCCTGACCACTCCAAAGCATGAAAATGGTCCTCATATGACCTAAGGAATCTGAAACAACTTTTGGTTTATTTCATTGAGAATCATCCCATCACAAACTAGACCTGCACACCAATTTCCTAGGCCTAAACCTAGCGTTTAGTTAGAACTTTTCACCAGTGGACTTCCTGACCACTCCCAAGCATGTAGATGGTCCTCATATGACTTAAGGACTCTGAAAAAACTCTTGATTTTTTTCCTTTACAACCACACCATAGCAAACTAGACCTGCACGCCAATTTCCTATGCCTAAACCTGGCCTTTAGTTATAACTCTTCACCAATGGACTTCTTGACCACTCCCAAGCATGTAGATGGTCCTCATATGCCCTAAGGACTCTGAAACAACTCTTGGTTTGTTTCCTTTACAACCATACCATAGCAAACTAGACCTGCATGCCAATTTCCTAGGCCTAAACCTAGCCTTTAGTTAGAACTCTTCACCAGTGGACTTCTTGACCACTTCCAAGTATGTAGACGGTCCTCATATGACCTAAGGACTCTGAAACAACTGTTAGTTTGTTTTTTTTACGACCATATCATAGCAAACTAGACATGCACGCGAATTTTCTATGCCTAAACCTAGCTTTTAAATAGAACTCTTCACCAGTGGACTTCTTGACCACTCCCAAGCATGTAGATGGTGCTCATATGACCTAAGAACTCTGAAAAAACTCTTGGTTTGTTCCCTTTACAACCATACCATAGCAAACTAGACCTGCACGATAATTTTCTTGTAGCCTTCTCAACATCAATTTTCCACTGTAACTTCTTCACAACTTGGTATGTTGACACAATCAAGATATTTTTAGACACCCATTTAGAAGTTATTTAAAATTCCAAAGCTTTGTTTTCCAACTCCACTCTAACACCACCTAACACTCACCTTGGAGATAGACCTAATTTAATGCAGAGGTGACAGCCGAAAAGTAGTGTGCCCTTCACTTGAGTCCCACAATTCACCAATCACCTGTAATGACTTAAGGGTATTCCCAATCTCTTAGGATGGTGTAACACAATTAATTAAGTGAGTTTCTATCCCAATAAACTCCCTTCGCAAAGTTAAACACTTAATCAAAGTTCAATGTCTTTTTGGCTTTAGGGAAACTAGGCCTAAAAGTGACTTATTGCTGAAACTCCTCACCAGTGGACTTCCTGACCAATCCCAAGCATGTAAATGGTCCTCATTTGACCTAAGGCCTCTAAAATAACAACTAGTTCATTCCCATTAAGACCGTACTATAGTGAACTAGACCTGCACGCACTTTTCCTTGTAGCCTTCTCAACCTCGATTTTCCACTCTAACTTATTCACAACTTGGTATCTTGACACAATCAGGATATTTTTAGACACCCATTTCGAAGTTATTTAACATCCCAAAGCCTTGTTTTCCAACTCCACTCCAGCACAACCTAACACTCACCTTGGACACAGACCTAATTTAATGCAGAGGTGACAGCCGAAAAGTAGTGTGCCCTTCACTTGACTCCCACAATTCACCAATCACCTATAATGACTTATGGGTATTATCAATCTCTTAGGATGGTGTAACAAAATCAATTAAGTGAGTTTCTATCCCAATAAACTCCCTTTGCAAAGTTAGACACTTAATCAAAATTCAATGTCTTTTTGGCTTTAGGGAAACTAGGCCTAAAAGTGACTTATTGCTAAAACTCTTCACCAATGGACTTTCTGACCACTCCAAAGCATGTAGATGGTCCTCATATGACCTAAGAACTCTGAAAAAACTCTTAGTTTGTTACTTTTACAACCATACCATATCGAACTAGACCTGCATGCCAATTTCCTAGGCCTAAACCTAGCTTTTAGTTAGAACTCTTCACCAGTGGACTTCCTGACCACTCCCAAGCTTGTAGATGGTCCTCATATGACCTAAGGAGTCTGAAATAAGTCTCAGTTTGTTCCCTTTACAACCATACCATAGCAAACTAGAACTGCACGCCAATTTCCTACGCCTAAAACTGGCTTTTAGTTAGAACTCTTCACTAGCGGACATCCTGACCACTCCCAAGCATCTAGATGGTCCTCATATGACCTAAGGACTCTGAAAAAACTCTTGGTTCATTCCCTTTACAATCATCGCATAGCAAACTAGACCTGCACACTAATTTCCTAGGCCTAAACCTAGTGTTTAGTTAGAACTCTTCACCAGTGGATTTCCTGACCACTTTCAAACATGTAGATGGTCCTCATATGACCTAAGAACTCTGAAACAACTCTTGGTTTGTTACTTTTACAACCATACCATATCAAACTAGACCTGCACACCAATTTCCTAGGCCTAAACCTAACATTTAGTTAGAAATCTTCACCAGTGGACTTCCTGACCACTCCAAAGCATGTAGATGGTCCTCATATGATCTAAGAACTCTGAAAAAACTCTTGGTTTGTTCCCTTTACAACCATACCATAGCAAACTAGACCTGCACGCCAATTTCCTATGCCTAAACCTGGCCTTTAGTTAGAACTCTTCACCAGTGGACTTCCTGACCACTCCCAAGCATGTAGATGGTCCTCATATGACCTAAAGACTCTAAAACAACTCTTGGTTTGTTCCTTTTACAACCATACCATAGCAAACTAGACTTGCACGCCAATTTCCTAGGCCAATTAACCTTTAAAACTTCACAAATCTAACCTAGCAATTTGTCACTATCTAGGTGAACCCTGTGACCTAAGGTATCTTAGGCTTATAACTTTGCCAAAAGATCCTTGATCACACATTAGGATTCAAAACCAAAATTAGGATGATCTATACATATCCATCCTATTTAATACAAACACTAACAAAGCAACACAAATTTCTACTAATGGAGGGTGCCCTGCACCATAATTGGCCTAGTCAAAAAGTTAGAGAACTCCATTTGATCTTTGAATAGGACTAATTCCTTGAGTTGATTCCAAGTTACTTGTTGAATCCTCAAGTTGAGTTAGCGTATTTAAGGTGATAGTGGAGAGCTTTGCATCAAGATGGTATGAAAGGAGAGAATGAAGTAAAGGATGGTCATTAAATGCTACAAACTTCTCGTTATACATACGGGGTAATGCATGAGAAATTTACAATCCACCCAATTTACAATGCTATATAAATTTGACATGTTACGATATTTTGTATCTCCATTTAGTCCAATGTACCAATTGGGTCTACCCTACCCTTGATTGTCTCAAGTATTGCCTCGTGGTCTGACTCAAGAACCTTCCAAAGAGTTTTATTTTGCGGTCTTCCCCCATATCTGATTAAGTGGACATTTGATGCAATGATGAGGTTTGAATAATGAAGAATCTTTCTGTGTGTCTCCCAATCCTCAAATAACCACAACCTAGGGTTCTTCATAGCATACCGTCTAAGCCATGTACCAGTTACAACCACTACTCCTATAGGGTATTCCAATTCTTCACCATCGATAACTAAGTGATCCAGTTTCTTTTTTGCCTCTACACACCTTCTTCATTGTCTTCAGGTGCAATAACAGAAAAAACATGGCCTGTAATGATATAAACATAATGAGGACATTAGTTTACTAAATATTTATGATAAAGTACTAAATTTGAGATTATTTGTATGTGGAAAATACCGACCTGGTTGTACTAGATCAGATAAGTGATCAAAGTCAATGGATGATTCCATTTTTGTCAGTTGTAGTGATTCATGGGGATGATAGGAGGAAAGTGGACTCAAACTATGTGTATACCATTCATCAACCCATTCCTTTGACTCACACCCATCCCAATCTTCATCTACACATGATGAACAAAAGCACGCCATATGTCATGTGTGGATACTCCATGAACCTACATTACAACTTCTAAAAGAGTGTAGCTCACTCGATCCTGTCAATGTACAACAATCCTCATATGGTGCAATGTTAGTTTCATCCATAAACCAAAAAAATCTATGAACCATAGACTCACCTTCATTACCTGGACCCATTGTAGCATTACACCATTGGACAATACATCTCACATCTGACAATGTTGCTTTCTTTGTGTACTTTAATTCTTCACGTGCTAAAGCTCTTTTAATACATGCACCTACGCCATCGTGCTCTCCCTTTCCATGACCGGCCTCTGTGAAATTCCACATATATTGAATTCCAGTAATCTTATGCATCCTGCACAACCAATAAAACATACACGAATTCTTGAATTGGGATGCACAATTATCTGACCAAATGATATGTTGATGATATTTTATGCCCCTATTTGCCAAATGACCATAAAATAGTTGAAAGCAACCATGTACAAACTCTGTAGAATGTGAGCGATCATCGCTGATATAAAAATGATACTCCCTCAATATCTTCCTGTTCTGCTCTATACTGTCTGGTGCATGCATGAATGCTATATGAACAAATATAGCAACCTGTTGAGAGCTGTAATACTTTGCTTGCACCTCATTCTGTGGTTGTAGTGTGTAGTTCTCTGCAAAGTCCACAACTAAAACAATGGTTTCAAGTGGGAATGTGTCCTTGCACAACTTGAATTGCATATCTAACCATCGTGCTCTATGTGTATGCCTTGCATACTCATAAATAACTTTTTTACAAAAAATGTCCATGAACTGATACACTGGAATTTTTTCAATTACTAAATCACATCTTTTAGCCTCTTTTCCATCTTTTAGATTGTATGTCACGGTCTTATATTTTCCAAATTCCACTATTTCATTACCAATTGCATGTGTACTCTCCATATGTTGACAAATTGGCAAATGTCGCAAACCTCCGCAATCTATGCATGTACCATTCAAGCATGAGAGCTTGTAAAATTGTTGACCATCCACTCTTTCACATAAAATGGTAGATATTAATTCCCTTGAAGATCTAGGTGGGACATTTATGTTACAATCCTGCAAAACATTGTTAGAGTGCAAAGCTACACATATATTCCTATAAACTTCAAAATGGTTAGAAAATTCAATATGTACCCTACAACAACAAGTTGTGCGTGTGTGATTTATCTTGACATAAAAAGGTTTACACATTTCAAAATATCTCTGACTAATTTTAATTTGAGGATACGAAAGCATAAATTTTGAAAAGAATTGTGTCTGAGTTGAATCCAAAAAATGTTTTGGATGTGGAACACGAATTCGACTACCAATCCTCCTTCTTACAACATCTCTTTGATTAGGAGATACCCGTGTATTATTGTTCCAAAATTCTTCAATCAAGGATTTCAAAGCTTCAACAATTGCTTTATCTTTTCACGGTAGTCTACCGGAAAATGCCCATAACTCATTGCTATTTGGATCTTCCACTCTTTTACACCTTCTCAGGGCTCTCATTAGAGACTTTCTACTTATTTTCAATGTTTTGCTTGTCTTTCTAATGATTCAAGATTTCTTCATTTGATTGCTTACTATTGTTGATGTAAGTACACGATGTGTGACATTACTATCTTTCGTTCATGATGTAGAACCCACACTCTCATATGCAGTCATTAGAT
Organism: Chamaecyparis obtusa; assembly: GCA_027943335.1. Lineage (NCBI taxonomy): Eukaryota > Viridiplantae > Streptophyta > Pinopsida > Cupressales > Cupressaceae > Chamaecyparis > Chamaecyparis obtusa. The sequence goes on from BSBK01002869.1 coordinate 29,489, forward strand.
TCTTTACAATAGATTTTTCGCTAGACTCATCCATTGTTCTTAGCCCAAGAATCTTCATGATGGGCCCAAATTTAAGATTTCTCATCATTTCAACAAATAGTTGACATCTTCCTGTCATGTTTAAATTCTCAAAAAATGATCTCCAAATATGATTAGCATTTATTTGACAAGTACGCTTGGGAATCTTGTCAGGCATTGCTTGCAAAATGTTAGTATCAATATCAATCAAATATTTTGGCTTTCTATAAATAATTGTAGGAGCATCAGAAACATTATGTGTGAATTGCGTACCATCTTGAGTGTCATCAACATGAGACGATGTGGTTGCTACACCTTCAGATGTAGATAATGGTGTGCCTTCAACATGATATAAGGGTGTTCCTTCAACATGACACATTGGTGTGACTCCACCTTCGGAACTAGACGATGGTGTGCCTTCAACGTGATACATTGGTGTCCCTCCACCTTCGGAAGTAGACAATGGTGTGCCTTCAACATGATACATTGGTGTGCCTCCAACATTGGATGATGATGTCTCTTCAACTTGGGAACTCATAGATGATGTCCTCGCATTTTCATAATTCAATTGTCTCGTTGCACGCAAGTTTCTCATTCGTTGTCTTTTTGTTTCCAATTCCAATTCTCTTTTACATTGTATTGATGTTTCATGTTCCTCATCCAAAGATAAATCTTCTTGTATGGTTTCTAATTTTTTGTGTTCACGAAGTTGTCTCATTCTTTCCCTTTTCTTCTCTTTGTCTCTTTCATGCTCTTCCGATGTTAAATTCTTTGCTCGTTTCCTTGGCATGATGATGATTTCTACATATGAATTGATTACAATTTTAAAAATATAATATAAATGTAAAACAATAAGTCAAATTCTAATTTAAACCTCTTACAATATGACAAATTATAATATAAATTTATTATAATTATATCAAATTATGCATTGAACAAGTATATATCATACCAATTATAAACCAAAACACTCTTTATTCACATTTGACATGTAAAAAACTAAAAAACTTACCTCAATCAATAAATTTCACTGATAATGATTGACCTTCACAATTTGATGTTGATTTTTAAACAATAAAATAGTGCAAATTGACAAAATATGTTTTTTTGTCACTTAGCACCATGAAAAGAAGAAAACTTGTCGGCTAAGATGCAGAAATCAAACAAAAATAGCAAAAGTGGGCCTCAATCACAAGTTTCATGGCCAATTTAACCGTTGTTTTTAGTTTTGCATAGCACGAGCGCGCTATGCAAAACTAAAAGTCTCTCATCTTTACTTTTTCATAGCGTGCACGCGCTATGTAAAACTAAGACTAGAGTGATAGTCTTTAGTTTTTCATAGCGCGCACGCGCTATGTAAAACTAAAGACTAGAGTGATAGTCTTTACTTTTTCATAGCGCGTACACGCTATATAAAACAAGAAAAAGGGAGAGAGGGAGAAGGTGATAAAAAAGGGAGAGAGAGAGAAGGAGAGAGGGAGAAGTTGAGAGAGAGAGAGAGAAGGGGAAAGGGAGATAGACAAGGGGAAGGAGAATGAATGTAGTCCTTACAAGTAGTACTTATTTTGCCGCAGGCACTAGCAGTAGCACTGAGAGACCAATAAATATGTGTATGTTTGAGCCTTGGTTGGATATGGGAGATGGTTGGATAGTTTGGATGGACTCTAGATTGGAGAGGGATTGTGAGGGAGTGGATTGAGATAAGGTCATCTAACTAGGATCTATGTGTCAGGCCAACAAATCTAGGGGTGACTATAGCATATACAATATGGTGGGTTAGGATGATACCAAGAGATATGTGTAGGATAGGGATTCCTACCCTATGGATGTGTAAGAGGGAGGTGCACATACAAGGACACTAGGTTGATGCATACCAATTGGCTCAGTGCTTGAGGAGAGCAGTGGTAGTGGCACTATGGAGGAAGAGAAAGGAAGCATCACCTATGAGGGGGTACAAAGACAGGTAGAAACACTTTACCAAAGGGTGTTCAAGAAAAGAGTAGCTAGGTAAGATAGAGGGGGAGATGGAGGAAGACCATGGGTATAGGTAACCTAGATATATGGAAGAGATAGTGGGTAGGGATGTGTTACCATGATGGACATTGATCAGGGTGCACAAGCACAACCACAAGTACTAGGACAAGGACAAAGACAACATTGGTACCACAACCACCATCTAGTACATGGACCAATATGGAGGACTAGAGAATCCATGAAGGTACAAGGAGAGGGAACCTCATCCATAGGGGATCATGTGACAAAGATGTTAGGCCCAAAAGGAGGTAAATACAACTAAGAGTGGTGGGGTTAATCAATTGTTCACTCACAATTAAAACTTGAGAATGTCATAATATAACATATATGCAAATTAGATAACTATGTAGATAGACTAGATAAGAATGAAAATGCTCTGATAGTTTACCTCCCCAAGACATAATCAAGGATGGGGGTAAAAGGCTTAATTAGGAAAAGCAACTAGGTTAGGATGAATTATGGGTGAATAAAAATGCAAGCGAAATGGTGATGAAAAATGATCATGGATCTTGAGTACCCTTGCAAATGGCTTGTGATGTAGCGAGCACTTATTTTGATTTAGCAACATCAGTGAATAGCCAAGGTATGAAGAGCCAAGGTTGTGGCATAAATAGTGCATAGGACATGACACGACAAATAGAAACTGTTAGACTGGCATCACACAAGATCCATAAAGGACTTTGGTGCAAATGATGTTGGAAGAACACAAGCAAGAGATATGACCTAGTGCACCATGTGACTATTGGAATCACATGTGGAAGTGCAAGGAACAAATTTAGACCACACACAAAAGAAAATAAAACCATAAACAAGTCCCAAGTTTCATCATTCACGACACACCATGATATAAAGGATCATGGTAACCTTGAGGAGACTAAACAAGAGAACTCCAAGAAAGATATTAAAAAATCCAAAAGAACTAATGTCAACATGAATGTAACAAATATCTTTTGCCAAAATTAGATGATTGAAGAAAAAGATTAGATTTGACATGTTTGACATAAGGATGGATGCATCCTACGTAGACTGATGTGGAATGATGAGTGACTGCCAGAGGATAAAATACACTCATATATGTTATGATACCTAATGGCTATAGACAACCAAGAAAGACCAAATGTACCCAATTTATATCTAAATGTACCCAAATGTATATCTAACCCAATGTTTAAGAGCTATGTATTTTATGATACCTAATGGCAACAGACAACCAAGACAGACCAAACCAATTCTAGAGGCCCTGCAATGCTCAAAAGAGTAGGGCAATGGCATATCTACAACATTGGAAAATCATGTTAAGCATGATAATATCCATGGAGATTTGTGTCAGTTTTAGACAAAAAAATTAGTTTGAATAGATTATATATTTCACATGCTTATACAAGCATGCAATATGCAATATTTTCTTACTTGCAGTTGTAATTTTAGAAATCCTTGACAATCTAGAGAGAGAGAGAGAGAGAGAGAGAGAGAATTGATAGCAAGTGGGATAATGCAGATGCTTTAATAAACCACTATCTTCTTTACTCAAGCAACATCTGGTTCATTTGCTCGACTGGGGCATGTTTGGGATCAAACAGTCTCCATTTAAACTCAAGTCTCTAGAAGCAATTATATTTGTCAGTAGAGGAGATACACCTATTGGATCTGCAATAACTTTATGCTCACTGGAATTTCCATTTCTCTTCAATTGGGATACTCTTTCAAAAATTGCATCTACCCTTTTACCAATTTCAAAAATTGAATGGGTCTATTTGAGGACCTCCAAGGAGTTGGTTGCCTAAATGAGAACCTTGAGATGAATCGGGAGCTTCTCTATGAAAGAGATCAGTACCTTGATAATCTCTCCACTTGTCAACTGAATTAAAACCTTGGACCATAGATGGCTGCCCTTTGTTGTAAAATGAGTCCAGTGAGACGACCTTTCCAAAGGTGCCAATGAACTTACATAATTTGATGGATATTGACCAACATGAGTAATCGGGTTTCCCAAGTCCCGTAAATATAAGGCCATTGATGAATAGTCATTTCTAATAGAAATATTTTTGGTGCTAGATTGAAGTGCATGAACAAATTCTTTTCCTACTAATGAACCAATTTTCAAGGCTTCATTTCACATTGCTCTATGGATAATTCCACAACACTTGTTACTTCTCTATCTAAAATTTTTGTGTCAGTGTACATGTCCACTGAAGAGCTTCTGTCACTACTTGAGCTACTAGAAAATGGTGAGTACTCATGATGATCATCTCACATAGGCTCACACGCATATCTTACTTTTTTCCTTTGCCACTCTCCCCTTCCTAGCTCTTCCTCCTTATCTGTAACTTCTATCATGGGTCCAAGAAGCTCTTCCCACTCTTTCCAAAATTGCATCTACCCTTTTACCAATTTTGGATATTGAATGGGTCTATTTGAGGACCTTCGAGGAGTTGCTCACCTAAATGAGAACCTTGAGATGAATTGGGAACTTCTCTACAAAAGAGATCAGTACCTTGAGAAGCTCTCTATTTGTCAGTTGAATTATAACCTTGGACCATAGATGACTACCCTTTGTTATAAAATGAGGAGTGAGAGTACCTTTCCAAAGGTGCCAATGAACTTACATAATTTGAGGGATATTGCCCAACATGAGTAACTAGGTTTCCCAAGTCCTGTAAATGTAAGACCATTGATGAATAGGCATTTCTAATAGAAATATTTTTCGTGCTAGAATGAAGTGCATGGCCAAATTATTTTCTTGCTAATGAACCAATTTGAGGCTTCATTTCACATTGCTCTATGATAATTCTATAGCACTTGTTACTTCTCTATCTGAAATTTTTGTGTTCTAGTGTACATGTGCACTGAAGAGCTTCTGTCACTACTTGAGCTACTAGAAAATGGTGAGTACTCATGTCATCATCATCATCTAACATAGGCTCACATGCATATCTTACTTCTTTCTTTTGCCGCTTTCCCCTTCCTAGCTCTTCTTCCTTATCTATAACTTCTATCATGACATGGGTCCAAGAAGCTCTTCCCGCTCTTTTCCATTAATTGTGGGCTTTTACTCTTCATCCTAAGTAATTGGCATACCTTTGATGGCACCAAAAATCACCATTAGATTCTAAAATGTCCCTTTCTCTCACATTAATCTCTCTATTAAGAAGATTTTCTATATCTTCTTCGGTATATTGAATAGATGTAACTACAATCCCATGTTCATCAAGAATATTCCTTGCACCATTGAGTGATATATCATGCAATTCCTTAATAGTTTCATTCTTAAGAAAATTCATAACTAGATTTTCCATAGCCAATTTTCTTCTTCATCATTGCAATATTTTCTCCTCAACTACACATTTTGTAATCAGTTGATATACAATCACATTTTTCTCTTAGCCAATTCCATGGGCTCGCAATTAAACCTGTAAATCCATAAAAGGGTTGAAATTTGGATCCGATTTGATGCACCTTCGCTATTTGATCTATCCCTTCCCTTTCATTTCACTTGCTTTGCTTATTTTTCACATCATAGGCCAAGATTTGACAGTGGATATGACCTTGGTGCTATTGACGTTAATAGTAAATTTTACCTTTTAGCTATTATTTTTTGTCATTTTTATTGTATGATGCTTTTGTATATGAATTGTGGATATTCTTTAGGAAACATTTCATCCTTCTTGTAGGATGCCTTTGTATACAAATTTTAGAGAATCTCTATTTTGGAAAGAGAGAGAGGAAGAGAGAGTGCTCTCTATCTCTCTCTTTTCCTCTCAATTCAATATAGCATGCACGCGCTATGAAAGCCATAGTTTTCAATAGTGCGCTCGCGCTATAGCGCGTGTGCCCTATAGGGTGCATGCGCTTTTCAAGGCATTGGAATTTACCAATCCTAAGGCTTGGATTTTCCTTGGAAATCCAACCCAAAGGCTTGGACAATTCAAATAGGCCTGAGACATGTTTTCCAGCAAACATACAAAAAAATAACATGTTTTTTTGTGTGCTCCTCGTCAGGTTTACTCGTAGTTCAAGAACATAAAAATCAGACAACATGATATTGTAGATCTCTCTGTTAGCTATCTAAGCATATAATTTATTTTGAATTCTGATTATGTTAAGTTTTTCAACTCTAATTTCTTTTGTGTGTATGTCTATTTTTTGTAAAAAACCAACGTTTAGTATTTTGGGCATAGATTTTGGCTCGTTCATCAAATTTTGTAACAAGTTACATTTTTAGAAACTAGACTCCATTCTACACACTTTAAAAAAAAAAAAAATTGATTTTTGATTAGTTTTAAATGATTTCTAAGGGGAGCACACAGAAATTTCATGTTTTTAGGATGTGTGCACTTCATAAATTCATAAAAAATTATACATTCATCAAAAAATTACCAACAAATTCTGGGATAAACTATGTAGTGTTAGCTAACTTCTCACTAGAGTGATTAAAAAAATTCAAAAAAAAAGTTAACATTTTAGGGGGAGCACACCAGATGCTATGTTATATTTTTTCACAAAAAATAGGACCACTTTTTGTGCTCCCCCTTTTTGAGGGCCTTAATCTGCACTATTTTCAAAATAAGTTAGTAGTTTAGGAACTAGATTTAGAGTATTACAACTCTTGTTTTTGTCGCATCTTAAAATTTTGAGTCTAACTATCTTCAATTTTTTGTTGAAGTTCAGAGTTTGCTGATTTCAAGAAAAAAGTGGCATCTTATACCCCCTTTTTGGTCCCCCATCTTTGTGCACTTACCCCATAGTCTAATTTTCCTCACTGCCTACACATGACACAAACAGGTTAGGAAAAATATGGTACTTTTCTTCCTCTTGTAGCATCCTTTTGAGTGTGCACATGTCTAGAGCATGGTTCCCTTCTTGTGATGAATGGTTAATTTTGTTCATGCATGAATGTAGATGAGGATATGTAATAGGATATCATGCATTTCTTAGATCCCTTGGATCTAACCCCATTTCTTTTCTTCTTGTAGATTCTAAATCAAGTAGGAGCACACTAGATTCACACCCTGGTTATCCTTCCATCATTTCTTCAAGAAAGGTTTGGTACCCTATTGTTTATGTTCATTTACTCGTGTATGTTTGTATTCAACTTTATCTTTCTATGAGTTGGCTATGCTCATGGCCTATGTGAGCCTAGATAAATGATCTTTTCAGTTCTTTCCTTTGTACAATACATTCAGATATTGGCACATATACATGTAATCTCTGTTGGAAACCACAATTGAAACAATTGTTGTATTGTCATTGATGTCAAACCTTAACTGGTAAGACTATTGCTACTTAGCAAAGTACTATATCTATTTTGAGAAGGGATAGAAAGGTTGGTAACAATAACAGCTAGGGAGAGGTTGAGTTATCATGATACTACAAAGTGTACTTGACTATGTTGCACAATAATGAGACAATGTATTGTTTATCTTAGTAAGATTGAAGACTAAACCGGTAGGCTTAATCGAGCAAAAATGGAGAAATCATGCTTAAGCCATGTTATGATAGAGTCGACCGAGTTAGTGGATGGATAGAAAAATTTAAGTGTCGACCAAGTATCAGTAAATTGCTGAGGAAGAGAGTATTTGCTGAGGAAACAGTTTTAGTAATGACCGAGCGTTTTACATGGAGATCGAGTGGACTATCACAGTATTGACCCAACATCAACAATTTTATATTTGAAGAGAATTCAGATTTGGAGCTGACATTGTTGAATTTTTGGATTATGTAAAACGTGTTGACTTTATTTATTGATTGTATGGAAGCATTTAATGTTTTGTAAAACATTTTATTATAAATCTTTATGAGATTTGAGATGATTCTAGAAGAGCAGACAAAGAACATGAAGTGGGTAGATTCAATGAATCTGACCTAACCCTAAGATCTACAAAGAAGATTAAGCAGCAAAAGAAAAGTTAACCTAATAGAGGAAAGTATTAAGGGAACTAAAGCATTAGGTATGGAAATACATGGGTGAAGTAGATGATGGAAGATCAGTAAATTTTTATTGACTATATAAGCAAAAAGGCTGAAGGAGAAGTGTGGTGATTGCTTGAAGGAAAGTTATGAGCATATCAGAGATGGAGATGGAAAAGTTTCAAAGTCAGTAAACCAACATTTGTGTATGGAATTGGATCTGATATTTGCAAAGTGAGTTGTATGTTTTCAGATCAATACTACTGCTACTTTCTAACCATTGTAACAGTCAAAATCCTTTTAACAGAGGTTGACCTAATAGTCATATGGTAAATCCTTTAAACAAGGTTGTATTTTAATGGAGTGTATGTAAGTCCTTTGACCAGGCTCACTTTTTACAGGGTGATTGAAATCCTTTAACTGGGTCACACTTGACAGTGTGTATTGTAACCTTTGACAGGGTTAGCTTTTAACTGAGCTCACTTCAGAAAAGTGAAAATAATAGTAGCATGTTACAAAGTGGTTTTTCCCATATTGGGTTTCCACTATAAATCCTAGTGTCAATACTTGTGTGAATGTTTTGGTTTCAACATTTCTGTGTTTTACAAGTTAGATACAGCTGGGTAGTGGACTGCTGAGTTATATGTTTCTATTATTGAATCAGTGATGACTGAGTTTGTTTTAGTTGCTTGATCTAATTTAAAGAAAAGTTTTTGAAGTTGTTTTATACATCAGGACCTGAGAACAATTGATTCACCCCTCCTCTTTGTTGTTCTAAATCATATTAACAATCTCTAGATGCAGAAGTTCATTTTCTTTTACATGTATCTTATCATGAATGAACACAAACTTAAATAAGATCACCTAATAACTCAAACTAGGGTACTGTAGCCTCACTAGTAACTAGGCCTCCAAAGATGAGTAAAATACCAATAACAACGACCCTGTCCAAAAAGGATATTATATATAGGACTTTTCTTTTAGAGAATCTACTACTGTGCCACCCAGACAAGGCATTTCATGATCGTCAAACTGAGATGACTCATGAGTCATGAGAGGACAAAGTTCTAAAATATGAAACTAAAATTTAGATATATAAGTTCAACACACTAGTGTAGACATCATTAAAAGAAAATTATTGATCAATATGTTGGGATTAACAGATCAAAGCATGTTATGTTGGAAACCTTTAGGGTTCTGCATATATAATTCTTCATCATATCTCCATGGAGAAATGTTGTCTTGACATCCAATTGTTCAAGTTCAAGATCCTATGCTAGCACTAAACCCAAAACAACTTGGATTATGTTCATTTTTAGCACCAAAGAGAAAATCTCATCGAAGTCAATACTAGGTTGCTATTGTGCATAACCTTTGACAACTAGTCTGGCATGAAATCGATGTTGTCCTCTATCTTGTTCCTTCATTTTGTAAACCTACTTCTTTATTAATTATTTCTTGTTTGGTGGAAGAGATACCAAATCCCATGTTTGGTTTTTATTAGAGAGTCCATTTTTTCTCTCATTGTGGCCTACCAGTGTTTACAATTTGCATCATTGATTGCCGCTTTAAAATTTTCTGGTTTTGAATGATCAGAGATCAAAATTAGTGACTTTGCTTCTTTTGCAAATAATAATTCATAATCAAAGAACTTGGATGGGAGTTTTCTTTGTGTTGTAGACCTTCTCAACCCATGACTATGTCCTGAATCATTGCCCTATTTTGATTGTTGATCAATAGTGTTTTTATTTTCAATCGTACCAGGCTATCCATATTTTATAGAAAAACCTAAACCAATCTTGGATTTATAGAAAATCCCTCCAAGATTTCACATGAAACCCTAGCAGAGCTCTACACATGAAACCCTAGATAGAGCTCTACACATGGATGCAAAAGTTAGGTTTCAATTTATAATGGCTCCGACCAACTTTGGGTTTCATAAGAAACCCTAGCAGAGCTCTACACATGAAACTCTAGATAGAGAGTCATACACATGAAACCCTAGCAGAGCTCTCCAAACTTTTTGAAGCATCAACTTGAGCACCAGCATCAATTGTTGGGCCAAAGTTGGCTAGAGCCATTATAAATTAACCCTAATGCAAAAATCCTGCAATAAATGTAGTGTGACAAGTGGGAAACTCAGAAAAAAAATGTGCAGATAGAGAGTTGTACACATGAAACCCTAGTAAAGCTCTCCACCATTTCTCACATTCTTCGTGTCTAGAATTTAGAACCTTGGCCCTACAACCACACTGGTTGGATCTAGTGGTGGAATGATTCCATCACCCGTACTGCCAGATTTCTCCACATTGACGGCCATCAGTTGGCTTGCTATAGGAAACACACCTATGAAGCCAACACCAAAGCTCTTCATAATGCTTTTCATGCCATCGCACTAAATCCCTTTGACATTGAGCTTCAGCTTAAGATTTCTTAGCTTCGCCATGAGAAGAAAATTACAGAGAACTATGCTGCTCGGGTAGCTCAAATCAAAGCTTTCCTCCATTGGATGGAGGTGGGTGACAAAGCTTCTAAATAATTTTTCCACGCTCTCAAAGCTCATCATACCAACTCTGGTATTCAAAAAATCAAACATGGTCATGAAACCCTTTCAGAGCTTCTTGATATTCTTCAAGATTTTGTTGAACACTATGAAAAAGTGTTTTCTTCTCAAGGAAATTATGTTTCTCAAGATGATGCTCTCAAGGCATGCATTTCTATTACTCCAAACCACCTAGTGGTCAAGCAGGAAGCCTTCTATGAGCAACTTCTCACTATTAGTGACCTTAAAGAGGCTATCTTTTGTATGGTAGATGACAAGTCCCCAGGGTGTGATGGCTTTCCCTATGAATTCTACAAGCACTTGTAGGATGGTATAGGTCCTGACCTGCATAAAGTCTATCTCGAGGCATACCATAATAAAATTTTGGGTGCTATTATTAATAAAGGCAATATTAAGTTCATACCTAAAGCTGACAACCCTAAAGATATCTGCAATTGGAGACCCATCACTTTGTTGAATATATCAAACAAGATCATTACTAAGGCTTTAGCTCTCAAAATCAGAAATCTCCTTCCACTTATTGTCCGCTGAGAGAAAACTGGTTTCATCAAGTCCAGATATATCCTTGACAATATTATTGTTGTTTGGGAAGGAATGGAATGGGCCCATCAATCCAACCAACCTATGCTATTTCTTAAGATTAATTTTGTCAAAGCTTATGATCGCATTGAATGGCCTTTCATTCTTGCTATGCTGCAAGCCATTGGTTTTGGTCCCAATTTTTTGCAGTTTGTGGAAATGCTTTTTGGTGATGCCTCTGCTTGCATTACAATCAATGGGACCTAGTCCGACACCTTTGGGATTTTCAGGTCCATTCACTAGGGTTTCCCCTTGGCCCCTACATTATATGTGCTTTTTGTTGAATGCTTTGGATACCTTCTTGTCAATTTTGTCTCCTCTGGATTAGTTCATGGCATTTCTCTTCTTGATTCTCCTACTCAGCTTGTCAATGGTCACTTTGTCGATGACTCCTTTCTTACTCTCCTTGAGAATGAGGATACTATTGCTAATGCCTTGCAATTCTTGGATACTTTTTGTCAGGCTTCTGGGTCTTCTATTCAATGGCACAAGACCCTCTATTATATGAAATCTTTCCTTCACGCCCCTCCTTGGCTTGCTAAGTTTGATTGGAAGTGGGTTCAACATGGGGAATTTTTCCACTTCCTGGCAATTCCCTTTGCCTTCCATGGCTCTCCTATGGATTTATGGAATGTTGTGATTGATAAGATTGAGAAGAAGCTTCAGTATTGGATCTCCAAGCACCTTTCTCTTGTGGGGAAATTCTAGATTTGTTCTAAGGTTTTGGCTGCTACCCATGTTTACTATTCTTCTTTTTGGGCTCCCTCTAAAGCTTCATACCTAAAGATGGAGCACCTTCTCAGAGACTTCCTCTAGGCTTCAAGAGCTGATGGTCATGGTTTTCACAGAGTTTATTGGGAGTATTGTTGTCTCCCCAGAGATTCTGGTGGTATTGTTCTTCTTGCCACTCAAAAACAAGGGCATGCTCTTTGTGCCAAGTGGATTGTTCATGCTCTCATTGGAAATGAGGCCTAGAAAATCCTTGTTAGGTATTGTATTTCTTCAGGCTACCCTATCCATGGGCTTTCTTGGAAGGGAATTGGCCTTCAGACTCTTCTTATTATGAGGGAGCATGTTCAGATCTAGGGCACCTTCATCATTAAGAGCATTTGTAAAGCCTGGGAAGCTATCAAGCCTTGGCTTCGGTGGGATGGTGATGGTTTTCTCAATGGTATTTCTTTTAGTCAACAGAAGCTCTGGTGGTCTCTGTTATTTTCCATTCAAGGTATTCCTCTAGCTAATAAGACTCAAGGAGCCAGTACTTTGCATTTTTTCAAACATGGCATACAGACTCCTAAGGACCTCTTCTCCAGGGTCATTATAAGCCTCCACTCTTGGGATGAGATTCAAGTTTAGTATCGGTTGACATGCACAAATCATCATACTTTTGATCCATTGGTTTCCGCCATTCCAGATCATTTTCTTCATAAGCTTGGTGTTCAGTCTATTTGACCTTGGTGGAAGGATTGGAAGTGGTATCCTGCCACTCTTTTCACCAATTATAAGCCATGGTTGGGCTACTAGTGGTTGTCTCCCCATCTTCCCGTGGTGGACATTCTCAATCAAAGATGGCATTTGAACTCTTCTACATACCAGTAGAGCTCTCACTTCTAGACAATTTGTTCTACCATTACAGAGCCCAAGATGGCTCTTTTTGCTTGGCATTTACTCTTTCAAGGGCTTCCTATGGGTCCTAGGCTTAAACACCTGGGTATTCATGACCCTCGATGTCCATTTTGTGGTCACCCTGAAACCTTTTTGCACATCTTCTAGTTCTTTAAGAGAGCTCAATAGTTTTGGTAGTGGATTCATGACTTTTTCAAACATTTTGGGCCTGAGCCTTTCTCTTGGCATATGATTGTTCTGGGAGATTCTCCCAAGCTTCCCTCCAAGTTTACCTAGATTTGGCATACTTTTAGGATGGAGATTTTGTTCACTTTGTAGACAAATAGGAATGTTGTTCTCTTTTCTCACAGCTTTTTTGATATCAATGTTGCTTTGTATAAGAAAGATTGCATATGTAATAATGTAATGACGTAGATTCAAGTGTAAGTTAATAAAGTGGCTTTTGATGTGGCTCACATTTAGGAGTTTGTCAATCATTGGGGCAATGATCCATGCATAGTTTATTGGGTTCCTCCTAATTCAGTTTCTGCAGAAGGTACCCTGCCTAGGGGGCACCGCCATGGGTGTAGCTCTTCGGCCCATTGCTCCCATACTCCATTGTGTCAGGTTCCCCACCACCATTCTTTGAGAGGTGGCAATGATGGCTGATGGTGCTGCTCAACTTCTTCTCCTTATTGTCCCTCTAGGTGGTCTCTAGCTCCAGCTCAATCTACCCCTCCTGCTGCTCATGTTTCTCTCCATGGCTATGATTGGCCTCCGACCACCTCCTCCAAGTTCCTCTGCCTAGCTTTGGCTATTTCTCCACGTCAAGTGGAAGAGAAGGAAAAAGATGCTGAAAATGATGGTTGGTTGATTCCCAACCCTCATCTCAATCCCAATGATGTTTGGGATTCTGATGATAGAGATCCTCCTCCATCAGCTGGCACTGCTCTTGTAGCATGATGGCTTTATGCTTTTTTTTTATGAATAGTTTCTAGTTTGCATTTCTAGATCTGGCTTTTGCTGTGTGCACTCTCACGGGCTGATTTTTATGTCCCCTAGCCCCTTTTTTTCTGTAACCTTTATATTCAGTTAATAGAAAAGGCACTATTCATCAAAAAAAATTATTGTGGGATATCTAGGTTGTGGGTGGAATGTGTAAGACCAAGTGGATGAATAGCATAAGGATCACTGGCATTCACCCCAAATTTGGGAATGGTCTCAAATTTTGTCTTGTGCATAATGTTTGGACCAATATGTCCAACCAAATTCTCCAATGTGACTTCATATCCATGATGATTGCCAAACGTGTCGTGTAGACTGAATTTACTTACTCCTTGAGCTTGACTGTAACCGCTAGTGTGGATATTGTTTTCATTGGTACCACAGTTGCCAATGTTATCCTACATGAACTCACCAAAGGGAGGAGAGTGTAGTGTTTTGTTTGTTGCATTCTTGGAAGAATGCATGTGTCATAGACTTGCCACTATACCCATCATTGTTGTTGGTAGATTCTTGAGTAGGAGTAAGTGATTGCATTGAATCATTGGGAGAAAGGGGAATCCTCTCTATGGTGTCGGTCTAGCTATTTAGTTCACAGTCAAGTTCTTCTCTTGAATGCATGTGACATGTTCAATGACTCATTTTCTCCTCTCTACTCTATGAATAGTCTACTAAAGGTAAATATGATGAGTTGGCATGCTAATCATCCTCCTCAACCTTTGTCTCTCTAGATGATGAGGTGGGGATAGGAAATCAAATAGAGGTGGGTGAGTATAGATTCCCTGAGGATATTGACTACTCAGTTCCATTAAATGATCCATGTGAAATTTTATTTATGAACACTACTGTGGGCTCTTCTTCTTTCGACTCTGTCATTTCAAGTTGGAGAGATGGAAATATTTTCTCATTGAAAACAATATCCCTACTTCATATGATCTTCTTTCTCACTAGAACCCAAATTTGAAAACCAATTTGATCTTCTTCATAATCCACAAATATACCTCTTTAACATTTAGGATCAAGGTTTGTCCTTTTTTCATTTGGGACATGAACATATGCTTCACATCCAAATACTCAAATGTGAGGATAAGAAATTCTCGTACCCAACCACTCTTTTTTTGAAATGCCAAAATCCAACCTAGATGAAGGGATTTGGTTGATCAAGTAAATAGTTGTATTGGAGGCTTCCAACCAAAATTATTTTTCCAAACCTACATTTGGAATCATGCTTCTAGCCTTTTCCAAAATTGGTCTATTCAACCTCTTGGCTACTCCAATTTCTTGAGGTGTAAATGGAACAATTTTTATCTAACAAATATCATTATTAACACAAAAAGAATCAAATTTGAATGAATAGAATTCACCACCATTATCTATTTATATTTACATTTTATTTTATGCCCAATCTGATGTTCAATGGAAGTTGAAAATTTTAAACTTAGTTAAATACATCAAACTTCTTTTGAAGAATAAATATCCACACTTTTTGTGTACAATTATCAAGAAAGGTAGCGAAATAATTATCTATACCAATAGAGATTACCTTAGTTAGGCCAAAAATATCGAAGTAGACAAATGCTAATGGTGTATCCTTCTTCTCATGTCCCATTTTTAGAAAACTCACTCTCTTTTGCTTGCCATAAAGACAATGGCTCTAGAAAGGTAAATCAAGGGATTTGAGATCTAGTAGTTATTCACGCTTGTGCATAATGTCGAGACCCTTTTTTCTCATGTGATTGAGCCTTTGATGCCAAACCTTTGAGTTTCCATCCTTAGCTATCGTGGAAGATCCCACTTCATCAATACTTTCTACTATGTAGAGACTACCAATTTTATCCCCTTTTGCAATAACCATGGAACCTTTGGTAACTTTCTATGTATCTGTTAGAGAGGTAAGAAATCCCTTAAAGTAGAGCCGACTCACCGAAATTAAATTTATTTTAAATTGAGGAACATGACAAATATCTCTCAGTATCCATTTAACACCTCCTTTTAAACATAACAAAATATCCTTTTTTCCCAATAATCTCACAAGCTTTATTATCTAATAAATAAACTTTTCCAAATTTACCTTCCTATTAATTTGAGAAGAGATCCATGCATGAGGAGGCATGGAATGATGCACTAGAATCCAATACCAATGAAGTTGAAGTAGTTTCACTTGTTGATAATATCAAAGCACCATCCACACTATCATAAACCATATTTTCTTCATTGTCCCATACTCTGTATTGAGCCTTTTTGTAATTTCTATAGTCTTTCTTTTGATGAACAACTTTACCACAAAACAAAAAATCACCATTGCACCCTCTTGACTTCAATCTTTGTATAGATTTTGATCTCCTATGGTGATTATTCCTACCCCTATTTTAACTCATTCCTCTATTATCATTACTTACTACTGTCGAGGATTCTCAAGATGAAGGTTCATCATTCTTCCTTATCATGTCTTTGTTGAGAAGTGTGGTTGAAACTTGATCAAAAGCCAACTTTTTAGAGCTTGAAACTGTAATGCTTATGACTATAACAACACCATCCTAGCTATTTTGTAGGAAACATAAAAGTAGGAAAGCTTTTCTCTCCTCATCTTGCGTCATGCCAACTGAATTCTCTTGGTTGATTAAGGTGTTGAATTCATTGGGGTTATTTTCCATGGTTGTACCCTCCTTCATTTTGAGCTTGTAAAATTTTTTCATGACAAAAAATTTGTTTTGCAGCTAAAGCCATGACATATGTGCTAGCTATTTTATCCCATATTTCCTTTGTTGTTATTGAAGTTGTTGTTACAAGTAGTGGTTGTCGTCGCACCAAAAGATCGACTTGTTAATGCTCGATACAACCACTAGACTTATAGAAGACACAAGAGGCTGTTAAACCATGTCATGAATCCCGAGGGGAGCACTGACTATTTTGCCAACAATCTCCCCCTCAGCGTTACCCAGGGGGATTCAAACCTGTGACCAAGCTCTGATACCACTTGTTACAAGTAGTGGTTGCCATTGCACCAAAAGATCGACCTGTTAATGCTTGATACAACCACTAGACTTATAGAAGACACAGGAGGCTATTAAACCATGTCACGAATCTTGAGGGGAGCATTGACCATTTTTGTCAATAGTTGTCACACTAAACATAACATTATCTGATAGGAAAAGGAAGATTGATGCCCTCACCTTCTTGTCCAAGGTCTCCCAATCTTTGTCTTTCATCGAAGATGGCTTCTTCATTTTCCCCTCTAAAGCAAGTGCAAGATCTTGCTTAATCAGTAATGATTCCATTTGTACCTTCCATAGGCTGAATTTTTGCACTTTTGATTCCTCCATGTCTTTGGAAATTTAACCCCAATTTCCAATTAGCTCGACAAACCCGCTCTAATACCAATTGTAAGTTTAAAGTTGCAGAGTAAAATTGAAAAACATAATAGAATTCAAGATAACAAACATACAATAAAAAAACACCAAATTTATTATGGTTCATCAATTTGACTACATCCATTTTCACAGGGGAAATCCTTTATTATATCAATAGTTTTTCTCATTACATCCTATGTTAAACAACATAGATTAAATAGAAGCATACAAAAGAAACCAAACAACCAACGGGCATGTCTATTGGTCTTCATTATTCCAACAAAATTAATGATCCTATAAATGAATAAGTCATCAAATAGGATTAGGGGTCGAATGTGTTTGAGTTAGTTGTCAGTAAATTCCATTTAGTTGTCAGTCATATCTAGTTTTCTATCAATTGTAGTAGTTTTCTTTCATGTGTGTTAGTATAATTATAAGATCATGTTAAATTCAAAAGACTATATATTTGTAATTTCTTATACTGAATAACAAGCTGCACATTTAGTTTCTCTATTTTTAATGTGTTGTTCTATTTTTCTAATACTTCAAGCATCACTTTAAGGGATGTGCCTGATTTGAGTTTTAGTAGGGTACTTTTCTCACTTAAAGGGCACTAAATCATCTTAACTAGTACAATGTTTACTTTTCTAGGGTGAAACAATTTTCATTGTGAAGTTTGGATTGTAATTGCGATTAAGATATAATTATTAATTTTTTAAATAAAATATTTAAAATATATATTTATGTCATTAAATTTTTTAAAGTTAAATTTGATATATAATTTTTTTTTATCATTATTTAATTTTATTACTTATTTTTATGAATTAAGTTTTTTAATTTCTAATAGTACATATTTAGAGTTTGAAATTGATCTACCAAATTCACTTTATTCCAATGAAACTAAATCAAGGAATGAATGGAATATTTACTTAAAACATTATTCAATATTTATATTGTGGGTTAAATTCATTTTTCTATTGATAATTACGTTTTATTTTTAATTGAAGTAAAATTTTGATTTTATGAATTTTTTTAAAGAATATAACATTTTGTTGATTTCAAGATTTCCATGTTTTTTTTGTTGATGTATTTATATACTTAATTTTTATTCATAATTTTTATACGATATCTTGCCTCTTAAAACATTTTCTTTTTATTGAAGCTCAAAACAAAATTATACCAAATCTTACATACTTTTTATTATATTTAAATTGTTAGCAAGTTTTCAATTTACCATGGTATACATGTAATAAGTTTTTTTAATAAATGAAAAATATTCTAGAAATATAAATTTCATATACAAATTTGAATCAACAAATATAGTTATTTATGAAGATTATATTAAGATAATTTATAATGAACTTAAATTTATACAAGAACTATTAAAAATAAATTGATAAATCTTGAAATATTATTAATTTAAAAGTAAATAGATAAAAAAAAATTATAGAAAATAATTTATGAGAAATCACACTAATTTATAATAGATTGATTTAAAATGTTTTATAATAAATAATTGAAATAAAAATAATAAAATTATTTTTTACCTTAAAAAATATTTATTGAGAGCATATTAATCAAGTAGGAGATATTTTAGGCAAGTAAATTTATTATATTTAAAATATTCAACTTGTAGTTTTGAAGTCAAATTCATTGACTTGTGTTGATTAGTAGTAGTTCACATGAGCCTCTCTCTTATGAGAATGAATAGTAGTTCACCCTTAGTATTCAATGCATCAAGATGATAAAGAAGTACTCGATATTCCAGAACTCAAGTCTACTAGGTGTGTCATACATTCCCATAAAAAATAGATTTTTTATATTTGTGATCTTGAAATATCCAATAATAAATTTGGTTTGAAATGTACACAATTAAATTCTATTAATAATATCATAGTTTACTAATTAAATTATAAAATAATAAAATCTAAACATATAGAAATTTAATTAATGACCAAAGAAAAGTTGTTTACCGTTTCACCTCTATCAATATCATGTTAGCTAAGTTATAATATACAGATTTGTTACCTCATGAACTACAAGATTTATACTTGCAGCCATTAAAATGCAAAAAACCTGAAACATTGGCAGTGTTTTCATCTTAATCCTCTGCGTCACACTCTGTCAATCATTCTATAAATGCATTTCAAGCTTCTTCAGAGCTTCGCAACATATGACTAATTAATGAGAAGGTCCCCCGAAGGTTTAAATTTTCCAACAAATTGACATCACTCTTAAAAAAGTAGATGGAGGGAAAGAGCAGTTGTCAATGTCTTCATTATGTAGTCCTACTTTTTATTTGTTTCTAATGTGAAATGGCTTGATCAATCTTGAATTATCTTCCGAAAGTCTTTTCAATCAAGTCTTTGATTGAACATGGTGAAAATGTATGAGCGATTGTAGGTGATTGGATGGAAATTTAATTATCATATAGGGCCCGTTTGGTTGCACCCCATAACCGGATTATGCCGCCCATAACCTGGTTATGGGGTGCAATTCCCTGTTTGAGAACGCTTTTACAAAATGAGAATGTGAATTTGCGTGACCCCATTTCACCGAAAATGTGGATTTCAAAATTCCACCTCAGGAGGTGGAATGACTTTCGAATCCACGGTTTTGTTGACAACTAAACAAGATTTAATCTTTCCGTCGAGTTCGGGCAACTTACGGTTTTGGACTTCAAATCATTTTTAATCTTTCTGTCGGGTTCGCAAATAACCATGTTTTGATGCAGCCATTTCCACGGTTTGGAAACAGCGATTGCCACACATTCATCTGTGTGTTCGGCTTTGCAGTGTTCGACGCTAGGGTTTGCAGTGTTTGTTGCAATGTTCAACGCTAGGGTTTGTAGTGTTTCAGCACCAGGTATGAAAATATCCATCTCCGTTCTTCCAAAAAATTGATGCTAGGGTTTACGAACATTTTTGTTAGTTCTTCAACTAATGCCGGTAAATTCACGTCAGAAAGTTTAATGGCGATGTAAGTTTTTCATGTGCATCTTTAGAAGTGTAAACACTGCATCAATGTCATTGATAAATTTTTATTCATGAGAGCTTTGTTCTCTGCATTTCCTTGTCGACATCCACTTCCTTGAACCATTCATTTGTAATATCCACGTATGCATAGTTCATTTGAAAAAAAATACCCCACATGTAACAGGGTGATTACTTAAGTTTTGAAACACAAAAAAAAAAAGCAAAGAAACAAAAATTTGTTACTTCCACTTGCAGATGGGCTTGGTTTGTTCTCCTCAGTATAGCCTCATATTGTTATCTATCTTTCGCGTAGCTTCTTCTTTGATAACTCCATGGGAACGATCTATGTAGCCCTCCATGGTTTGGTAATTAAAGGAAATTTAAATTGTAGATATACGATTTCTTAGTGCATTTGTTGTTGTCCATTAATATGCCCAGTAATGCCCAATTTTATACTTGATCCACAGCGTTCAGTTTATTAGCAGTAAGAAGTGTCTCTTGTCTGAGTTCCCGATGACAGTTGAACATGGTGACAGTATTTCTACTATGAAGACTTGGTACGTCAGTTTTCCCCCCTGTAGTTGTAAGGTTGTGTTTGTGGCTTTGAATCAACCTACATCTTGTTGCTAGATGGCAATGACTCCTTTGCCTCATCAATATCACTAAGTAACAATGTAATAGCTCCTTTTGCTTTAGCCACATTCAACATTGCTTGCCTCTCAAATTCAACAATATCATTAGCAATAAATAATGGGGTCTCCTCATCTTGCCTTGTAAGTATTAGTGTCATCCAAATCAATGACCTCTAATTCTCAAACATGGTGGTGTTACTTCATAGGTTGAGGGAGAAGTTGAATGCCCATAATTTAATTTGCAATATGTTACCAAAACATCTCTGTAAAGGAGAGCCCTGCAATTTACACATCCTAGTTCCCAATCAGATAGTAGAGCTGTAGGCACTTCTTCCTCCACCTCATGGTTAGAGGACACCCTCTTGAAGAAAAGAAAAAAAGTGTAAGCAAGCTTTCTGATGAGAACATAGCAGGGCAGTTGCTACAAAGGACTTCCGACCCTAAAAAGTTGAGAACCACATGAAGGCTAATGGATGATAGTGATACTGAGCACTTGTTTGTAGAAATAGCACACCCTTCAGCCTAGAAGGAGCTCAATCAGGCCATAACAAGTGACTATAATATGACCAAAATTGACTTGGGACCTGTAAGCAGAGATGAAGATGTTCATAATTTCCAGGTAACTGCTTCCAGATTAGTAGAAAGGATAGTTAAAGACAAGAAAGGAAAAGATGAGGTAAACAAGGTTGTGGAACTTCTTACTAGTTGCATAAAGTCTTTAGCGGATCTCACTCTTCAACCAATTAGTTAGACAAGTGCTTCTTGTGTTCCTAACTTAATAGCTAGGAAAGAATTGGTAAGCAAGGTGCATATAGATAGCTCCTATTGCAGAGTTACCCAAGAATGGGAAAAGACATGAAAGCTAGAGGGTTTAGATTCATTGAGAAAATTAGTAAGATATATGATGATTTGGTTTTGTTGACAAATGCTATAAGCATAGAAATAACCAATACAATACATGAGGAATCCCTTTGGCTGCAAGTTGATATTTAACTCAAGGAAATTCTAGATATGGGTTTAGAAAAGGCAGCAGCAGAACAAATTGTTAAAAGTGCAGATGATCCTCAGTGTACCATGTGGAGGAGCAACGTAGAGAAGAATGAGTCATTTTGGAAAAAGAAAATATCAAGGAACAAAGTAAATTGCTAAAAGAATGCAACCATATCAATGCTGATATCCACAAGGAGCTTTCAGACATGGGTGTAAATTAAAGAAAAAGGTTATGCTAGTGATGCAATGGTGGATGAGTTAAAGGAGGAATTCAAAAAAAATATAGAAGAGTTGTCGAGTGCACAAACCTTTTGCAAGGAAAATCTAAAGAAATTGGTAAAGATTTGATGCAGCCTTATCTTGGTATGAGAACCACCCAGTGAAATTTATTGCCAAAATAGATTGCATCTGCAACAATAAGGTCCTATGGAATCTGAGAACCAAAAATGTGACCATTGCTCAGCACACCAGGATCCCAGCTGTCAACAAGGCACTAAAAAACTTTAAAGCCAAAGTAGCAGTTGTTGAATATGTAGCATCAGTCAGATTTTAAAATATCTGATTATTGCACAGAGAGATGTATATATATATACTTATATATCTATATATATTTATAGTATTATAAGTTGATTATTCAAAATGGTTCGATCTGATCTTAGAATTGTTCAACATTGTTTGTGAAGGTCCTATGGAATCTGAGAACCAAAAATGTGACCATTCCTCAGCACATCAGGATCCCAGCGGTCAGTAAGGCACTAAAAAACTTCAAAGCCAAAGTAGTAGTTGTTGAATATGTAGCATCAGTCGTATATTAAAATATCTGATTATTGCAAAGAGAGATGTATATATATATATATATATATATATATATATATATATATATATATATATATATATATGTATGTATGTATGTATGTATGTATGTATGTATGTATGTATGTATGTATGTATGTATGTATGTATGTATGTATGTATGTATGTATGTATGTATGTATGTATGTATGTATGTATGTATGTATGTATGTATGTATGTATGTATAGTATTATAAATTGATTATTCAAAATGGTTCAATCTGATCTCAGAAGTGTTCAACACTATTTGTGATGCCCAACAATCATGTTACATTGTTCTCTACCTTTCTTGTGCAAAGTTGAAGGTTGTATTGTATTTTATAATAATATTGGCATTTTGAATCTTTGATATTAATAGTATGATGCTTAATTATTGACCAATGATATTATGATAGTGATAGAGATAATTGTCTAAGTTGTCAATTTTGACAGCCCCAAACCCTCTAGTTTTATTCATATATCTTATATGACAAGAGATCCTATTAACTAGTGGGAGTTTAGGAGTGGAGACCCCGATGGGTTTGAGGGGTTGTGGCACCAATGAGACCAAGGGGTAGTGCTCCCTGTGGGGTTTGGGGGCCATGGCCCAAGTGATGTTGAGGAGGAATGCCCTTGGGCATTTCTTGTTGGAATAAGGTAGGGTCGAGGCCTTGGAAACCACAGAACTTCATGTCACACACAATTTTCAAAATTTATCACTTAGGGAGAAATTAGGTGTTTTGTAATGCCCCCTTAAGTAAACTCTTGAGATTATAGAGTTATTCAATAATAATTCAATTTCAAAAAGGCTCATTCTAATTAAGTACTTCAACATTTTGATACTCTGCTAGACTTATATTGATGATACCACTTATTGTAGGATGATAATCTTTCAACTTATGAATTGTTATATTTTTAAAATACTATAGTCTTCTATTAGACAATTGACATTCAACTGTATTGAAGTAATGAATGAATATCTTTTATATTCAATTTTGCAACATATGATTTTATTGATTTGATATGATGGAATGTCTGTTGCTGTCCCTGATCTAGCTATGTGAATTATGCTATGTTTAACCCTGATATGGATACTATACTCAGATATTATTATGCAAGATTAAGCAACAATAATAAATGTATATTTAGTTCATTTATGATATCCTTCTTATGATTGATCCCAAAGTGTATTCCCTAATTTCTCTATATAACAAAGTACAAATCATTGCATAGGAGAACCTCATCTATAACTTCAATATGCTCTTAAAGCCTTATTTCCTTGATTAGGATATATCAAACTACTTTATGCTATTCTATGTTTTGCTTGATAGGAAAATCATGAAGTCTTACATATAAGACGATTTTCCTTAATAAACTCTCAATGCTACAATCTTTATCCACCACATCTAGGACATCGGTACGTATGTATACATGTATGTATGTATGTATGCCTGTATGTATACATGTATGTATACATGTATGCTTGTATGTATATATGTATGATAGCAATTTAGATTAGATGATCATGCACAGTGCTTGCATCTACATAGCTAGTCCTCGTTGTATCTATATAGGTATGTACTCTTGCATTGTTCTTTATGGGCTTATGATCCTAACCAGTTGGTAGTCCTTGTTGTATTCCATTTACTATTGCTTGCTCCCATACTTCATTTCTTGATATAGAATCATGTCTGACAACATTTATGTTGTCCACGTTTCAGGCCACCGATGGATCCTGACGATTGTATACAAGCGTATGCACAAATACTTAGGAATACCACATACACCTAGATTATCTCTTCTCTCTGTGCCTTGGTTGTTGTGCTCAAACTACTGCAAGCTGAAGAAGGTAGCAACAGAGGGAAAAGAATCTGAAAAGGCAATTCATTTTATAGAGAGATTGTTCACTCTACTGAAGTTGATTGCCATGATCAGATTCAGATGAGTCAGGTTGCCTTCTCTAAACTAGCTATGATATTAAGGCAAAGAGGAACATTGAAGGATAGAAGACACTTGACAATAGATGAACAACTAGTGATGTTCCTCCACACTCTTGGGCACAATCTTCAGAACCACAAGATTGCCCATAACTTTGGGCACTCTGGAGAGACAGTCAGTAGGTACTTTCACAAGGTATTGACGAGCATCTTAGCACTTCATGGAGATTACTTCAAACCGCCTGGACCGGGCACTCCTCCTGAAATTACTGGGAACCCCCGTATGGTTCTGTACTTCAAGGTGCATTGTTTGGTCTTTTGATTATGTTGTTTGGTACAGTGTTCCCCACCATATCAGAGGCTGATTTTGCATTTTCCCATACACCATATTTGATAGGACTGTGTTGGAGCTATAGATGGAACACACATCCCAGTCACTGTCGAGATTGAGAAGCAGAGTAAATATTGTGATAGAAAAGGGAACCTGTCGCAAAATGTGCTCGCTGCAGTTTCCTTTAACTGCATGTTCTAGTACGTTCTTGCCGATTGGGAAGGGTCTGCTGCCGATAGTCGTGTTCTAGGTTCAGCTCTGACTAGAGCAGAACCACTTGAGGTCCCCCCCGGTAAGTCAAATCATAGTTTAATGTACTAAAGGGCACACTATGTATTCAGTCCTAACACTCTGCTAACGCTCTGCAGGAAAATATTATCTAGTGGACGCGGGATATCCGAATGCCCCTAGATTTCTCGCTCCTTACCGATCTACATGGTACCACTTGAAGGAATTTTCAAGAGAAAACCCAATACAAAATGCCAGGGAGTTGTTCAACAACTAACACACCTCTCTCAGAAACGTAGTAGAATGCACCTTCGGTATTGTGAAGCGGTGTTTTCCAATCCTGAGACATGCAATGACTTACGATATCATGACACAATCCTATATTGTTTTGGCATGTTGCATACTTCATAATTACATCACGGAAGTGGATGGCATACTTGAGGTGGAAGTGGAAGAGGAGGATGATCATCATTGTGGTGGGGTCGATGTGCCAATGTTACAAACATATGGCTTCTCTCAGCAGGATAGACATGAGTGGTCACAGTTCTGGGATGACCTAGCGAGTAGGATGTGGGAAGACTATAGACATGGAGAATAGTTGTACTTTCTTGTTGGTTAATGATTGTGCAGTATAGTGGTTTCCTTTGATATTTGATGTATGGTTGTATGGTTTCCTTTTGATGACATATGCAGAGATATTGATGTATGGTTGTATGTTTTCCTTTTGATGGATACTTGATTCTGACAATGCCTTGTATACATGATTCTGATTTTCCTTTCGATGTATGGTTGTATGTTTTCCTTTTGATGTATGGTTGTATGGTTTCCTTATACTATGCCTTGTATACATGATTCTGATTTTCCTTTGGATGTATGGTTGTATGGTTTCCTTTTGATGCATGTTGTTTGGTTTACATATGCAGAGATATTGATGTATGGTTGTATGTTTTCCTTTTGATGGATACTTGATTCTGACAATGCCTTGTATACATGATTCTGATTTTCCTTTCGATGTATGGTTGTATGTTTTCCTTTTGATGTATAGTTGTATGGTTTCCTTATACTATGCCTTGTATACATGATTCTAATTTTCCTTTGGATGTATGGTTGTATGGTTTCCTTTTGATGCATGTTGTTTGGTTTCCTTATGCTATGCCTTGTATACATGATGCCTTGTATGTATTTATCTCCTGACATTGATAGCCATGTGAAGACTACTACATGGCAATGACCGAGCTACTCATGAGCATTGATGGCAGTGCTCAAGACCCTATTATGTTGGAAGAGCCTTCATCCAGTAAGAAAATGATCTGGACCAAACGTATGGAAAGGGTTTTCCTTGATTTCCTCTTTGACCAAGTCCACCTTGGCAGAAAATGTGAAGGTGGCTTCAAAAAAGAAGTGTGGGCTACCATTGAAAGGCAATTCAATGCGGAGTTGACTATGAACCTAAGCAAAGACCAATTCAAGAACAAGCTGAAAACTTGGAAGCAAGGATTCAAGC
This sequence comes from Chamaecyparis obtusa, assembly GCA_027943335.1. Lineage (NCBI taxonomy): Eukaryota > Viridiplantae > Streptophyta > Pinopsida > Cupressales > Cupressaceae > Chamaecyparis > Chamaecyparis obtusa. The sequence goes on from BSBK01002869.1 coordinate 55,975, forward strand.
TTGTGAGAGATTTGAGGAGCAAAAGTTGCTTCGGTTGGAACAAAGTAATGCAGACTGTGGAGGCAGTGGATTTGGTCTGGAACAAACTTTTCGAGGTAAATTTGTCTTTTCATGACTTTTATATCCGCTCTCTTAACTATGCAAATCTGGTTTTTGTTATGCATGTTGTTCTGATACTCCAATGCACATTTTTTGGTGTTTGTGTAGTCTCAAGAGTACAGATTAGCTAGGATGTTCAAAAGAACATCTTTCCCATACTACAATGACCTTGCCATAATTGTTGGCAATGACATCGCTGAGGGGACTGCCACAACAACTGCTGGCAAGGCCGAGGAAGGGCACTGTAACTGCCCTGCACAGTTAGATGATGATGATGATGATGATGATGCTAGTGTTGATGTTGATGGGCCCGAGTGTGGCACATCTTTTGAGACTCAACGTGATCTGGATGATGAGACTGCAACTCCCCGATCATGTATGAGCATAGGATCATCGAAGAGGAGGGTAAGGAAGAGGAAGGCAAGTTTGGCATCTTCCTTGGATATGATTTGTGAGACAATGTAGACCTTAACAAAGAGCCTTAAAGTGCCTCAAGTTGTCAAAGTCGACCATTCTCAGGAACTGGCCATGTTAGGTGGAGCATGGAAAACTTTGAAAGCCATGCCTTAGGTGAGCAGCAGCGATGCGATCACATTCTACCGGATCTTGATGGAGAAGCCAACCATCCTCAATGGGTTTCTGTCCATGGAAACCGATGAGGATAGGTTGATGTTGATAGATAGAATTTGTCGATCCGCAGATGCATGAGGAATGGTCAAAGATGTGATGTCATCAATTCCTACTTGTCAATACTTTCATTTGAAGACAAATATTTGAAGACTGAACAACAAAATACCAATCTCTGTTTGAAGACTAAACAATACACAATACACAATACAAAAATATTTTGTCATTGTCACTCCAAACTGATTAATACCTATTTGACTGTAAAATTATGTGGACTTTGAATTGATCCAGTCTCTTCAATCAAGGGTCAATATTATTCAATATTATTCAATATATGTATGCATTTTATGTTTCCAATTATCAATGCAACTCTCTTTTAAAAAGTTAGGGCTAACTTTATGTGATTTTCTTTCCTTTCTTGGCAGCTGTAAGAACTGGTTGAATTTTATCTAAATCTTCTCCACCTTGGCACCCAACATGAAACTTATCTGATTTGATTTTCATAAATATCCTTCCATTCTTAACACAGGCAGGTTTTCTTCTGTATCCAGCAGTATCAAACACTAGGCGAAGTCTTTGTAACATGGTTTGTTTTTTTAACAGTAGTTTCTTATATCTTTTTCATATATCAAGCTTTGACATCAATGACAATTATCTAACAGCTGTATGTGTGAAAAGAGATACAATTTGAACTGCACATACATATAGTTTGTTGCCCCTTTGAGTGCAATGTGTTGCTCTCTATTGAGCAGATGAAATAATTTGTGCTCCAATTGTTTTTACATGTAGATGAACTAGCAACCTTTGAAGTAGAGTGAATAGATACATTATAAAGTAGAAAAGATTAAAAAGATAAATGAAACTTTTAAGATTTTAAGTACATTATTAAAATTGTGAGGGGTTTTAGGTGTTGGTATTGTTGGCCATGGAGACCATCAATTTTTGAGCATTCTTCTTGAACTTATCATGAAGAGTTTTAATACTTGGATCAATAGAGTACAAAATCAATGAACTCACTTGTGAGTACATCTTGTTAACCAAGATCAAGTAAGAGTCTATGAAATGTTTCCTCGTAGCCTTCAGTGACTTCATCATCTCTATATGGAGTAGTCTTTGTTGGCATTGTAAGAATCTCAAAAGATTCATATTTTTGACTCAATACAAGAGCAAGAAAGTGTAGTGTGGTTGATGCAGAGATGGACAGCAGAAACACAATGACTTATGCCCAATCCCACAAAGTCAACACAAAGGTTCACCAACCTATTCTCCTCTAAGTTGTACAATGACACAACTCTTACACAACTAACGCCACTTATCAAATAAATTCTGATCCAAATGGAATAGTTCTGAAATCCTGCAAAGGTTGAACTTAAGAAGTTTCTATTCTTGTAACAAATGATAAACACAATCCTCTTTGACACCATATATGTCAAGTCACACTTCTTTTTCCTATATCAGACCAGGTCTTTTGACTTCTAGACCAGACCAAGACAATTCAAAGGCCAAAAGATGCTTAAGTTTAATGCAACACCAAAAGCTTAGTCACTTTTTTGGAAATGAAATTACAAGACAATGCACAAAGGTCTAATGGACTGATCTTCAAAACTTGAACCAGAGAGGATCTTGAGGGTTCCAAATCTCACTATTTGCATCAGTGCTAAGAGTCAATCCACAATCTATGATTTGCCAATATACCAATTTGCTGATCAAAGCAACTTCTTCTTCTACACATTGCTGCAAGAACAAAGATACTGGTTTCAGACCAGTTGAAGGTTTATACCTTTCCAAGGTTTGACAACCTATTCCAAGGTTGTAACCCTTCTCAAATTCATCAACACAAAATTTCTCTTGCACTGGTTGAGTTCTAACACCATCAGAATATTCACTGCTGCAACAGGCCTAAAAGAGAATATTCACAATCCTGGTCAAGGAACACAAGAAACCTTGACCTAGGGCTCGCTCACAATCCTTGTTGCCTTAATGCTCTACTTCAGGGCTTTTGAAATCTGAAAGGACATTGTCCTAACTTGCATTTCCTAGAGGAACAAGAATTTCCTATGGTCTAATGCAAAGTTAGGACCATTTTTATGTTGAAACCCTGGAATTGAGGGTTTCTCAGGCCGACAGCAGACCAGGGCAGTTATCTTGCGCTTGGGATGGATTCAGACCTCCAGACCAGTCCCAATAGTTAGAGGAAACATGCCCCAATCTCCCACAAAGATTTATCCCTCTTTGTCTTCCATACACCGTACGGTCTACTGGTTTTTACAGCAAAGATGCACTGAAACAACAATGTTTTTATTGATTGTAAGCAAAAAATTTACATTGAGGGACTTCTGGTTACCCTCTATCATTAATGAGGCCTAAATAGGCTCTCCATCTGGTTGGCATAACCAATTTCTGGTTATAGCCTCTTGACTAATCAAAACTAAAAAGTTTCTTAGCAACTTTTACAACTTTTGCCGAGTAGGGACAAAAGTTGCTATTATCAACTCAAAAACATTATTTAATGTTCAAAACATTCAAACACACCTAAAGACACTTAAAGACACCTAACCTACCTAAAATATGACAATTTCATCCTAGGACCAAATGATACCCTTAGTTTATAAAGCACTAAGGGGTCTTGTGTCCCACACTTGGATGGGTTATAGGGAGATTTAAACAATCAATCCCATAACCTTATTACAACATAAAAACATCCTAAACTAGATGATCCATGCACTGATCCAACAAACTCTATATGCTCCTTCAAGCCAATGGACTGCAGTTAATAAATCTGAGATCATTTCATGGACTTGCTGATTGGTTTTAGGTGCTCTGCACCAGTGGTGGTCACTATGCTTCGTCTTTCTTTATTATTTTTGTGCACTTGTTTGAAGAATTCTTTGCCAGGGTCTCACTCTCTCATTTATGTGAAACTAAGGAGATACTCCTCATGATTCTACCAAGAATCATCTAGGATCATTTTCTTAATATTTGTTGTCCTCTTACTGTTGCTTTGCCTCCATATGGATCAAGTTTGTCCAATGACAATGATAGAAGTGCCTCTTTGACCTTCACAAGTCATTTCAAGATGATTGAGCTCAAGTTAAAAATGGTCTCCATAATCTTTTCAAAAATAAATTACAATGTTCATGCCCACTGCCATCGCCATCCCCATCCCCAACCCCACCTTATTATAAATAAAATTCAAAGAAGAATTAGAATGCATTAACAAATTATGACTTAAGTAACAAATGATAAAAAATAAAATTTTAAATAATAAAAAGGAAACTGAAATATATAGAATTACAATATTTCACTTAGCTCCAATTCTGAAAATGATCTATATGCCTTGTGACTGTGGTGGTTGATGATAAAACATTTAGATCTTCTCAGCCTTTGCTTACAGTTTCTCGATCCAATCAGGTGCCAATATTTTAACTTTACTCTTAAAGCATCATGAAATCTTCCTTGTTTGGGTTGATAGTCAACAAACTAATTTTCTTGAATGTGAGCCAGGAAATCATTTGATTAGGAGTGCAATATACAGCCATGCAAGATCTAAAATCTGAGCACTAGACCTTAAGAGGATCTTCTTAAGCCTTAAGATAACCCTACTCTCTTTCAATAAGACTCCTCTTAATAACTGTGGCTGACACTTTCATCTTAAGAATATGTTACTGCTGTTCATGCGTATGTTACTGTTGTTCATGAATATGTTACTGCTGTTCATGAATATGATTGCTGAATATGATATTCATGAACAGCAGTAACATATTCTTAAGATGAAAGTGTCAGCCATAGTTATTAAGAGGAGTCTTATTGAAAGAGAGTAGGGTTATCTTAAGGCTTAAGAAGATCCTCTTAAGGTCTAGTGCTCAAATATTCAGCAATCATATTCATGAACAACAGTAACATATTCATCAACAACAGTAACATACGCATGAATAGCAGTAACATATTCTTAAGATGAAAGTGTCAGCCACAGTTATTAAGAGGAGTCTTATTGAAAGAGAGTAGGGTTATCTTAAGGCTTAAGAAGATCCTCTTAAGGTCTAGTGCTTAGATTTTAGATCTTGCATGGCTGTATATTGCACTCCTAATCAAATGATTTCCTGGCTCACACTAGACCTTAAGAGGATCTTCTTAAGCCTTAAGATAACCCTACTCTCTTTCAATAAGACTCCTCTTAATAACTATGGCTGACACTTTCATCTTAAGAATATGTTACAGTTGTTCATGTGTATGTTACTGCTGTTCATGAATATGTTACTATTGTTCATGAATATGATTGCTGAATATGATACTGAATATGATACTACTGTTCATGAATATGATTGTTGAATATGCTATTGAATATTCAGTATCATATTCAATATCATAAGTAGTATCATATTCAGTATCATAAGCTGAATATGATACTGCTTATGATACTGAATATTCAGTATCATAAGCAGTATCATATTTAGTATCACAAGCAGTATCATATTTAGTATCATATTAAGGATCATAAGTTGAATATGATACTGAATATGATATTGTTGTTCAACTCCATTATTAAGATGACAAAGCCGAACACACAGATGAACATGAATGCACGACAATCGCTGTTTCCAAACCGTGGAAATGGCTGCATCAAAACGTGGTTATTTGCGGACCCGATGAAAAGATTAAAAATGATTTGAAGTCCAAAAATGTGGAGTTGCCCGGACCTGACGGAAAGATTAAATCTTGTTTAGTTGTCAACAAAACCGTGGATTTGAAAGTCATTCCACCTGAGGTGGAATTCCGAAATCCACGTTTTCCGTGAAATGGGGTCACGCAAATTCACATTCTCATTTTGTAAAAGCGTTCTCAAACAGGGAATTGCACCCCATAACCGGGTTATGGGTGGCATAATCTGGTTATCATAAGCAGTATCATATTCAGTATCACAAGCAGTATCATATTTAGTATCATATTAAGTATCATAAGTTGAATATGATACTGAATATGATATTGCTGTTCAACTCCATTATTAAGATGACAGGAATATGAAGATGATAACCCGATTATGACCTTACAAAATATAGTTTTATGAGAAATGGAAGCATTGGATATTTATGTTAGAGCCACTAGTAAGTACCTATTGGTATTTTTATTGTGTTAATTCTTTGGATCCATGCCAAGCTTATTGTGTGTTGCTAGTGGTTATGTTGGCTTTCACAGAGTGTGTTTGTCATTTTATACTTCATTTTATATAGTGCTCATTTTCCTCTCCATTATTTTGTGTTGGTAGTGATTATGTTGGCTTTCATAGAGTGTGCTTGTCAATTTATACTTAATTTTATACAGTGTTTGTCTTTCTCTCCATTTTTTTATTCTTCTCTCCAGTTTTAGGAAACCTTGTTTCTCTCATCTTTTGAATTTCGAGTGCTTTTAGACATATTAGCTTGCATTTGTTTTTAAGTGGAATACACGAAGGAGTACCGCATGATGAATGCTTCATTTAATGTATTGTTAAGATGTAGTCTCTTAACTATCCATTTCTAGTTCTTCAGACATGATTTTATAGATGTGTTTTGGTAGACGATTGTATTGTTCATGATTTTGTATGTATTAACCATCTTGTTATTATTGTCGCATTACAAAATTAAGTTAAATTATTCTACTTTGTTTAATGCTCTATATCATCTTCAATTTTTTTTCATTTTTTATTCATTTTAAAAAACCATGTGATAGGTACAAAAATAGAAATGGATAGTTTTGAGACTACACATGATAAATTGAGACTACACATATGCTGACATTAAATATGTTTGAAATAGCTTCTGGATTTGATTTTGTAGATATTTTACAGTCACACTCTGTGATCCTTCATGGGGATGGAAGAGATAAAAATAACTGAAAGAAAAGTCCATTTTGATCTATTGCAATCATTTTGGTCTCAAACTATCTCTTGCAATCCCGATGATGAATCACAGAGTGTGATCCAAAACTATCTACACAATCGAACGAAGAAGGTATTTCAAATATCGATGCAAAAAATATCCACATATGTTGATAAAAAAATGAGCTATCTGATGATTGTTTACTGTACATGTTTGTAAATAGTCAAAATTTTTGATGGTACTCATTGGTGTATTATATTTTAAAAATGAACAGGTTTTAGTTTTTGTATCATGTTTACTTTGGAGATGCAGGATTGATCATCAAATGTGGGGCATAAGGGTGCAGACGGTGGATCTACTTGTGCTTTTTTATTTAACGGTGTGTTTTCACACCACCACCCAGTTCATGGATATTGTTATATCTGATGCTATAGTTGTGTCATTATATTTTTTACATAACTTTTTTAATTTGTACCCATATAATATATTCATGTTGTTATAGCGAACAAAATTAATATGAATGAACAAATTTTTGCTTGATACAGTGTTGATGGCTACGAGGAATGCTCCTATGTGTGACTGCGGTGATGGATTGCGTTGTGTGTTGAGGAAGTCACAGACAGAGGAGAATCTAGGCCGTAAATTTTGGGGATGTAAAAACTTCTATAAGTTTGTTAAATGCACAATATTTAAATATTTACAAATAATAAATATTAGTCATTATAGCGAGACTAACTTATTTGTATTGTAGGATGCAGCTGGATGCGGTTACTTCTGATGGGTCAATGACACCCCGTCATTGTCTACATCATCAGTACATTGTACACACAGACCTGTTGTAGATGACGAGTGCAAGAATTGTAAAAGACTAGAGAAAACTATGGCAAAAGCGGAGGCTACATCCAAAGCCAAAATCTTATTTTTACGACATCTTCTTTGTGCAACAATCATTCTATTTAGTTTGATCATCTTACTACTTAGTTTGATAATTTTTTGGAGATAGATATATATGTGGACTAGATAACTTATTTATATTTTGATGTGATATGAGCAATGTGTTAGTAGTTTGGAATCTTTGAAATGAAATAAATGTGAATAAAAAATAAATATGTTTAGTATGATAATTAAAGATGATATACCCAAAAATCGTAAATCCCAAAAATACCTTGTGGGTTTCAAAGTTTATTTTCTCGATACATTTATCCTATTATATGTCTTCCTTAGTAATATTATAATGTTTGAACATTACAAAGTACACCAACCCCACCTGTGAAGACTACCAAGAGCATCGGTTGACGTTGGACATTGTATTGGTTCTCAAATCAATAGATTGGAAAGCACTAAAAGTATGCCAAGCTTTATTTTATAACTCTCCAATTGATTTAGCCAACTGATAGAATTTTTTATATTACCGAGCAATGCAATCTTGTTACTTTCATTGTATTGATATCTTATGATGGATTAAATACACAAATTCAAGATCAATTAACTTTAAAATTTAAAATTGAAATAAATATAATAAATTAACAAAATATAATAAATATAATTAAATATAATAATAAATAATAAATATAATTATTTATAAATAAATATAATAAATATAATTAACATAAGTCAATAAAATATAATAAATATATCAAAACTGACTAATCATAAATTAATTTAAAAAAATAAAAAATAAAAAATCGATGTCATATTCCAATTCTAATTTGAAATGAACAACCAAACGAAGAAGATGGAGACCCAAACTCAAATTCTAATTCAAAGTGCAGAACCAAACAGAGAATATGGAGACCTACATTCTAATCCCAATTCGAAAATGTTCAACCAAACAGAGAATGAGAATTTCATAAATTCAAATTCCTATTTTCAATTTGACAACCAAACGGAGAATGTGGATTTACAAATCCATCTTCCAGAGCAACCAAACAGTCCCAAAAAAGCATAACTGGGGTTTGTATAACTAGGGTATAGATAACCATGATTTGCATTATTTTTCAACTCCCCAACCAAACGGGCCCATAGTGATTAAATCACCACACTTACCAGCCATATCAAATCGCCCGCGATATGAAACCTTGGAATATCTCCTCCATCGAACGGTCATTAATATGTCTTGGAAATTAAGTAATGGTGTCCACATCTATATGAGATTAAATAATGATAATTTCTTACAGAATTTTGAATTTTCAGAGCAATGAAATTAGGTGAGATTGATGCGGGAGAGGAGATGCTACCGTTTAAGACAAGAAATTATGTAGAAGTAAAACAGGATGAAATAAAGTAAACAGCTATTGTAGTCAATGTTCCTTTATTGTTGTAACATCTTGTCAAAATTATTTTGCCTTTTACAAATGACCACTGTATGAAGTGTTAGCCAGCCTTTATACAATGTAATATAATATGAATAAATAAATAAATGGTTAATATTATTATTATTACTGTTTTATTAATGGTAGGAACATTAAACAAGCTGTTCATTTACATCAGGGCAAAGTTTTGGCATGGTTAAGCTTCCTACAAAACATACTAAAGATTAAAAAAAAAATTTCTTTTTTTTTTCAGATTTACGAAAATAGAGTGATGTTTTTACAAATTTTATGTGGTTTTCAACCATAAAATATGCAGATCATAAAGAACAAACGCTGAAAATTTCATGAAAACCTATTGTATTTTCTAATTTTTAAAATTTAGTTAATGATAAATTTTGTAGGGAGCTTAGCCGTTTTGGTCTTCAAGAATTAATGATGTTAGAGAGGCCCAAATTTTTTGCCTATTGGGCTAATTTAGGGGCGAATTTGTTGTAGTTTATAAAATATTTTCACCTCTTTAAGGTGAAGGAACAGTGAGTTGGAGAGATTGACTATTAACATCATCAAGCGCTAACTTAAAGGCAATCTTTGCTATCTTTCCTGAGTAGGAAGTGGAGTCTACTATTTCCCCTACTTTCAACTGCAATATGTACACTCACAGCCACTAAAACGTAGAAAATTGGAAATATTGGCAGAATTTTTATCTCCAATCTATTGCTCACTCGCTCTTCTGGACTAAACTCTACCAATGTAGTATCTGTAAGAAAATATATTTCAGGCGCCTTGAGAGCCAGGCAAGAATCTAACCATAAATAATTAAGGTGGCTCCCTGTTAGAACTGATACTAGCACATAAGAGACACGTAAGCTCTAGATCCAAAAAATTCTGAAAGTTGAAAACATAACAAGTCTGAAAGTAAATAAAGACTTTTCCATGACATAAATTTTATATACATTTAAAAAGATTACATCATTATGAAATAGAGTCAAATATCCTTGCCATAAAATATAAAAGTTTGACTAAACTGCTGAAATACACAACAAGAGTAAAATAATACATGGAGTATGTCGACCATACTATCAAACATAAAATGTCAAAGTACATATATGTACATACAATAGAGCATATGACCTTAAGGTCGAAGAAGTACAAGATATCCAAATACATGCCATTGGACTATTAGCCATCCATCTGCATGTTCCTGTGTCCTATGCAATCGGATAGTCTATTGTACATCTCTAAAACTTGAGATGGAAATGTGATCCAAGAGTTTATTCCACCCAACAAGGGAGTGGTTAGCTCCCCTGGGGTTCATCTTGAAATGAAGAGCTCACTGACCCTACGCAAGTGATCTATCAACTCAACACAGATGGATCAGAAAAGAATATGGTGCAAGATGTGAACTAGTTACTTTATCACACACAAAGTAAAACTAACACAGATATGGCAGAGAGAAAGAACATAACCAACACAAATTCATTTATGTGTTTACAAGCTTAGGTCTAAGCATAAAAGACTAGACTTCTACTGGAAAGTAAAAAAAACTACATTTTACCCTTCCATATTACCCATATTTGACATCCTTTCCCAAGATATCTTACTCATAATAAATGAACATACACGAACATACACATCAAATCTGTATTATGAAACACACTCACTAAATCAAAATATTACTGTAGCAGAAATTATGCACTTAACACACAAGATAAATAGATTCTCCTAACACCAGAAAACTTCCAACTACACACTCAGTGATCACATAAATTTTGAGAAAAAAAAAAAACAATCACAATATTCTTTGTCAAAAGCAATGCTTCCTGTAGAAGAAAAAAAATCACATTTTTCAGTCACTAAATATACACAAGTGATCAATGGTACTACTCAGAGTCACGATACAAAGCCCTATTAATACATAGTATACAACCAAATGCTCGACCTAGATGAAATAGTCTATCCGTGGAATACAAGGAACACACCGTTACAAAACAAGGGAGTGATATTCTTTTTAGGAATGCCTGGAACTTTAATATCAAAAGGGCTTTAAAAACTCTTGATGAAGGGTTCTTTGATACCACTAATGAAGGGCCACACCACCCTTAACAACTCATAACCAAAGACATAACAATACGGAGACAAAGAGAAGAAAAAATGTTTTACAAAGCATACATTTATACTTAAAAATTATTACAAAATGAGAGATCTTACAACATGAGATCTTCTTCCCAAATACAAGATCCTACAATTTGAGAGCTTATTCTCCAATAGGAGATTCTGCAACTTGAGAGCTTCTTCTCCAATAGGAGATTTTACAACTTGAGAGATTTCTCCAAATATGAGATCTACAACATGAGAGATCTTACATCCTCCAAGCTTACAATCTCCAAGCTTACAATCTAAGAGCTTCAACTTGAGAGCTTCTTCCCCAACACAAGATCCTACAACTTGAGAGCTTACAATGAGAGAGCTTGCAATGTGAGAGCTTGAATTCCAAGAGCTTGTGTATGAATGCTCATATGCCTTCTTTATATAGACATTTACCACCCAAGATATTACAACACAACCAATGTGGGATAAAAGATATGTCTAACTACCTTGATACAAATATTAAATACCCACCCAATTAATATTTAACACCACCACACTAATACATTTGGGGTGAAATTGCGATGGCAATTTGCGACGACAGGCAAATGTCATGCGGTTTTGGCTTTTTTTTTTCAAATATAGCCCGACACCATCGCAATTGCGACGACAATACATTTGGCAACGTCGCCATTGTGACGTTGTCGGGATATAAGGACAAAAAAAAAAAGGAACGTTGTCATTTGTGTTTTCAACAGCGCCGTAACCCTCTGCGAAATCACATCAAGATATAAGGGCAACAAAAACAAGAACTTTGTCATTTGTGTTTTCAACAGCACCGTAACCCTCCGTGAAATCACATCGAGATATAAGGGAAAAAAAACAAGAACGCTGTCATTTGTGTTTTCAACAGCGCCGTAACCCTCCGCGAAATCACAGCTACAATTTCTGAGTACGTTGGGTTTATTTTTCTTTTGTCATTATTATGTAATCTGGTATTCAGCTGTTAAAGAGCTAAAATACCCAGAAATGAGGACATATCTATGTTGAATTTATTGTTAGCGGCTTTGGTTATTTAGAAGTTTAATTTTATTTGTTCATCTTTCAAGCACAAATGTTTTGTGGACCGTAACGTCTTCATTGTTTCGGGTATGGAGTGAAACAGCCCTAACTTGCAATTGTGATGTTGTCAGGATATAAGGGAAAAAAAAAAAAGGAACGTTGTCATTTGTGTTTTCAACAGCACCGTAACCCTCCGCGAAATCACATCGGGATATAAGGGCAAAAAAAAAAAGAACGTTGTCATTTGTGTTTTCAACAGCGCCGAGAGAGATTCCCTCCGCGAAATCATAGCTACAATTTCTAAGTACGTTGGGTTTATTTTTCTTTTGTCATTATTATGTAATCTGGTATTCAGCTGTTAGAGAGCTAAAATACCCAGAAATGAGGACATATCTGTGTTGAATTTATTGTTAGCGGCTTTGGTTATTTAGAAGTTTAATTTTATTTGTTCATCTTCAAAGCACAAACGTTTTGTGGACTGTAATGTCTTCATTGTTTCGGGTATGCAATGAAATAGCCCTAACTTGCGACTACCTTCACGGTACTTGTGTACATTATCATGTTGTCTTTACAGTGACTGTCCTCATTCAAGTGGCAATTACACAAGGGACAGTCACTGTGAGATGTCCTCATTTGTGACAAGGACAGTCACACTTAGGACATCTCATAGTGATATTCCCTTGTGTAATTTCTAGTTGAATGTATTGCTATTGAACCACATTAATGCTTTTCTTCTTCAACAAATGAGGACAGTCACTGTAAAGACAACATGATAATGTACACAATTACCAAAAAATGATCTTGTTAATTGATGTAACACTTTGTCTTGCTCACTCCCTATCCTTCACTAGGGTCTCTTTAGGCCAATGTTTTGACTTGATAGGGTACTTAACTATCCCTACACTCTTTAGGTATCTCTACCCAAGATCCCACTCCTTCAACTAGTGCACACCAACAAGAAATACAATGAACTCTGCTCAATACCAATCTAGCTACTAGGACACTCCTAGTCTTGTCTTCACAAATTGAAACACATTCAACTAGAACTTTACTCCATGGAGAGGCTGGCCACTAGGACCTCTATTGGTTTCAATATTACTCCTTCACCTATACTTTTCATCAGTACTTCAATTCGGTTCATCAAACCATGCCAATTGCACCCAAAAATAGGCTGCTAGCAATTAGGCCTTTGTCAAGCCTTTTTGTTTATATTAAGCCACCTAAAGGGCTTAGGATTCAGATGCCCTTTATTGAGAACTCCAAGATATCTAAGGTCTTCTCCTCCTAGATTTTTTGTACACCAACTGCTACAGCCATGCCTGAAAACAAGTATTTTGACACAACTTGGACATTCTGACTAAGAGTTTGTTTTCTTAGCAGCTAAAGAAACTCACCCAATCTTCTAATTTGACTTAGGGCTTCTTTAGATGTGTGTCTACCTCGCCATGAGATTTTAGTTGAAGCAACCAATGCATTCAACTTGTTGTAATCTTCTTGTAATGATTTGTCATCCCTACTGTGCTCAACTGAATCACCTAAGACATCATTGCAAACATAGAAAATGAGCTTCCCAAGGCCCCTCCTTCCAAACATATAGTACATGGAGTCTCCTCACCCATTCCAAGAGCCCGTACAAAATTGACAATGGAATGATGAGCTAAGACTCCATTTGTTCAACCTGCCTGGTTCAAACCAATGATAGGGTACTTAACAAAAGAATTAACAAACTAGTTGGAATGCTTCAAAACTCAAAAAAAACACAACACAGAATTAAAAAACAACTTGTACTAACTTTTCCAATAGACACTGCGAGCTATCTAATCCATTAATCAACTGAAAACAAAGAAACAAAAAAACTCAAGAATTCACTAAAACCGTGTTACTCTACAAATCTTCTTAATTCCAAATGTTTTTCCCCCCAACCTTTTGCATAGATCAATGGAGGCCTCTTATATTTTCTCTGATGCCTAATTCAATGGTTTCATATAGTTACATAACCATCTTACTCGAAAATGCTCCCTTGCACAAATGTTGTCAATGTTGTGAATGACAACATTGACAACTTGTTACAACCTTTGGGATTTTGGTTCAAAACTTATTGTTCAAACACCACAAGACCCTAACCATGACTTAGTTAGGCTATTTAGACCTCACATAGGCCACTTCTACACTTCTTTTCCCAATTTGACCCCTAAATGCTTCATTCCCACTTTTGCCACAATATTGGTAACTTGGGTACAAATTGGCACTTGCCTTCACAAAGGTCACACATGAGGACATCTCACAGTGATCGATTGTCCCTTGTGTAATTGCCACTTGAATGTATTGCTATTGAACCACATTAATGCTTTTCTTCTTCAACAAATGAGGATAGTCACTCTAAAGACAACATGATAATGTACACTCACTGTAAGGACAGTCACAAATGAGGACATCTCACAGTGACTGTCCCTTGTGTAATTGCCGCTTGAATGTATTGCTATTGAACCACATTAATGATTTTCTTCTTCAACAAATGAGGACAGTCACTCTAAAGACAACATGATAATGTACACTCACTGTAAGGATAGTCACAAATGAGGACATCTCACAGTGACTGTCCCTTGTGTAATTGCTGCTTGAATTACACAAGGGACAGTCATTGTGAGATGTCCTCATTTGTGACAAGGACAGTCACACATGAGGACATCTCATAGTGATTGTCCCTTGTGTAATTTCCACTTGAATGTATTGCTATTGAACCACATTAATGCTTTTCTTCTTCAACAAATGAGGACAGTCACTCTAAAGACAACATGATAATGTACACTCACTGTAAGGACAGTCACAAATGAGGACATCTCACAGTGACTGTCCCTTGTGTAATTTCCGCTTGAATTACATAAGGGATAGTCATTGTGAGATGTCCTCATTTGTGACAAGGATAGTCACACATGAGGACATCTCACAGTGATTGTCCCTTGTGTAATTGTCACTTGAATGTATTGCTATTGAACCACATTAATGCTTTTCTTCTTCAACAAATGAGGACAGTCACTCTAAAGACAACATGATAATGTACACTCACTGTAAGGACAGTCACAAATGAGGACATCTCACAGTGACTGTCCCTTGTGTAATTGCCGCTTGAATTACACAAGGGACAGTCATTGTGGGATGTCCTCATTTGTGACAAGGACAGTCACACATGAGGACATCTCACAGTGATTGTCTGTAATGTCCCCTTTTTGGCTAACTTGGAAAATAGGAACAATTACTCCACTTCTCAGACTTACTCTATCAGATACTTACAATTAAACTAAGTAATGGAGGTTACTTAAGATATCAACCGCTATTTCAGATTCAATCACAATATGTGTGCAAGATGATATTGATACCAATATGTTTAATAGCACTGTCGGATATAATGATATGAAATATGCTATGAATATGATGTTTCCTATCACTTATAGTGATAGTATAATGATGCTATGTCTGATATAAACAATATCGATATACAATTAATAAGTATTGCTTACAGCAATGTATTTGTTGTGTCTGATATGATGATGTAATTATGCAAATGTGTAATATCACTATGAGTGATATGTTTCTATTTCAGATTCTAAATTATATGCTTGCAACTTCAAATATTGATGCTATTTCTGACTATCCTTTCTATCTATGCAATCATGGTGTTGTCTCTGATCTGCAATGATAAACTTGAAACCAAACTGCCAAAGGCAGATGCTCTATTGAGTATATCCAAATATGGATAAGTAAATAAAGTTCTAATGATGCCTTGAGTGACTGATGAGAATGCATTCTTATATTGTCTTTAACAAATGAAGAGATGCTATGAATGAGACGTGTCTTGTTTCTTCCTCCATGTCCCTTTGTTAATCACACCTTTCCATAATTCGACAGTTCACATAATATTATTTCATTATTTTCTGATCATAGATAACTCCCAGATTGACTCAATATCAAATCTTTTTATGAAGGTAATCTTCCCTAATTGGTAGTGCAACCAGTAGTTAACATCCATTGTGTTTGTATTAGTTTGGTCTAACTATCATTAGTATTTAGTCAATCGATATTAACTCTTGCCTTATCCCATATTGTTATGATTATATCCAATCTTTCTACTCTGATATAAGTCGATATCATTTTCTGATAATTGTCCATTTATTGGTTGATTGCTGGTAATGGAGTTTGATCTTCAAATTGACTTCCATTCCTATTAATACTTAAGGATACATTGTACTTATTATCCATGACTGATGCCTCATTCATCAATAGCTTGTGATATAATCACTGATGCTTTTGTGTTTCTACAAGATGTGGTTTATCTCAGACAATCGATAATCTTTCAATCCTTTAGACGATATCCTCCTATGTGGTGTCTATTGATATAGATAGTAGAATTCAATCTAGTTTATGTTATTGTCATGATAACATAGGAAGTGATGGTGCATATTTGCTAGCGGGTCTTCATGTTTGATATTGCTTTATCAGATATGTCATTGTCTAAACTTGTGCAATTAATGATTATTTATAATATATGAATGGTTATCCTTCTTGCTTATCAATACATCTTCTGAAACACATAGCGACCTATCCCTTATTCATATCATGTTGATCTTGACTTCATAGTATTTGGTTCATTAATCATCCTCTCATGGTATCGATGTGTAATGACTAGTGATTGTTGTATCACTTCTTCATTCCTCATCGTGATAGATAATGCAGATGTTTAATGTAGATGTATATCAATTACAGATATTTGATATTACTTTAAACGTTATTATTATTATTATTATTATTAATGTTATTGTTATTATTAAATATTATAATTAATGATGTTAGTAATATTAATAATATTATAATAAATATTATTATAGTGATAACATATTGTTTTATATTGAGAGGTTTATTAATATTATTTATATATTAAAATTATTATATCAATAATTGATTTAATATTATTAATTAATATATTATTATAATATAATATATATAATTTATTATTAATTATTTATTATTAATTTATATTATAATTATAATCATAATTATATTATTTATTAATATTTTAATATTATTTAATTAACATATTACTTATTATGCTAACTATATATTATTATTATCTTTTGATAATAATTATATATTATTGTTATATACCGTTAATAATAGATTATTATATATCATCTAATCATTTTATTATTATACTAAGTTCAATATGTCACGGCTCATGACATTGTCCCTTGTGTAATTGCCACTTAAATGTATTTCTATTGAACCACATTAATGCTTTTCTTCTTCAACAAATGAGGACAGTCACTCTAAAGACAACATGATAATGTACACTCATTGTAAGGACAGTCACAAATGAGGACATCTCATAGTGACTGTCCCTTGTGTAATTGCCACTTGAATTACACAAGGGACAGTCATTGTGAGATGTCCTCATTTGTGACAAGGACAGTCACACATGAGGACATCTCATAGTGATTGTCCCTTGTGTAATTGCCACTTGAATGTATTGCTATTGAACCACATTAATGCTTTTCTTCTTCAACAAATGAGGACAGTCACTCTAAAGACACCATGATAATGTACACTCACTGTAAGGATAGTCACAAATGAGGACATCTCATAGTGACTATCCCTTGTGTAATTTCCACTTGAATGTATTGCTATTCAGCCACATTAATGCTTTTATTCTTCAACAAATGAGGATAGTCACTCTAAGGACAACATGATAATGTACACTCACTGTAAGTGTACATTATCATGTTGTATTACAAATGGACCTTATGTTGGTCGGGATATAAGTGCAAAAAAAAAAGGAACGTTGTCATTTGTGTTTTCAACAGCGCCGAGAGAGATTCCCTCCATGAAATCAAGCGGGTTATCATTTGTGTTTTGAACAAAGCGGGTTGTCATTTGTGTTTTGAACAGCACCGAGAGAGATTCCCTCCATGAAATCAAGCGGGTTGTCATTTGTGTTTTCAACAGCACCGAGAGAGATTCCCTCCGCAAAATCACAGCTACAATTTCTGAGTACGTTGGGTTTATTTTTCTTTTGTCATTATTATTTAATCTGGTATTCAGCTGTTAGAGAGCTAAAATACCCAGAAATGAGGACATATCTATGTTGAATTTATTGTTAGCGGCTTTGGTTATTTAGAATGCTTCCCCACAATACTTAATAGGATGCATTTGGTTTTCAAAGCTTTCACTGACTTGGATTCAAGATTCTGAGACTTTCACGTGCCTTGCTTCAGTTGTTTCCGCAAACAAATCGCGTGCCTTTTGTATGCTTCCACATTTTATATACATGTCCATTAGGGTAGTCACCACCACTATATTTGACAAAAACCCATCTTCAATTACTTTTTGGTGAATTTCCCTACCCTATTCTATGACTGTACCTCTGGTTTTAATGTATAAAAATGACCCAAATTTCAAAGGAAGTATATGATAAATTCCACCTAACACTTCCTAATCCCTGGACAGTGTCTTCTTACACTTTGAAACAAACAATTCCAAAGGGAATTAGCCTCTAGGGCTCTGCAACACCCAAACTCACAATTCTTGGCTCTAAACCCTTCTTAACTAGGGCATTCTCAATCACCCGATTCTACACCCTTCAAATCCAAATTAGTGGATGATTCACCATCTCACAAACATTATACAATGTTCCACATTATAACAATCCACCCTTGCTTGGATAGATCACTCACTGCTATACATTAGCATTCAACTCAAGGTAATTTCCAATAGTTTATCCTGTGATCACACTGTTTTCCACAAAACTTTGCCTATGCAATGTCAATACTTCATAATACAAGTTATTTATTGTCATCCCATGAATATTAGGCCTTCTATGTTACAGCAAAATCAAAGTAAACTCATTCAAAATGGTTTAGAATGGATGAAAGAAATCCTTCTAACTCATGTATGTGTTAGTTCAAACAAATGAGGATAGTCACTCTAAAGACAACATGATAATGTACACTCATAGTAAGTGTACATTATCATGTTGTCTTTAGAGTGACTATGCTCATTTGTTGAAGAAGAAAAGCATTAATGTGGCTGAATAGCAATACATTCAAGTGGCAATTACACAAGGGATAGTCACTGTGAGATGTCCTCATTTGTGACTGTCCTTACAGTGAGTGTACATTATCATGTTGTCTTTAGAGTGACTGTCCTCATTCTGTAAGTGTACATTATCATGTTGTCTTTACAGTGACTGTCCTCCTTTAAGTGGCAATTACACAAGGGATAGTCACTGTAAAGACAACATGATAATGTAGAGGAACGTTGTCATTTGTGTTTTCAACAGCGCCGAGAGAGATTCCCTCCGCGAAATCAAGCGGGTTATCATTTGTGTTTTGAACAAAGCGGGTTGTCATTTGTGTTTTGAACAGCACCGAGAGAGATTCCCTCCATGAAATCAAGCAGGTTGTCATTTGTGTTTTCAACAGCGCCGAGAGAGATTCCCTCCGCAAAATCACAGCTACAATTTCTGAGTACGTTGGGTTTATTTTTCTTTTGTCATTATTATTTAATCTGGTATTCAGCTGTTAGAGAGCTAAAATACCCAGAAATGAGGACATATCTATGTCCAACACATTTTAAAATGATCACCCCCCTATTATTGTATCACTTCCTCCTTGTTCCTCATTCAAGTGGCAATTACACAAGGGACAGTCACTGTGAGATGTCCTCATTTGTGACAAGGACAGTCACACATGAGGACATCTCATAGTGACTGTCCCTTGTGTAATTGCCACTTGAATGTATTGCTATTCAACCACACTTATGGGCCCGTTTGGACCACGACACACAGTAGCATCTACAAAGAAGAATATCCCAGGTGTAACAAGTTGTAAGAATATACCAACAGTTCTAAGAAGTTCCCTAGCACGTAGTAGCATCTACAGAGAAGAATATACAACATGAGGGCAGCCACTGTAAAGACAACATGATAATGTACACTCATTGTATGTGTACATTATCATGTTGTCTTTACAGTGACTGTCCTCATTCAAGTGGCAATTACACAAGGGACAGTCACTGTGAGATGTCCTCATTTGTGACAAGGACAGTCACACATGAGGATATCTCACAGTGACTGTCCCTTGTGTAATTGCCACTTGAATGTATTGCTATTCAACCACATTTATGGGCCCGTTTGGACCACGGCACACAGTAGCATCTATAGAGAAGAATATCCTAGGTGTAACAAGTTGTAAGAATATACCAACAGTTCTAAGAAGTTCCCTAGCACATAGTAGCATCTTCTAATTGTCTATACCACTTCACAACGTATTGTTTGCACACATTGTTTTTGGTTCTTTTGATGACCCTTGTTTTGAAATTGCTATTAGGCCTTGTAGCTTATATGTTTTGATTGCTGGAGAGCTTCTAAAGCTAAGCAAGAAGACCATTGCACGAGTTATAGCCGCACGCTCAGGTTTGAAAATTGTATATTTTTTAATCTAATGTATATTTTAACTAGACTTTTAGCTTATTTTTGCTGTATATTTTAATCTAAAGGGAATCATGGATGTGAACTTGAAAGAATTTTGTACTTAGTTCTTATGGAGAGAATAGTAGTAGTTTACGGTCTAATATCAAATAGAGTTTTCCAATTACAGAAAGTTAATGAATTCTAATAGCTTATATGTTTTGATTGCTGGAGAGCTTCTAGAGCTAAGCAAGAAGACCATTGCATGAGTTATAGCCATGCGCTCAGGTTTGAAAATTGTATATATTTTAATCTAATGTATATTTTAATCCTTTTGCCATGTCATGTAATATGTCTTGCCTTGTAGCTTATATGTTTTGAAATTGCTATTAGGCCTTGTAGCTTATATGTTTTGATTGCTAGAGAGCTTCTAGAGCTAAGCAAGAAGACCATTGCACTAGTCGTAGCCACGCGCTCAGGCATGAAAATTGTATATTTTTTAATCTAATGTATATTTTAACTAGACTATTAAAATATTAAAGGATTTAACTAGGTCTAAGAAGATTTGTGTACTTTTGACAATTTTGCTTAGTCACTGAAAGTTGTAGACCAAAGTTTTCATAGCCTAATTTTTGCTTCCTGCGAAGAACGATCATGTCAGATAATATAAGTGAAGAACAAAATAGGGAGACAATCGCTAGATTGTGGTCTAACTTGAAAAGAAAAGGTGATGAAAAATGTTATTGTCCCTACAAAATTTGTAAGGGCTTAAACCGTAGAAGACTGCTAATCAAAACAGTTAAGAGACATTGTAGGGAGAATGGTCACATTGAAGGGGGGCATGACTATCATCCACTGGTAAGTTGTTCATTATATCATTTTAACAATTTATATACATATGAAATCACTTGATGATGAGTTGAAGATCATGGTTTATTTATGTTAATCAATTTTATATAGGTTGATCTCCCCAGGGAAGTACATGATATGGAGGAACATGGGGGTGCGAATATCCAAGGTGAAGATAATGATCCCATGGAAGATGACGATCATGCGCCAGAAAACACAATTGAAGATGATGGTATAAATACATTGATCCATGACACATTTAGTCCAAGCAGATCTGATCATGATGATGATGATAGCCTCGATGTACCTCTACTTGAGAAGGCATACGAGCCCCTATACAAAGACTCCCAAAGAACTCTTCTCTCTGCTGTATTGTTGTTGTTGAACTTGAAGGTTATGAATGGTTTATCCAACATAACAATGTCACGTATGTTAAGGTATGTCATATATGTCTTTATAGTTAACAAAGGGTGAATAATGTACCACTAATATTATTTATATTAACAACTTATATTTTTTGCTGTAGATTGGTAGGTGAGTTTTTGTTACCACCATCAAATATTCTACCTCGCTCATATCGAGAATTATCTACTATTATGAAAGATATTGGAATGGAGTATCAAGCAATACATGCTTGTCCCAATGATCATATTATATATTATAAAGAACATGAATTTGCAACACAATGCCCTGTATGTCATACGAGTAGATATCGAACAGATCGAATAACAAAAAAGGTGCCTCACAAGGCTCTTCGTTACATCCCCATTATTCCACGGATGCGACAATTATTCAGGTGTACTAACTTGGCACAATTTATGGATTACCATGCACGCAATAGAAGTCGAGATGACATTATTCAAATCCCTGCAGATGGTTCAACATTTATGCACATAAAGGAAAAGTGGCAACACTTCAAAGAAGAACCTTGTAATCTCAGGCTTTCATTGGCAGTGAATGGTGTCAATCCATTTGGAGAGATGAGATCTGTTTTCTCGGTGTGGCCTGTTTTTGTTATCAACAATAACATTCCTCCGTGGATGTCAATAAAGAGGGAGCACATTATGTTGGCAATAATTATTCCAGGTATTTTATCATTTGATAGTTATTAATTTACATGTACTTACAAATCTTACAGTAAAATGGTCACAATAATTATGTAATGTTACTGTTCATTCAAGTAGGTAAATATCAAGTTAAAGATATGAATGTATATATTGAGCCTCTTATTGACGAGTTGGTGGAGTTATGGAACGGTGTCACTATGTATGACGTGTCTAGACCAATAGGACAAAGACAATTTCAATTCCATGCAATACTTGTATGGACAATACATGATGCCCCAGGGCTAACACATTTTTGTGGTATGTTATAGTGAATTCAAGTTGTGCATGATAATTCTAATTATAAAAATCAACATATTTAATAATCCAATTATATCATTATCTTGTAGGTCTTCAAACAAAGGGAAAATTTGCATGTCTAGTTTGTGGTCCAAAGATGAAATCTCGTCATTCAAAAAGTTTAGGAAAGCATGTGTTTGATGAGTACAGACACTTCCTCCACAGGAATCATAAGTATCGAAGTATGGAAAAACATCTTTTCAATGGGAAAGAAGAGACTACATCAAAGCCACGAAGAATGAGACCTCACCTATGGAAGTTGGAATATAATAGAATTAATCATCGAGGTAATGTCATTCCACTTAATGGTTTATGTTTGTAATTTATATATTTCTATTGTGATTTTTGTTTACTAATTATGTAATTGATGATCGTGAAGGTCGTCAAGGAACTACTGACAACCTTCCAAAGGGACTAAAAAGCTATCCCAGACAATTTAGTAGGTTTCCCTACTACGAGGACCTACAAATTGTGCATTTGTTTGATCTTATGCATGTTGGAAAGAATATAACAGAGACATTGTGGAAAATACTGGATGGAAGGCGTGACAAAGAAAAAATTGTCAAAATTTGTAATGACATTCATGAATCCAATCATGCACTAAAGAATTTCATTCACTCAAATAGCAATAGAGATCAGATTAATATAAGTGCCCTTCCTTGGTTATTAATGGAGCAGCAAAGTGATGCCATAAAAGAAGTCATACAAAAAATTCGATTTCCCACAGGATTTGCTGGGAACATAAGCAATCTCATATCAAAGAAAAGTGAATTTGGGCCAGGGCTCAAAATGCATGATTGGCATACTTTCATCAAGGTAAGTTATGTTCTTCTATATTTACAATATATTCATAAACTACGTGTACTATTCATTATGTTATGTTAGAAAATAATGAAATGATTGGTTTATAATTATTGCAGTACATGCTACCTCTATCTCTCCCAGAGCACTTCAACAATAACATCAAACAAGTGATATATGATCTTAGAAAATACATGAGGTAAGCAGTAATATCTGTTCAATTTGTTGTATATATTTATTATATTCGCGATTTGTTTTTCTTGCTATGTAATCTATTGTATATTATTTTGTAAAGTCTCATAGTTATATATTTTTTGTGACTTGAATCTCTTAATGTAGGTGGTTGTCATCTAAAGAAATCCATAAAGAAGATATAAACTATTGGAAGAGAAGAATTCCTCATTTACTGTGTGAAATGCAAAAGTGTCTACCTCCAACTTTTTTCAATGCACAAGAACACTACCTCATACACCAAGTTGAGGAGATTGAATTGTGTGGACCTGCACACACTAGGTCAATGTGGATGGTTGAGAGGCACTTGAAATCTTTGAAGGCTTTGGTTCAACAAAGAGCACATCTTGAGGGTTCTATGGTAGAGGGATACATGGTATACCAGACTATGGTGTACATTACTGAATATCTTCCTAAGTTTGCTTCAAATATCCATGTAGATCGCATTTGGGATCTCGACCCTTTTAAAAAATTCAAAGGGGAGTACTTGATGGGGAAAGGTAGATTGAGGAAAGTGACAGGTAATAAATTATAAGATGTTATTGTAATAAATTATTTCTTAATCTTCAAAATAAATCGGTTGTAAGTCATCTATTTTATTTTTGTACAGTTGCTCGAGAGTGGGATGCACTACATTTGTATATTGCAAACAATCTTGATTGGATGATGGTATGGATTGAACGATGTCAACATTCTGGTCACACATTAACATGGGAAGGTGTATCTTCATTGGTTAAAGAAGCTCATCGTAATGGAGATTCTAATATTACGCAAAGGGAAATAGATTTAGCATATGGTTTAAGAGATTTCCAGGTATGTACAAAATTATTAATCACCCGTATGTTTATCAACTCATGATATAATAATTTTGACATGTTTCACATATTATTGCAGGTTAAACACCACAAGGGTATGTTCTGTAATGGTCAAAAATTTCGCGTCAAAGTGTTGGATGACACGAAGAAAACTTGTGATTCTGGAATAACTGCAGTCTTTCAAGTGACTAATATTTCATCTAGAAATGACTTAGATCCTCAAGAGTCTAAAAATCAATACTATGGCATTTTGGATGATATACTTGAGTGCGACTTTAGTTCCTTCAAATTAGTACTCTTCATTGTCAAATGGTACAGGCTACGACTTAATCCAAATGATCCTAATAGAACTGTTATTGAACATGATAATGGATTTACAATGGTTAATACAAGGTCATTTGAGCCAGTTGGGGATGAGCCCTATGTTCTTCCAAGCCAATGTGAGCAGGTATTTTACTCAGAGGTTTCACATAAACCGGGTTGGTCATTTGTTGTTAGACATGAACCGAGAGGAAGGCCGATAAAGTATAATGCGATGGAAGAAGAAGATACCGAAGAAGTAGAAGATGATGTAGATGATGATCACGATCGACAATTATTGGATGATGTTCCTGAGACAAATTTTCATGAAGAAGAAGAAGAAGAAGATGATGATGATGATGCTACTACTGATGATGATGATGAAGATGATGTTGATGTTGATGATGATGATGTTGATGATGATGACAACGATGACAACGACGACGACGACGATGATGATGATGACGACGATGATGAGGATGATGATGATGATGATGATGATGATGATGATGATAATGATGATGAGGACTATGATGATGAAATTTAAAGGTATGCCATCAATCCTTAATGTATTTAATATTCATTTCTTGATAGAAATATATTTGTCTTAAATGGTTACATTGATGGAAGGCCAAAAGCAACAGGGAATATTGTGGGTTTTATAAATAGTACACGACCTGGGTCAACTATAAAGCAACCCAATTGCATATTTGAGGTGCACGAGGGAAATCATGTATTCATCTGTGTGATAAAATCAATACGTGCAGGGGAAGAGCTGCTTATTGATTACAATTTGAACCGCATAGATACAAACGAGGCTACTATCATGGGGGTGGTACATACTATTAAACCAACTTCTAATCAATGACTCCAACATACCATTTAGTTATTAAATTTTTGGCTAACATTTTTATACTTGATCTTTGACACAGGGGCACAATATGGAGCAACCGCCCGAAGGTGATGGTGATGATATTCCTAGCTCATCTACACATGAGCAGGTAAAACTCATTGTAATTGTGCAAACTAGATAGAAGCAAAATGTTATTTTTTTTAATGTTATTTTCTTCATTGTTTTGGAGTAATTTTGATAATACTAATACTATTGTTGTCACAGAGGGCCGGTGGTTGGAGAGAGGGAAAGAAACCTGTAGTCCCTCAGGAGTCCCCCCTTGTGGACCCTTTTTTTATTGATTTAGCAGAGACCGATGACCCGATCGGTTCCATTAAAAAGCTGCTAAAGAAAACTGGGAAAGAACTTCTACGTTTGGTATCCATACATCCTCAGACTCAGGAAATAAAAGATAGGGCAGCTGAGTTGTTGCGCACTTCTGAAAACTTTAAAGTAAGTATTAATGAAATTTTTAATTATTACAAGAGTTCAATAATGGTTTTTATGTTATGCTCTTTTATGACATTAATTAAAATATAGATGCATTATCTTTACAGAGTTATTTGCGTAATTTTGAACCCCATTCCCATGATGAGGCCGGTACTACAAGTGGTTCAGGTAGATCACATGTTCCATTCCCCACTTGTGTTTTCCACTAAATATATATAGGAATGATCATAATCATTGACAATACATGCTCGAACAATCTTTTTTTTTAATGCTCTAACAATCTTGTCCATGCTAGTCCACACGTTCTATATTTATGCATGCTCTAACAATTTTATTCTTCAGCTCCTTTTCATGATGATATGACAACGCCGCCTCCATCCAGGATAGCCACAAATGTCTTGCCAACTGCCATGTCAACAACACACAGCCTAAATGCACCAACTGTTGCACCATCTACTGGTACATAAATCCCTCTTTTTCTCTCTTTTGTTATGTGGTTAAGTGTTATGTGTTTACGATGTAGATCCCTTGATTGTGTTTGTGCCATGGGTGCTCTGCACCAATTTATTTCCCTTGAAGTATTATTTCTTGGAGGCATTTGATAATGGTTTTCATTTTTTGCAATAGGAGATGCAACAAGTCCCGATGCAACATCATTTCCTGGATGTTCCTGTGTTCCTAGTACGGGAACGGTGAAGGATTGCATATTGATCATCAGCGACGATGAAGGCATTCCCTTAAAAGTAGCCAAAGTTCCAGGTACTTTAAAGTTATTATTATTCTATAGTGATATAATAGTAATTTAGTTTTTGATCACTCTTCATCGACTAATGATCCCATGATTATTTTGTAGGGAATGATATTTTTTGGTGAAAACTTGGCGACGAGTGTTTGCAGATATTCGGGCCCACCCTACGTACATGGTGGAACATCATATCCTAACTAAAACCCCAAACCACTATTTTGATTTCATATCATTGCTAGAATAGTTTTCCTTTTCATCAATTTCTTGAACTATATTAAAGGTAGCTTCTCTTCATTTATGAGTCTAACATGTTTTTTTTTACTTAAATGGTGGAATAACCAAGATAAAAAGTTGAAGGATGATCTTGTACATAGTATGACCCAGCTTTTTGGACCTCGTGCATTCGAGAGAAACAAGCTCCTTGAAAGAGCTGGTTTATGTTTGAAGTATATTAGGGACCAGTATAGGAAATATTTAGAGGTTAACCCAAGGCACGAGTGTCTGCCCTGTGTTCTTGAGGCTGAGTGGCAGGCTTTGATTTTGGATGGAAAGTATAAAGCCGACATGAAAAAAGGAATTACGCCAGTAGAGAGT
The DNA here is from genome assembly GCA_027943335.1 of Chamaecyparis obtusa. NCBI lineage: Eukaryota > Viridiplantae > Streptophyta > Pinopsida > Cupressales > Cupressaceae > Chamaecyparis > Chamaecyparis obtusa. The sequence continues at coordinate 83,553 of BSBK01002869.1, forward strand.
AGAACAAGGTATGTGATACTTTTGAGAATGTAATTATGTACTAATTAACCTCTAAATTTTTCCTATAATTATGTACTAATTAACCTCTAAATTTTTCCTGTACTGGTCTCTAACATATTTCAAACTTTTCATAGATTGCTTGACACATCAAAGGCAACAAAGGAAAGATTAGAAAAGCACGGGACACACAAGCTCAGCTCTGGTGGTTTTTCCAAACTTCAAGCATGAGTTGTAAGTATTAGTAAATGAAAACTTGTATCAATTTTTTTATATATTGCAAGGAAATTTTTTTTGATCAAACAATGCAAGTAAAATTCACCATACCAAGCAAAAATGTAGGGGTCAGAGTTCAATAGATGTCTCACAGAAGAGGACAAGAGAATTGGCTTCCAACAAGGCTATAGAGTTGTGGCTGAACGGCTACGAGCTGAAATCAGTGTGCAAGGTTCAAATAATGATGCATCTGAGCCACAGGTAAATAAGCTAAATGAAATTTATTTCAAATTGAATACTTTACCAATTAGTCTATTTGATGTTAAGTTCTAATATAAAGTGAGTATATCTATTTTAAGAAAGCAATGATAACAATGTGTAGGATATTGGAATGCAGCCTGACAATCCTTCTACACAATCTATGCATAATGAAGGTTTGCATGATGTGCATCCTAGTGGTGGAGGTATACATTTTCTATTAAAATTTTTATATGTAATTACAATTGGTGTTTGGATTAATGTAACATTTTGTATAGCAACTGTAGAGGATCAAGGGGTCGGTGCTCATGAGCATGTTGAGGTTGAGTCTAGACAAAGTGATGTGGCTAGATCAGGTAATTAAAGAGCACCACAGTTATGTTCTTTAAAATAATTAAATACTTGTAACAATTATAATTAAATATTTTAAATTTAACTCTTTTATTTGTTATTGTAGAGGACCCTCCTTTGCAGCAGCATAGGAATTTGAGATCATCAAGAATAGAGAACAAAACAACTGATGAGGGGGGTATTGATGATAACACTGATGCTCCTCTTAGAGCTTACATAGAAAAAAAAATTAGAAAGAGAAAAAAGAAATGATTGTCATCTAAATACCTTAATTGATAATGACTGAATTTTATGTCTCAATGAATTTAATTATGTGCTAATGAATGTTCATGAATTATGTGTTTATTTTCATATTGATGAATGTTGTGTGTTAACAAATCTAATGTGTTAATGAATGTTATCATGTGATATTGATTGAATGTTACATTTTATTAATAATTGAAAGAATGAATGAATGTTAGATGTTAACGGGGAATGTAGAGTGATGTTAGGGGGAGGGGGGTGGGGCCAAATGAGCTTCCACCTTCACGTGGTTGGCCCTATTTAGTAGAGAATATTAAACTATATTCTCGAAACAAAGTGAAGCTCAATAAGATACTAAATGAGTCAAAATGGTTATCAAGGTCCTCTATCCATAAGATACTTGTAGTCAAAATGGTTATTAATAAGATACTTGTAGTCAAAATGGTTATCTAGGTCCTCTATCCATTCCATAAGTTCTTCACCATTCAAACTTCCTCCATAACAAGGAATGTGCTCTAGGTTAGTCATGAAGCCTAGCATGGACTCTCTGTCAGATAGAGCCACTATTTCAGAGCCTTTTCTGTGCATTTCCTTCAAGCACTGTATAGTGTACAGATGTGAAAGGGAGGGCAGACCAATGTGGAAGTTAGAGTATTTATATCTTATGCTTTGAGAGTTTATTTCGTAGATTCAAGACACCTTATATCAAAGTTATTCCTTTTTCTTATCTGTTGTTCTGTCAAACCCTCATTTTTTGGGTTATTGCATTCAAATGGCCTTAACTTGCAAATAAACCATAGGATATCCTCCGTTCTTTGTAAAATGCAAGTTAAGGGGGTTTATTTTCATATTTTAAAAGCTTTGGAATAGGATACTAAGCCAGAGAATTTCGAGAGCAAGCCCTAGGTCAAGAATCTTAATGTTCTTGACTAGGAGTTGATGGATTATGCAAGATCAGAGGGTAGCGGCAAGTAAAGGACCTCAAACCTTGTTGAATCTAGATCTTTAGAGCATGGTGGACATCTTCAAACTCTGATCTTGGTTTCATGCACCCATTTTCAATGCCTTGTTTTGCAACCCACACCCAAAAGCATGCATTAGGTCTGCGGACTCAATAAGGACATTGATATGCTAGAGTGGAGTCAGGGTCTGGGAGTTGGAGGATTGTTAGAACATCAAAAAGGGTACTCAAAAAACATATAAGTTCATAAGGTCCTTTGTCAAATTGAAGAGTTATTGCTGCAGAACAGGTTTTGGAGACCTACTAGAGTCACTAGGTCTATTTGTGATTTTGATGTCTTGGGTTGTTTGGAACACAACCAATGCATGATTCTACATGTTTTAGGGAATCTTAAGAGTTTTCAAATGTTTTATTGGGTTGGCAAAGCCTAGGATCAATAAAGTCTCTTTTGGTAGAAAATTAGGGAACTTGTCCCTAAAAGGAAATTTGGTCTTGGTTGGGATTGAGTCAATAAGGTGTTAGAAGTATCTTGAAACCTTTGAAGTCCCTCTAGTATAGAGATTTTAAACTGGTCTGATAGAATCAGAGGCTAAATTGCTTATGTGTAACATTTTGGTGTCTTGAAGTGGGTTGGGGCTTAAGACCAAGTTTCTTGCTGACCACTCTACATCACATTGTCTTGCATGAAATTAGTCATTCTGTATACACTGGTCTAGTGTTGTCAATAGACCCAAATTGTTCAAAGATACTCGAACCAATCAGATGTTTTATGGGGTTCATTTTTGTGTTAGGTAGAAAGGATTCTTCATACAGGTGAAAGTCTCGAACCTTTCCCCACTCCCAAAAAAATATCACTTGTACTGTTATGAGCAGTCATGAGGACTAGACAGATACATTATAATATATGTAATTGCCACTTGAATGTATTGCTATTCAACCACATTTATGGGCCCGTTTGGACCACGGCACACAGTAGCATCTATAGAGAAGAATATCCCAGGTGTAACAAGCTCTAAGAATATACCAATAGTTCTAAGAAGTTCCCTAGCACACAGTAGCATCTACAGAGAAGAATATACAACATGAGGGCAGTCACTGTAAAGACAACATGATAATGTACACTCATTGTATGTGTACATTATCATGTTGTCTTTACAGTGACTGTCCTCATTCAAGTGGCAATTACACAAGGGACAGTCACTGTGAGATGTCCTCATTTGTGACAAGGACAGTCACACATGAGGACATCTCACAGTCACTGTCCCTTGTGTAATTTCCACTTGAATGTATTGTTATTCAACCACATTTATGGGCCCATTTGGACCATGACACACAGTAGCATCTACAGAGAAGAAGTTTGGTATGCAATGGTCTTGAAACCTCCTGAGAAATTCTTGGTATGCATTTGTGTGGTGCAAAAGCTTCGTTGAAAGAGAAAAAGAAGAAAAGAATAGAAATGATTTTTTTTCTTTTTATGTCATATACTATAACCAGCTACTTATAACTTGCAAAAATTATTATAACCATTTGAAATTGAAACTTAGTTTAATGTGAAACTGAGAACTGCTTTATTAGAGCTTTCTGTGATTTAGATTCAAACATCAAGAACATTATTTGCCTAATATTGCGATTAATGTTTATTTATTAATATCTCATACTGACAAACAATTGATAATTGTAGGGAAAACATCATTGGGGGTCTTTGAGGATCCACCAGAAGCCAAGGAGAAAATGTATTCAAATGCTAAAGATGGTGTAACAGTCCTTACAGCTGTTGAACCTTGCTGTGTAGATCATCTCAGATTCTCCAAGTTCAACAGTACTGTGGTATTCCTTTGGATACTTCTAATGGTAAATTTCAGACATCAAGTTCTTTTCATATGAAACTACTACATTTGTAAACTGTAGTTTTAAACTTTTAGTTTATAAATGTTCATCAGCTTTAGTTCGTATGCTGCCATTTCAAGTATGATTAATGAAGTTACCTTTATCACAGGATGAAAGTGAGCAGTCAGCATATTGGTATGGAGTTGGCAGCATTGATACGGTGACTAGGGCATCGTTTAATGGTGGTATTATTTTTCCCATGTTTAGGGCATCGGCCTTTTGAAGCATTGCCTTCATCTTTCTTAAGTCTAAGTTTTAAGTTTGTTTATCTCTCTCAGCGCTGTTGAAAATACAAATGACAATGTTCTTGTTTGTTTTGCCCTTATATCCAGATGTGATTTCGCGGAGGGTTACGACACTGTTGAAAACACAAATGAAAACACAAATCCCTTGTGTAATTGCCACTTGAAGGAGGACAGTCACTATAAAGACAACATGATAATGTACACTTACAGTGAGTGTACATTATCATGTTGTCTTTAGAGTGACAATCCTCATTTGTTGAAGAAGAAAAGCATTAATGTGGCTGAATAGCGATACATTCAAGTGGCAATCACACAAGGGACAGTCACTATGAGATGTCCTCATTTGTGACTATCCTTACAGTGAGTGTACATTATCATGTTGTCTTTAGAGTGACTGTCCTCATTTGTTGAAGAAGAAAAGCATTAATGTGGTTCAATAGCAATACATTCAAGTGGCAATTACACAAGGGACAATCGATCACTGTGAGATGTCCTCATGTGTGACTATCCTTGTCACAAATGAGGACATCTCACAATGACTATCCCTTCTGTAATTGCCACTTGAATGAGGACAGTCACTGTAAAGACAACATGATAATGTACACATACAATGAGTGTACATTATCATGTTGTCTTTACAGTGGCTGCCCTCATGTTGTATATTCTTCTCTGTAGATGCTATTATGTGCTAGGGAACTTCTTAGAACTATTGGTATATTCTTACAACTTGTTACACCTGGGATATTCTTCTCTGTAGATGCTATTGTGTGCCGTGGTCCAAATAGGCCCATAAATGTGGTTGAATAGATATACATTCAAGTGGAAATTACACAAGGGACAGTCACTGTGAGATGTCCTCATGTGTGACTGTCCTTGTCACAAATGAGAACATCTCACAGTGACTGTCCCTTGTGTAATTGCCACTTGAAGGAAAAAAGCATTAATGTGGTTCAATAGCAATGTAGTCAAGTGACAATTACACAAGGGATAATCACTCTGAGATTTCCTCATTTGTGACTATCCTTACAGTGAGTGTACATTATCATGTTGTCTTTACAGTGACTATCCTCATTTTTTGAAGGAAAAAAACATTAATGTGGTTCAATAGTGATGCAGAGTAGTCAGCAAGAAACTTGGATCTATGTCCCAACCCACTTCAAGACACCAAAATGACTCAACCAATCAATTAGGCTCTGATTTCTATAGGTTAATGTTTAAACTCTGCAAAGTAATGAATTTGAAGGTTTCAAGGATCACACAAAAACTTATGGACTCAATCCCATTCAATAACAAATTTCCTTTTAGGGACAAGTTCCCTGATTTTCTATCAAAAGAGACTCTTAAGGTTCTAGATCTTACTTCCTGCAGAAAAACTTAGAAACCCCTTAGATATCATCTAAATAACAAGAATCATGCATTGGTTGTGATCTAAACAACCCAAGACATCAAAATAACAAACTGACCTAGTGACCCTAGTAGGTCTCCCAAACCTGCTCTGCAGCCATAACTCTGCAACTTGCCAAAGGACTCTAAGAAGTTATATGTTTTATGAGTACCCTTTTTGGATTTCTAACAGACCACCAACTCATCCCAGACCCTAACTCCACTCCAGCATATCAATGTCTTCATTGAGTCCGCAGACCTAATGCATGCTTTTAGGTGTGGGTTCCAAAACAAAGCATTGAAAATGGGTGTATGAAACCAAGATCAGAGTTTTGGAGTGTTCTCCTGATCCAGATAAACAAGAATGCACAAGTTTTCAAGTCCTCAATACGATGCAAGCTTCTGATTTTATTCTGATTACCATCTTCCCAGCCAAAAACATGGTAGTTTTTTATCTAGGGCTCGCTCTCAACAAATGCAGATGCAATCCCCTGCCTCAGGGCTTTTAGAATATACAAATATACATCCTTAACTCTCATTCCACCAAGGAAGAAGGAATTCCAATGGTTGAAACATGAGTTAAGGTCTTTACATCAGTCAAACCCTAAAAATGAGGGTTTGTAAACAATGCACAAAAAATTTGAAATAACTTAGATATAAAATAAAGAGAATCAATCAAACCAACTTCCAAAGCATCAGATGTCACTATTACAACTTCTAGGCAAATTTTATCATCCAACCACCATCCGTACAGCCGTACAGAGTTCATTTTTCACCAGAAATGCACTAAAACAGGGTTATTTTTATTTTTTATGAAAGCAAAATGATTACAATACTGGTTCTCTGTCTGTCTTCAACCATTTGAAGCCTAAAATAGGCTCTCCAAATGTTGGTTCAACCATCTAGGTGGTTAGAATAGTTTATCCAACAAATGTCAACTTTGCTAAGCAACTTTTAAAGTTGCATTACAACTTTGCAAACAACTTTGCCGAGAAGGTTAAAAATGTGTTGTGAAACTTTAGGAACCTTATTAAAGTTATTTTGGACCTTCAAACTTCTTAACAACATCTAAAAGACACCTAATAAACACTTACTATGCTCATTTCATCCAAGGACTCAAAAGATGCCCAAGGTTTATAAGTCACCAAGGGGTCTTGTGTCCAACAAGTGGATGTTTATAAGGAGATAAAATCAATCCTTAATATTTATTACAAACCAAGAAAACATCTAAAACTCCTATTCTAATTTATTGTCATTCAAAAAGACTCTGATTTGTCATTCAAAAAGACTCTGATTTGTCAATCAAAAGGACCTTTCACCAGTCAATCCTTCAAAGCTCCAAGGTGAAAATCTTATGTTCCAATTGATAGGATTTGACTCCTTGGCTTCATGGCAACTTCCTTCAATCATGGTGTCTTTGGGTTGCATTAGGGATGCCCCTGCATCAAATAGCAATGCATTCAAGTGGCAATTACACAAGGGACAGTACATGCCCATTAAAGTTGGTGTTTTGTTATCCAGCATGACAATGGAGACAACATACTCTGTGTCAATTTTACTGATCAAATTTCCCTCCGCCAGGCAAAGCAACAATTTGGGTATGATAAGGTGAAATTTTGTAGTCCTTTTGGGTATGATAACAGTTCCAGTTTCCAATAAGATGGTTCATTTTTATAATCTAGCTTCAATTTCTCTTGTGAAAATCTTTTTTTCAGTTTATGGGTGGTAAAATATAATTATTATGCTAGAGGTGTGTACTTATGGATGATAATGAAACAAAATGATAAGATTTAAGACTCTTGTTTTTTTTTTAAATAGCAATTTAAGTTTCCTTCTATTATAAATTACTATTTTTCTATTTTTTAATGTATCTTTCCAGATCTTTTATATCAATTTTATTTATGAAATATAAATATATTAATAATGTTTTAGTGTTTTTAGGATTAGTTTATATCAATTCTATGTATCATCATTCGTCATTCAATTGTCAGTATTATTAATTTAGACTGTGCAATTGTAGAACTACTCGAATATGGGTTGGATGGATACTCAAGCAGGGGAACCCTCCTCAAATATCTCAAGCAGTGAACTTGGAAAAATGTGTCCTGAAGGAACCCTTTCCATCAGAGAGATAAAAGTACAAACAAGTAAAAGAAGCAGGCTCTGCAAATATGTTTTTGAGAAGAAAAATGATAGATTATTCGAGTATGGTTCATAAGGTATATCTAAAAAGACATTTTTTTTCTTATTATAATAAAAGAGGAAGTTGTGAATGTCAAAGTTGAGTGAAACAAAAATTATTTTCATCAAATTTTGTTAGGCTTGCTTTTGGGAATAGTTTCTTACAATATTGCTATTAAGATTTTTATTGTGTAGTTTTTAGATTAGGTTTATAAAATTATATTTCATGAGTAGTGATTCATATTAATCAATTAACGATACTTTTGGAAGGTATTTTCAATGTGTCAAATTTTGATATTTTTACAAGAATTAGATTGTGTAATTTTTTTAATTAAAGTCATTGACTCATATTTCATAAATAATAGTTCTAATGAATCCATCTCTTATAAGATTGAATAGTCTATTTAGGAAGTATTTCTGATAGTATGTCAAATTATGATATTACTATTACCATTAGATTGCATGGCTTTGAAGTCAACCTTGTTGACCCATATTCTTCTCTGTAGATGCTACTATGTGCTAGGGAACTTCTTAGAACTGTTGGTATATTCTTCTCTGTAGATGCTACTATGTGCCGCGGTCCAAACGGGCCCATAAATGTGGTTGAATAGAAATACATTCAAGTGGCAATTACACAAGGGACAGTCACTGTGAGATGTCCTCATGTGTGACTGTTCTTGTCACAAATGAGGACATCTCACAGTGACTGTCCCTTGTGTAATTTCCACTTGAATGAGGATAGTCACTGTAAAGACAACATGATAATGTACACATACAATGAGTGTACATTATCATGTTGTCTTTACAGTGGCTGCCCTCATGTTGTATATTCTTCTCTTTAGATGCTACTATGTGCTAGGGAACTTCTTAGAACTGTTGGTATATTCTTACAACTTGTTACACCTGGGATATTCTTCTTTGTAGATGCTACTGTGTGATGTGGTCCAAACGGGCCCATAAATGTGGTTGAATAGCAATACATTCAAGTGGCAATTACATAAGGGACAGTCACTGTGAGATGTCCTCATGTGTGACTGTCCTTGTCACAAATGAGGACATCTCACAGTGACTGTCCCTTGTGTAATTGCCACTTGAATGAGGACAGTCACTGTAAAGACAACATGATAATGTACACAAGTACCGTGAAGGTAGTTGCAAGTTAGGGCTGTTTCATTGCATACCCGAAACAATGAAGATGTTACGGTCCACAAAATGTTTGTGCTTGAAAGATGAACAAATAAAATTAAACTTCTAAATAACCAAAGCCGCTAACAATAAATTCAACATAGATATGTCCTCATTTTTGGGTATTTTAGCTTTGTAACAGCTGAATACTAGATTACATAATAATGACAAATGAAAAATAAACCCAACGTACTCAGAAATTGTAGCTTTGATTTCGCGGAGGGAATCTCTCTCGGCACTATTGAAAATACAAATGACAACGTTTCTCTACATTATCATGTTGCCTTTACAGTGACTGTCCCTTGTGTAATTGCCATTTGAAGGAGGATAGTCACTATAAAGACAACATGATAATGTACACTTATAGCCCGTGTACATTATCATGTTGTCTTTAGAGTGACTATCCTCATTTGTTGAAGAAGAAAAGCATTAATGTGGCTGAATAGCAATACATTCAAGTGGCAATTACACAAGGGACAGTCACTGTGAGATGTCCTCATTTGTGAATATCCTTACAGTGAGTGTACATTATCATGTTGTCTTTATAGTGACTGTCCTCATTTGTTGAAGGAAAAAAGCATTAATGTGGTTCATTAGCAATGTATTCAAGCGGCAATTACACAAGGGATAGTCACTCTGAGATTTCCTCATTTGTGACTATCCTTACAGTGAGTGTACATTATCATGTTGTCTTTACAGTGACTGTCCTCATTTGTTGAAGGAAAAAAGCATTAATGTGGTTCAATAGCAATGTATTCAAGCGGCAATTACACAAGGGATAATCACTCTGAGATTTCCTCATTTGTGACTATCCTTACAGTGAGTGTACATTATCATGTTGTCTTTACAGTGACTGTCCTCATTTGTTGAAGGAAAAAAGAATTAATGTGGTTCAATAGAAATGCATTCAAGTGGAAATTACATGAGGGACAGTACATGCCCATTAAATTTGGTGTTTTGTTATCCAGCATGACAATGGAGACAACATACTCTGTGTCAATTTTACTGATCAAATTTCCCTCCGCTAGGCAAAGCAACAATCTGGGTATGATAAGGTAAAGTTTTTGCAACAATTTCTTGCTGCTGCTAAGGTTACCATTGTTTATGGTTTCTATTATATGTTTCTATCTATATTGCTATATGGCCTTTTGTTTAGGATTAAGTAGACGAGGGAAAATATTTCTTTTGTGGATTGTAAACAAAACATTGAATTATTTCAGAGAATAGATCTAAATCTATAAGATGCTATGATGGAGCACATGACCATGTACTTGTGAATATTAGGATCCATGTTAATCAAATGACTGCTTTATGTAAATTACTTTTGAGTAAGTAAAAGGCAATACAATTTTTCAAAGTGTGCAAGGATTTTTATGATATACAGGTGTATGAAGAAATGAATCTGTGTTGTTTTGTATCAATATCAAACATCTTTGATATATTTTCATGTTTTTATAATCTATTTTGCAGATGAAAACTGTCCAACAGATAAAGATTAGGAACTTCTCCCAGCATCTGTACCTGCATCTCTCTTATATACTACAAGTTGCTTGCCATCAGAAATTGCAGTTCCCTCACGTGACATTGATGGTGAAGTGTTCTTTTCAGAACCATCATCTGTGGTTACCAATGCTCCTATTTTAGGCAATAAGTTTGTTGCATTCCATGAGCCATTGGTCAAGTTTCTTCTACGAGCTTCTGATGCCTCAAAATCTAAGCAGCACCTACGCATGCCTCGTTGTGGTTGATTATCATTCTGTACATGAATTATAATGAGTAATCAGTTTTGGGCCTTGTAATCTTGTATGTAACATGCACAGGCATTTCATGGCTAAATGAATCTATTTTAAAAGCATCAACTTTTCTTACATGATGCTGGATACATAAGTAGAACAAGCGTATATCAAATTGGAAGCAATCAGAACTCCACAATGACATATTATTTAGAGTACTCTTTAGTTTAAGTAATAATGCATATATTGACACTGTAAAGACAACATGATAATGTACACTCACTGCAAAGACAACATGATAATGTACACTCACTGTAAGGACAGTCACAAATGAGGACATCTCACAGTGACTATCCCTAGTGTAATTGCCACTTGAATGTATTGCTATTCAGCCAAATTAATGCTTTTCTTCTTCAAAAAATGAGGATAGTCACTGTAAAGACAACATGATAATGTACACTCACTATGAGTGTACATTATCATGTTGTCTTTAGAGTGACTATCCTCATTTGTTGAAGAATAAAAGCATTAATGTGGCTGAATAGCAATACATTCAAGTGGCAATTACACAAGGGACAGTCACTGTGAGATGTCCTCATTTGTGACTATCCTTACAGTGAGTGTACATTATCATGTTGTCTTTACAGTGGCTGTCCTCATTTATTGAAAGAAAAAAGCATTAATGTGGTTCATTAGCAATGTATTAAATAATTTTGTTTTTTTTATCCACCCACGGGCATCGCAATTGCGACGGGAGCCCGTCGTAATGCGATGCAGGTGCCCGTCGCAATTGCTTGGGAGGCCCATCACAATTGCGATAGCCCTCCGAAGCCATGCGACAGGGGGGCGACACCCATGCCGCTAACAAATCTTAGCAACATTGCGACGGGAGGGCACCGCAATTGCGACGGCTACCCATAGATGTCACAATTTACGACTAAAAAATAGTGACGTCTATGGGTGTTGCTATTGTGACACATAGCCGTCGCAATTGCGACACATAGCCATCACAAAATGCCCCCAAATGTATTAGTGCCATGTGGGCCAATTAGAAAATTACATTGCTTTTGTGGCCAATAATAAAATAGAAAGGTGTAACTACCTAGCTACAAATATTAAATGCAAGAACTTTCTACAAATTTCTAAAATGCCACCTACACCCCTCAACAAATGAAATGATTTCTTTTTTTTAAAAAAATTATTTTTTTCTTTTATTCCACCTATGCACCTTGGAAAATGAAATAATTTTTTTCTTTTCTTTTTTTCTCTCTTTTTTTTTTCTTTTTTTTTTCCTCTCTTTTTTTCCTCTCTTTTTAAAAAAAAAATTTAATCATGCCCCCTTTTATTTTGTGATACAAGATGCTCCTGCATCAACTCTTTACAGTCGAAAACTTAACGAAAATCATAAACTCCTCCAAAATCCCATATTTGGTTTGAGCCCTCTGAAAAACACCCAACTCCCTAGCATGGTTAACGGATCAACAACATACCAACATAGTCAGCTTGGGCATTCCTAACTTTGTTTGGGTAGCTTCTATAATGAATCATCGTATGAAAAAGATAGTCTTGAATAATAACATTAATCAAATGTATCTAGATAGCCATGATGTACCACAAAGAAGTAACCAAAGACAATTAAGGAGATAAAGTGCAATGAATGAGACAAAGATGCTAATATTGTTTGCTGTCAATAATGAACAAGTCACAAACATTGCAGGTATAGATATGTCAAAGAACAATGAAAGAAAAGATACAAATGCACAGCTAGGAATCCCAATACCATCATAAATTCTAATGGAACTTCACATATTTTGGGCCTGGGTCATCTCCCAATGAAAGGGAGTCCTCTGTTGAGTTGGATAATGATTTGGAACACCGAGTGTTTGGAAGATATATCTCAAATTTGAGGTGGTAATATTTCAACTTCTATTGAGATAGGTCATGGAGTAGGGTAAAGATCCTTAATTTGGGTGGCCTTGGGAGAGTCTTAATGACTACAAGTACATTTTGAGTGCACCATTGTTGTTCAAGGCAATAGAGGAAAAATGGGAAAATAGGGGAGAAGGCTACTGCTTTGTGCACATTCTCATTATATCCTACTTAAGGTATTCTCTGTACCAAGTTTTGCAATCTTATTCTAGAGTTGATTTCTTCTCGAAAAGACATCAAATCTACTGAAATTCTATGGAATTCGATCAAACTAACAGAGAATAACACTTGGTCAACTATGTGATATTACAAGCATGGCTGTTAACAGTGGGGCACAAATTGGTTCTTGGGCTTGTGGGCATGCTTCCTATGTGGAATTAGAAGAGGAGATCCAGATTCTAAAGCCCAATTGATGTCTTGGTTTCATAGCCAATACATAGACTCTAAAAAAAAACTATGCAAGGTAAGAGCCAAAATTTTCCATGTAAGATGCAACGTTTCTTTGAAACTAAAAGATTAACTCTTAGATTTACAAGGAATTTAAGGATATCAAATTCAGTAAGTTTTTCAATGAATTTTTAAACAGTCCTTGTTTTAGTTTTCTATTTTAAATTGAACTATGCTCATTCCCCTTGTGGTAATAGAAATAAGAAACAAGCACCTAGTTTTTGTAGTAGTCTGTGTAGACCAGGAACCTGATCAAAAAGTCTCTATAGCTTCTTTTTCCTTTCCTCCTTACTGTCATTCAATGCCTACTCTTGCTACTGTCTCTATTTTTTCCCTCATATTCCTTTACTCTTGTGCCCTCCTTAATATTTAGTGATTCTTTCCTCACTTGTAACATAAACTCCCTTACTCAAGGTGCACATTCCCTTTTTTAATCACCCTCCACTCTCTGATGCATTTAAAAACTCTCACAGATGTGTCACCCATGGAGATAGAACCTCCAGTTTTAGACAGTCAACTATGGAATCTATACCTAGTCTTTCCTTGAAATCCAAAATAGCAGTTAACAAATTCTTCGATTAATTAAAAGAGTTCACTTCTGGTTATGATCATACAAAATGACTCCTTATGATTAAAACAAATAGATATCAATTAAATTATGGCATAGTTTTAGGAGTTTTTTTAAAAAAATGGTTGCGACATCATTCCCCTCTTAGAAAGTGCATCGTCCCTAATGCCTTATGTTGAAGTTTAAATAAAACCATACTTTGTTAATAAGTTTTAACTCAAAACAGTCACACCCAAATAACACAATCACTCGAGCAAGGGTAAAAGAAAGAAATATATTCTTACTATTTTATCCAAACATTCACTTACGAAATAAGTCAATGAAGCTTATAAGATTTCAAAATAATTTAAGTGGTGTGTGCTTGCACCCATTATTTCGATCTCACCCCTTCCAAGAAGATAAAAATACTCTACCTCAATCAGATTTCTGCCTTCATCTTCTATCATGCATGCTCAAACTCAAAAGATCATTAGTAGATTAGTCTCATTAAACCCATAATTGAATTTAAATTACATAAAATATTCATCATTTCAATTCATCATAAGTAATGATTCATATTGAAAGTAAAATTCTACATACATCATCATACATTTTACTTCATCTAAACATTTCATCATAAATTCATGAGAAAAAAAAAACATAATAAAAGTATGTCCATATCATTTATAAATAATATGACTTGGATTGACAAACCTTTGATCAAGCCAATCATAAGTCTAAAACCAAAAGTAAAATAGTCACACAAATAGTTCTATAATCTCAAAACATCATATCAAGTTATAAAATAGACCTGATGTCTTATGGAATCATAAAAAGTAGTTAACTACAAAGCTTAAAATATAACTGAAGATAAATCTAAGCAAATAACTATGGAAAGGATCTACACATGTCTTCCACGTCTTCCTAAGTAGCACTGTCAATAGAGAATTGGTTCCATTGGACCTTATCCTATCATACATCTCTATCATGCACCTTGATGGTATGTTGATCAACGAGGCAGGTAAGCTACACCAACACCACCCCCAGATCCTGAACCTATAATGCATGCCAATCAAGAATATGAGATGCATCTGGATGATAGGGTTTCAACAAAGAAACATGAAAGACATTATGGATTAGGGAAAGAGCTGGTAGTAGAGCAAGTTTGTAGGCAACGGGGTTGATGACCTCCAAAACATCAAAATAACCCACATATCTCAATGTAAGTTTTGAAGCCTTGCCAAAAGAGATTGAGCTTTTATGTGGTCTCACATGAAAAAATACCTTGTCACCTTTCTAAAACTATCTAAAAGTATAGTTCCTGTCTGTATAACTCTTTTGTCTATCAGCTACTTCCTTCAGTTGAGTACGAATTAGATTCATCTATTCTTCCATCTCTCTCAACATGTCAAGACTAATAATTATTCTATCCTCTACTCTATCCCAACTGATAGGAGTACGACACTTCCATCCATAAAATGCCTCAAAAGGTGTGATTCCCAAAGAAGCATGGTAAGAGTTTTTGTAGGAAAACAACACCAATGGAAGGTACTCTTCCCATTTATACTATTGATCCATACAATACATTCGAAGTAAATCTTCAATCACTTGATTCACTCTCTCAGTTTGTCCGTCTATCTAAGGATGATAAGTAGTACTGCAATTCAACCTAGTTCCCAAAGATGCATTCAAGGTTGTCCAAAACCTTGATGTCATCCTAGTATCCTTGTCTAATATGATAGTCTCAGGTACCTCATGTAATCTGAAAATTTCTTAAAAAAACTTCTTGGCCAAAACCAAAGATCCATCTCTCAAGCTCCTTGGAATAAAGTGAGTTACCTTGGTTAGTTTATCAACTACAACCAAGATTACATCATGGCTACATCATGTCATGGGTAAACCTTGGATAAAATCCATACTAATGACTTTCCATTTATACTTTTCTATATCATGTGGGTACAAAAGTCCTACTGGATGGACATGTTCATCCTTAACTCACTGATATTCCAAACACTGGGCTACAAAAGTTGTCACATCTCACTTTAGCCGTGGCCAAAAATACAATGGCCTCATATCTGCAATTATCTTGTTTACCCTTGGATGTCCTAAAAAAGGAGTACAATGCATTTCCCCTAAAACCACCTTCCTCTACCTTGCTCAGTCAGGAATATACATCTTGTCTTGGTATCTGATGATACCATCATCCACAAAAGTGTATCAGTCAAAATGGTGATCTGATGGATCTATAAGTAATGTTGTCTTAACCATCTCATAATGGTCATCCCCTAAAAGATTTTCTAACACATGTTCTCTCAACTGAGTTCTAGAAGTAGATATAGCAGAAATGTGTCTTCTCCTGCTTAAAGCATCTGCTACTCTATTCTCTTTTCCCTTGATATACTCAATACCAAAATCATACTCACTTAGAAACTCCAACCATCATCTTTGTCTAGCATTGAGATTAGGTTGTGTGAAAATATACCTAAGTCCCATGTGATATGTCTTTAACTCAAATGATTTACCTAAAAGGTAATATCTCCACATTACTAAAGCATACACAATTGTTGCTAATTCCATGTCATGAGGTGCATAGTTAACCTCATATTGCTTTAGTTTACATGAATCATAAGCCACTACTTTGCCACCTTGTATGAGAACACCACCAAGACCTTCACCTGAAGCATCGGTAATAACTGTAAAGTGTCTGTTAGGATCTGGTATGATCAAGATAGGAGCGGATATGAAATTTTGTTTCAATAACTTGAATGCCCTCTCACATACATCTGTCCACTTGTATCTTTTCTCTTTCCTCTGAAGAGAAGTGATAGGTGTTGCAATCTTAGAGAATCCCTCCACAAATTTTCTACAGTATCTTGCAAGTCTCATAAAACTTCTCACTTCACTCACACTTTAAGGAGTTGGCCACTCGAGAATAGATTTGATCTTTGTCAGATCCACTATAATTCCATCTGTAGAAATGATATGTCCCAGATAATGAATATCTTTCTTATAGAAAGAATACTTTGATAGTTTCCCATACAACTTCTTGTCTCTTAGGTACTATAACACTATCCACAAATGTTCCTCATGTTCCTCCATGTTCTTGGAGTAAATTAGAATGTCATTAATGAATATCTCAACAAAATTATCAAGACAATCCTTGAATACATTGTTCATTAGGCTCATAAAATTTGCGGGCAAATTTGTCAATCCAAAAGGTGAGACTACAAATTCATAATGCCCATACCTTGTCCTGAAAGTTGTTTTGGATATATCCTCCTCTTTGATTTGGAGTTGATGATATCCAGATCTCAAGTCAATTTTGGAGAACACAGTTGCTCCCTTCATTTGATCAAAAAGTTCATCTATTCGAGGAAGAGGTTATTTGTTCTTTATAGTAACCTTATTGAGCATTCTGTAATCTATGCACAACCATAAGATACCATCCTTCTTATTTATAAAGATTACTGGAGCTCCCCATGGTGAAATACTAGGGAAAATAAACCCTTTATCCAAGAGTTCTTGCAACTATAGCTTCAACTCATACATTTTAGTACTGGTCATATGGTATGGTTCCTTGGATTGAGGTTTAGCTTCAGGCATTACATCAATTGAGAAATCAAATTCTCTCTTTGGAGGTAACTCGGGTAACTCTTCAGGAAAAACATCCTTGAATTCATGCAAGATAGGGAAATCTTCTAGACTAGGAGGTGTGTCTATATCTTTGACATAAGCCACATACATCATACACCCCTTTCTCTTTTCCTTTTTTAATTGCATGGTAGAAATCTATCTAAGTTCAAGAGATCTTTTCACACCATAGAGTATTACAAGATTACCCGCATCATCAAGGCATTCTACTATTTTATCCTTGCAGTTCACTATGGCCTTATGTTGTTTTAGCTAATTGATTCCCAAAATGACATCATAGGAACCTAAAGGTGGAACATACAAGTTTACTTGCATTTGAAAATTTGGAAGTTTAATTTTTCTACAAGATAAACATTGCTCAACCTTATGCTTTGTCTTATTTCCATATTCTACCATCCATGGTTCTAACATATATCCTTCTCTAACTAGTAATTTACAAGCAACTCTAGGATCTATGAAACATTCAGTAGCTCCACTATCAATCAAAATAGAAATATCATGATAGAGAAGCTTACTGGCCATGTGAATGGGTGTTCCCTAAAAAATCAGCTTGTCTATTATTCATAGCTCCATGAATCTGGTGCTGAGTCTGAGGTCCCTTCCCATCTCTATGGATTGATCTCTGAGGAAAAACACTAGCATAGTGGTCACCTCCACAAGTGTAGAAACTATCTCGTGGTCCTTTTTTACCATCAGGTTTATTCCTCCTGTTATCATTCCTGTTGTTCACATTCCTATTATTATTTCTATTCTGATTCTTATTTTGAGGATTGTTATTATTTCTGCCTCCATTATCTCTTCCTTTACTTCTTAGGTTTTGCACTTTCTGACATCCATTATTCCTTGATTTATCATTTTCATAATTTCTCTTGAATCTGTGTGAATTATTAGTTCATTGAGAGGTTCTAATTTCTAGTACCTATTTCAGTTTCTCCTCTTGCAACAATGCCTTACCATAAGAGAACTCCATAGCTTCAGGTTCATGCATCTCAACCTCAAGTCCAACCTCTTGATGTAATCCAAAAACAAACTTACGTGTCCTAAAATGTTCATCCTATAGATATTGGGGGACATATTTCATCAAATGGAAAAACATCTCATGGTAATTGGTTACTAACAAGAACCCCTGGATCAGAGTTTGGAACTTGGACACTTTCCTGTCATAAAATAAATGTGGTAACCATCATTTCCTGAAGCAGACAAGGAAATGACCCCAAGATATCTATCTTGGTCATAACTTCTTCTCAGCCATTTCATTATTCTAGCATGTAGCAGCTTCTCCAATCAACTGGAAAGCACCCCATAAAGCCCTTGACTTTCCAGAAAGATTTTGAACATGAAAGTACTTTTCCATGGATATGATCCATGCCTTAGCATCATTCCCTATAGCTTTTCCATCAAAGGATCCTTGCTTAATTCCTCAGTAATCTAGTCATTATTTAGATCTCCTGCATTTGCCCCAATATCAGTATCTCTCTTACGTCATTCCTTAATCATCCTATCCTCTTCTTTCCAAAGAGCCTCAACCCTTTGATCTTCCACCTATTTCCTACAAGCTTCATCATCCTAATGACCCTCATTTTTTCTACCCCTTAAGTCATTTTCAATGACATTCATCTGATCATTTTGCTGCTGCAAAATGTTCCTCTGTTCAGCTAAAAGGGCTACAATTTCATCTAGCCTTTGATTGGGAAAACCATTTTGTTCACTACTAGTTCTAGATCGGCCAATGTTTCAGGTTTGCATGATGACATTCTATTCCTGAACCATGCACAAACACAACTTCAACATAGAAGACCTGGGCCCTAGGGTTTAAACACAGCTCTGATACCACATGTACAAACTGATACTAGCACATAAGAGACACGTAAGCTCTAGATCATAAAAACTCAAAAAGTAAAAAAAATAACAAGTCTGCATGTAAATAAACACTTTTCCATGACATATATTTCATATACATTTAAAAAGATTACATCATTATGAAATAGAGTCGAATATCCTTGTCATAAAATATAAAGCTTCGACTAAACTGTCGAAATACACAAAAAGAGTAAACTAATACAAGGATTATGTCGAACATAAAATGTGAAAGTACATATATACATATAATAGAGCATATGACCTTAATGTTGAAGAAGTACAAGATATCCAAATACATGCCATTGGACTATCGGTTGTCCATCTACATGTTCCTATCTCCTATGCCATCAGATAGTCTATCATCCATCTGCAAAACTTGAGATAGAAATGTGATCTAGGTGTTTATTTTTCTCAACCATGGAGTGGTTAGCTTCCTTAGGGATCATCCTAAAATGAATAGCTCACCGACCCTACATGAATGATCTATCAACAAGGCATAGATGGGTCAAAAAAGAATCTGGGGTAAGTTGTGAACTAGCTACTTTATCACACACAAAGTAAAACTAACACAGATATGGTAGAGAGAAAGAACATAACCAACACAAATTCATTTATGTTTTTACAAGCTTAGGTCCAAGCATAAAAGACTAGACTTCTACTGGCAAGTAAAAGAAACTACATTTTACCCTTCTCTGTTACCCATATTCGACACCCTTTCCCAAGATATCTTACTCATAATAAATGAATGTACACGAACATACATAGTAATTTTTTAGTATGAAACACACTCACTAAATCATAATATTACTGTAGCATAAATTATGCACTTAACACAAAAGATAAATAAATTCTCCTAACACTAGAAAAATTCCAACTACACACTCAGCGATCACATAAATTTTGAGAAAATTAAAAAAAAAACAATCACAATATTCTCTGTCAAAAGCAATGCTTCCTATAGAAGAAAAAAAATTACATTTTTTAGTCACTAAATATACACAAGTGATATATGGTACTACTTAGATTCACGATAGAAATCCCTATCAATACATAGTATACAACCAAATGCTCGACCTGGATGAAATAGTCTATCTATGGAATACAATGAACACACTGTTACAAAATAAGGCAGTGATATTCTTTTCAAGAATGTCTAGAATTTTAATATCAAAAGGGCTTTACAAACTCTTTAGAGTCAGAAACTTAACAAAAATCACAAACTCCTCCAAAATCACCTATTTGGTTTGAGCCCTCTGAAAAACATCCAACTTCACAGGATGGTTAAAGGATCAACAACATACTGAAACAGTCAGTTTGGGCTTTCGTGACTCTGTATGGATAGCTTCTATAATGAATCATGGTATGAAAAAAAATATCTTGAATAATAATACTAATCAAATGTATCTAGATAGTCACGATGTACCATAAGGAAGTAACCAAAAACAATTAAGGAGATATAGTCTAGCAAATGAGACAAAGATGCTAATGTTAGATATAGTCCCAAGACATAACTAAGAGGGGGGGAGGGTGAATCAGTTATCTATAAGTTTTAATTCTTTATCCAATTAAGTATACTTAAACATAAAGCATAAACAGAATGAAAGAACACATGAACACAACACCAATATTTTGGTTACGGGGAAACCCAAATAGGTAAAAACCCCGGTGAGAATTGATACCCACTAATATTTTGTACTAGTGTATTATGATCCTTGCTAGAAGATCCTTAACCCTGTTAGGAGTTTCTTTTCAATATATTTAGTACAATAGACCTGGTCAAGGGTCGAACCATATTAGGAGTATTTTACAATAGTCCCTGTTAGGGGAGAGGATGCATTGTCCAAGAGCACACTACTCAAAAGGGTGAAGCCTACAACCTTCTGTTTAACAAATACACATTATATCTAGATTTTGGTGAACTACACTTTGACCTACTATTTGGATTAGTTCCAATGTATAGTACAAATACTTTACTTGGTCACATAGACC
Source organism: Chamaecyparis obtusa (assembly GCA_027943335.1). Lineage (NCBI taxonomy): Eukaryota > Viridiplantae > Streptophyta > Pinopsida > Cupressales > Cupressaceae > Chamaecyparis > Chamaecyparis obtusa. Next base: position 104,616 of record BSBK01002869.1, read on the forward strand.
TTCTTCTAATGGTTCAACACTTTGCACACTCTACTCTGCTCTTACTATCAACCATGAACCACACTCAAGCAGTCACAAATGACTGCCTATAAATATCTTTCCTCTAAATGATATAATAAAATTGGCTTGTTAGAACCACCTTGAAATATTATTAGAGAAACCATAACAAACTCCAATAACAATTCAGTCATCTCTACTAAGCACACAACACATTCTAGGACCTGTCCAATAAGATAATGGTAGACGCACACTACATACTGTCGGCTCTACCAAAACAACTAGATCTTTCTCCTCAAGATGAATTACTTCATGTGCTCTTAAAATAACATCAATAACTCTTCTATAAGCTTAAATCCAAGGGCACATACCTAAAAGATAGGCGCAACTCTAGAACCAATAAAATCTTTGTTAGCTCTTCTGAATAAACACAGGAAACTGCTACTGGCGAATAGCAACTACATAACTTCACTTATACTAAACAATAGACTATGCGTCCATGAATGTAACATCACTAACATGTATCCATCACAAATCCAAAGGTGCAAGGCTTCATGTCAACTATAAAGACAACCATACTCATAACACTATCTGTTACTCTATTAGGAACACTACTGATACAAACTACAATATAACTATATGTACTAACTATCAACCTTTGTGTCCATGATATCATGCTGATAACATGTCCATGGTTCATATACTTAAATCTTACTTCATAAGTCACCCATGCATGATAATTTCCATATGCTGTCATCAATGGCAAACATATAGTCAACACTGGCTTGCTGGCGAATCTCCAACAATCTCTCCCTTTGGCATTGATGGCAACATGTGGAATGAAAAACCACCACCAACCCAATAAGAAATTATTTTATAACATTCTCCATTTCCTCATTAAAAACTCCCCTAAAGATGAATTCTCCTTCTACTGCACTGTTCTTCAATAGTCTCCATTTCCTCAACTAAACTGCTTCCAAGATTGAATACTACTCCCCCTTAGTATACTACTTCTTTGCTTTTGTTTTTCATGACTTTGTATATTACGCCCCCTTTGACATCAATGGAAAAGGGTGTCATTCATTTTAAGCACTGGTACTACTCTTGAGGTAGAGTAGTCAACCTTCCATCAGTCCCTGAGGACTGATGCCTTTTCTTCTTTCTTTTAAGAAGAATTAGGGAAGGGAATTACTCCCAACTTCTCCCTGAGATACTCAAAAGTATCCTTCAGTAGGGCTTTGTGAATATGTCTACCAACTGATCTTTAGTACTCACATAGTCCAACTTGACTTCTTTTTCTACCAATTTCTCTCTTAGGAAGTGATACTTGATCTCAATCTGCTTTGTCTTTGTATGCATTATAGGGTTCTTTGACATATTAATAGTGCTAGTGTTATCACAATGAATAGCAATAGGATAATCAATCTGAATTCTAAAATCTTTTACCATTTACATGATCCAAACAATTGTGGAATAATTCAAGGTTTCTACAACATATTCCACTTCTGCTGTTAACTGAGAAATACAATTTTGTTTCTTTCTTGTCCAAGTGACAAGTCTATCTCCAAGAAACACTGCTCCACCTAATGTACTCTTCCTATCATCAATGCATCCTACCCAATCTGCATTAGTATACCCATGAAGCTCAACATTTTCTGAATTAGGATAGCATTGACCATGATCTATAGTGCCTTGCAAGTATCTGAATATTATTTTTGCTTCCATGAGGTGAGTTTGCTTAGGTTCTGTTGCAAATCTTCTAACTATGCCAATTGCATTAGAAATATCAAGTCTGGTCTGAGTAAGATATATGAGTTTACCAAACATAGACTTGTACAATGTTGTATCCACTGCTAGTGATTCATCTTCTTTTGTAAGCTTGCATCTAGTGATCATAGGTGTTCCTACTGGCTTGCAATCACCCATCTTGAATTTCTTCAGTATCTCTTTCACATACTTGGACTGATTAATAAAAAATCATTTTTTTATTTGCTGCACATTTAGTCCCAAAAAGTATTTGATAGGACCAATCATACTCATCTCAAACTCACTCTACATTTCTTTGGAAAATTGTACGCATAGTTTGTCATTACCTCCAAAGATAATGTCATCAACAAATATAGCTACAAGTAGTAGACCTTCAGATGTCTCTCTAATGAATAGATTACAATTTTCTACAGCTTTCTTGAATCCAATCTTAGTTAGATATCCATCAAGTCTTTCATACCAGGCTCTAGGGGCTTGCTTAAGTTAATAAAGGACTTTCTTTAATCTACATATCAGATTAGGTTTGTCTGATAGAGTGAATCCTTCTAATTGTTCAATGTCTACTTCTTCTTTTAGTTCTCCACTCAAGAATACTGAATTAACATCCATTTGATAAACTTTGAAGTTTTTGAATGTTGCAAAAGGTAAAAATAGCTTAATAGCTTCTAACCTACTTACTGGTGCAAAAGTGTCTAAATAATCAATACCTTCTCTTTGCGCATATCCCTTACATACCAATCTTGCTTTATTTCTTACTATTGTACCATCTTCATTCATCTTGTTTCTAAATATCCACTTTGTTCCAATCACATTATTATCACTAGGTCTAGGGACCAATTCCCAAGTATCATTCTTAATAATTTGATCTAGTTCTTCTTTCATAGAATCATGCCAATCAGAATCCTTGTATGCATCTTCACCACTTAAGGGTTCAATCTGAGATAGTAAAAATATTGCTTCACTGCTAGCTGAGTTCTTTGCTTGTGATCTTGTCAAAACTTTTCCACTCTGATCTCCAATGATGTATTTCTTGGAATGGTTTCTACATGTAAACTTTGCAACCTTAGGTGATGCTGACTCATTAGTCTTTAGAGTTTTTGTTTCACTTGTCTCAGGGTCATTGAATAACACATCAATGCTGTCAAACAACTCTTCAACAACTATCTCACTAGAGGAATGTCTGGGTTCTTCAATCATAGGTGAGTAATCATCATATCTTTCTTGAACCATAAAATTTTCATCAATCTTAACATGAGCACTTTCAATGATCTTGTTTAACCTTAAATTGCAACATCTATAAGCTTTTCTTTTAGTAGAGTAACCAAGGAAAATACCTTCATCACTTCTTGCATCAAACTTGTCTACTGCTTTCTCCCTCTTGATGTAGCACTTTCTTCCAAAGATTCAGAAGTATTTTATTATGAGAACATTACCAAACCATAGCTCATAAGGTGTCTTTTCCATGCCTGGTCTGAATTGTATTCTATTGATGGTATAGACTACTGTATTAACTTCATCTCTCCAATAGGTGTGTGCAACTTTTCCTTCAATCATGATGGTGCATGTTGTATCAAGGATGATCCTATTCCTTCTCTCTACAATTCCATTCTACTGAGGGGTTCTAAGTGCACTCAACTTTCTCTTTAAGCCATGTTCTTCATAGTACTCATAGAATCTATCAGAGGTGAATTCTCCTCCTCTATCCCATCTCAAACATTTTATCTTTAGTCCAAATTCATTCTCAACCTTAGCTTTGAATATTTTAAACTTGTCAAATGCTTCGAACTTATCTTTTAAGAATGCAACTCACATCATCCTTATATAATAATCAACAAACAAAATGAAACACCTTTCACCATAATATGATCTTCTTTGAGTTGGACCACATAGGTCTATATGAATCAGATCCAACTTGTTCTCTACTGAATTGTGATTTCTCTTGAATGAGTTTCTCACATGCTTACTCATCACACATTCCCTACATATAGTATCAACTAGCTTTCTATGCTAGGTAGATCTCTTACTGCATTTACATTTCTTATCTTTACTATGTTATCAAAATTGATATGACATAGTCTTTTATGCCACAACCAAATGTCATCAATTTTAGCAATAAAAAAAATTGCTTCTAAATTGAGTTGGAAAACATTACCTTTAGTCTTTGAGCTTGATGCAATCATAACACCATCCTTGTTGTTAATGATGCATTTGTTGTCCTTGAACTCCAACTAATAACCTTTTTCAAGTAACTTCCCAACACTAAGAAGGTTATGTTTTAAACCATCAACATAGAGAACATCATCAGTATTGTTCTTTCCATCCAATGTGATAGCTCCTCTACCAATGATAGGTTTAGGAGTGTTATCTCCAAATCTAACCATGCCACCATTGTATTTGTCTAGATGAACAAATTTGTCTTTATCACCTGTCATGTGATGTGAACAACAACTATCTATAATCCAGTTTGTCATTATGTCAGCTTGTGAAATTAATGCTAGCTCTTGTTCCTCTTTCTCATCTTCATGATCTATCTTATTATTCATTTTCTCTATAATAGAAATGAATCCAATTTCTTCTTCAACCAATTCATCATCTGAAAATCCATCTCTAGCATAGTAACATTCCTTAGAGTACTTGGGCTTGTAGTTATTTTTGAATTTTATAGCTCTTGTAGGACACTTAGATTTAAAGTGACTAATCTTATTACATGAAAAGCACTTAAATGGAAATTGACATTCATATTTTCCTTTTCCTTTCTTTTCTCTTTTAGAAATCATAGCAATGAAATAATCTAGTGTTTTCTCTTCATCAATATCATCAAAATTACCAGAAGTGTTTGCAGATTTCTTACCATGGACTGTTGCTTTGAAGGTTGTCTCACTTTTAGGTTCTATCTTCAATCTTGAAATCTCAAAAGCTGAGATTTTACTAATCAAGGTCTCTCTCTTGAAATTTGATGTAAGCTGCATGGTGTCATCAAGGATGTTGATCTTGCTTTTATATTCTGGAGTGAGAGTAGTCATCAACTTGTCTATAATGTCTTCCTCTGAAATCTCTCCACCATTGTTCCTGATTCCAACAACTGCTTCATTGATCCTTTGATTGTAATCTCTAATGTTTTCTTCAGGTAGCATCTCTAATGCATTGTATCTTTTCTTCCATTTTTTTCTATCTGCATCCTTTTCTTGTTTATCTCCTTCAAACATGTCTTTAAGGTGCTTCCATATCTTGTGGGCGGTGTCCACTTTCTTTACTTCTAAAAACTCACTATCAAAGAGGGTGTTGATAAGGGCTTCTTTAGCTATTACATTTTGATGAAATAATTCCTTCTACCTTTCAGTAGCATCATCCTTTGGAAGGTCTTCTAAGGTAGGGATCTTGGCTACTTTGATAGTTAAAGTAAAAACTTCAAAAGCAATGCATTACAAATGAGTCACCATCTTGTTCTTCCAATCAATATAATTCTCTCCATCAAACTTAGGACTTTGTTTACTAAAGAATGTCATCTGATCAACCTCAAGTTGTTAAACTTTCTCTCTGAAGCACTTGGATCTGCTACCAATTTTTAAGAATAGTCCCAAGAGATAACTGAGAGGGGGGGGGGGGGGGGTGAATCAATTATCTACATGTTTCAATTCTTTATGTAATTAAGTATAATTAAACATAAAGCATAAACAAAATGAAAGAACACATGAACAAAACACCAATATTTTGGTTATGGGGAAACCCAACTAGATAAAAACCCCAGTGGGAATTGATACCCACTAATATTTTGTACTAGTGTATTATGATCCTTGCTAGAAGATCCTTAACCCTGTTAGGATTTTCTTTACAATATATTTAGTATAGTAGACATGGTTGAGGGTCAGACCATGTTAGGAGTCTTTTACAATAGTCCTTGTTAGGGGAGAGGACACGTTGTCCAAGAGCACACTACTCAAAAGGCTGAAGGCTACAACCTTCTATTTAATAGCTACACACTATATATGGATCTTGGTGAACTGTGCTTTGACCTATTATCTAGATCAATTCCAATGTATAGTAAAAATAATTTACTTGGTCACATAGGCCTTCTTCTAATGGTTCAACACTTTGCACACTCTGCTCTACTCTTACTGTCAACCATGAATCACACTCAAGAAATCACAAATGACTGCCTATAAATATCTTTCCTCTAAATGTTATAATCAAGTCAGCTTATTAGAACCACCTTTAAATCATATTAGAGAAACCATAAAAAATTCTAATAACAATTAAGTTGTCTCTACTAAGCACGCAACACATTCTGGAACCTGTCCAATAAGATAATTGTAGACGCACGCTACACACTGTTGGCTCTACCAAAACAATTGAATCTTTCTCCTCAAGATGAATTACTTCATGTGCTCTTAAGAGAACATCAATAACTCTTCTATAAGCTTAAATCCAAGGGTGCATACCCAAAATATAGCTGCAACTCTAGAACCAATAAAATCTCTGTTGGCTCTTCTGAATAAACATAGGAAATTGCTACTGGCAAATAGCGTTTGCATAAATTCACTTCTACTAATCAACAGACTATACATCCATGAATGTAACATCACTAACATGTCTCCATCAAAAATCCAAAGGTGGAAGGCCTCATGTCAACTGTACGGATAACCATACTCATAACACTGTCTATTACTCTATCAGGAACACTGCTAATGCAAACTACAATATAACTATCTGTACTAACTATCAACCTCTGCATCCACGATATCATGCTAATAACTATTGGAAACTACAATTGAAATAGTTTTTGTATTTTCATTGATGTCAAACCTTAATTGGTAAGATTGTTGCTACTTAGGAAAGTACTATATCTATTGTATTGTTGTGAAGGATTGGGGCAAGGTTGGTAACAATAGCAACTAAGGAAAGGTTGAGTTATCTTGATACTACAAAGTGTACTTGACTATATTGTACAATGATGAGACAATGTATTTTTTATCTTAGTAAGATTGAAGACTAAATTGGTAGGCATGACTGAGTAAAATAGAGAAATCATTTTTAAGTCGAGTGATGTTAGTGTCAACCGAGTCAGTGTATGCTGAGAAAAATTCTAGTGTCGACCGAACATCAGTAAATTGCTGAGGAAGATAGTATAAGCTAAGGAAACATTTTTAGTAATGACCGAGGTTTCTACATGAAGACTGAGTAGTTGATCACAGTATTGACCAAGCATTAGCATTTTTATATTTGAAGAGAATTCAGATTTGGAGCTAACATTGTTAAATTCTTGGATTATGTAAAACATGTTGACTTTATTTATTGATTGTTTGAAAGCATTGAATGCACTGAAAAACATTTTATTGTAAATCTTTAAGAGATTTGAGAAGATTCTAGAAAAGGAGTCGAAGAACCTAAAATGGGTAGATTCAATGAATCTGATCTAACTCTAAGATCTACGATTGAGATTGAGTGGCAAAAGATGAGTTAACCTAATTGAGGAAAGTATTAAGGGAACCTAAGCATTGGATATGTGTATGCATGGGTGGAAAAGAGAATGCTAGAAGATCAGTAAAGTTTTATTGACTGTATAAGTAGAAAAGGCTGAAGGAGAAGTGTGGTCGTTGCTTGAAGAAAACTTCCAAGCAGATCAGAGATGGAAATGACAAAGTTTCAAAGTTAGTAAACTAGCATTAGTGTGCGGATTTGGATCTCATATATGCAAAGTGAGTTGTATGTTTTTTAGATCAATACTGCTACTACTTTCTAACCATTGTAATAGTCAAAATCCTTTTAATAGAGGTTGACCTAACAGTCATATGTTGAATCTTTTGAACAAGGTTTCATTCTAATGGAGTGTATGTAAGTCCTATAACAAGGCTCACTTTTAACAAGGTGATTGAAATCCTTTAACTGAGTCACACCTAACAGTATGTATTGTAACCTTTGACAGGGTTGGCTTTTAACTGAGCTCACTTCAGAAAAGTGAAAATAATAGTGGTATGTTACAAAGTGGTTTTTCCCATATTGGGTTTCCACTATAAATCCTAGTGTCAATGCTTGTGTGAATGTTTTGGTTTGAACATTTCTGTGTTTTACAAGTTAGATACAACTAGGTAGTGGACTGCAATGTTATATGTTTCTATTATTGAATCAGTGATGACCGAGTTGGTTTTAGTTGTTAGATCTAAGTTAAAGAAAAAAATTTAATTTTGTCTTATACATCAGGACCTGAGAACAATTGATTCACCCCCCTCTCTATTGTTCTAAATCATATTAGCAATTGGTATCAGAGCTATGTTGCTTATTATTGGTGTTTACATAAATCAATTTTAAAGGGACTTGAAGCAAATGATCAGGATGTATAAGAAGGAGGTACCGAAGCTGAATAAGGAAAAATTCCTTGCATGGCAAAGCTTGATGAAGCTGCATCTGGCCGGTATTGGTGATTCTACAAAGTACTACATTGAGAATGACTATGTATTAAAGTTGGTCATATAGTTTCTAGATGTCTTCACAGGAAGGATAAAGATGAAGAAATAAAAGGAAAACACAAAGACAGAAGAGATGACAAATGCTATCGAAGGAACAAAGACTACAAAGGAAAAGGTAAGAAATCTTGTTACATTGCTGAAGAAGAAACTGACACTGATAGTGATGACTTTGAAATTGAGGTAGTCTATGTTGCAATGAACGATGAATCTGATGAGGATGAGAAAATTGCATTGATTTCCTATGTGAACAAGAATGACAAATGGATTATTGATAGTGGTTCTTCACATCACATGACTGGTGACAAGAGTAAGTTTGAGACCTTACATCATTACAGAGGTAAATGTGTAACACTTGGTAATGATGCACCATGTCCTGTTAGAGGAAAAGGTTTGATTAAACTGACTGATAAGATATCTTGTGAAAATGCATATTGGGTTAAAGGTTTAAATTATAATCTGCTAAGTGTTGCTCAGCTCAACAGAACTGGTTACCAAGTGGAATTTCATCACAATAAAGATAAAATATTTGATGCTACTGGTGAACTGATTGGAAGTGGAGAATATACTAGAGGTAATTTGTTCTACCTTGACCTATCTGAAGAAACATGTATGATTGCACAACTTGATGACATTTGGTTATGGCATAAGAGGATATGTCATGTTAACTTTGATAATCTCATAGAAATAAGTAGGAAGAAGAAAGTAAGAGGTCTACCTAGATTGAAGAAACCTAAGAATGTCATGTGCAAGGAATGTCAGTTAGGAAAAATGACAAAGTCTAGTTTTAAGAGAAAATCCTTTACTTCTAAAAACATTTTAGATTTGGTTCATACTGACCTTTGTGGACCTATGGGTGTACAAAGTTACTATAGTGCTAGATATTTTATCTTGTTTGTTGATGATCATACTAGGATGATGCATGTAATGTTTCTAAAAGAAAAATCTAAAGCTTTTCAATTCTTTAAGTGGTATTTGGCTAAGGTTGAGAAGGAGATAGGTAGGAACCTGAAATGTCTTAGATCTAACCGAGGTGGAGAATTTACATCAAATGAATTCAATCTATTTTGCAATGAAAGAGGAATTAAAAGATAGATGTCTGTACCTAGAACACCTCCACATAATGGTATAGCAGAGAGAAGAAATAGATCTATCTTGGATTGTGCAAGGACATTGTTGATTGGAAAATTGTAGTATGTTGTACATAGTAGAATAGATATTGCACTAGCTGTTGGGATTGTGGCAAGATTCTCTGCCAATCCTAAGGAAACACACATGATGGCTGTGAAAACAATTATGAGATATTTGAAAGGAACTACTGATTATGGGCTATATTACAAGAAGGATGACAAATTTGAACTAAGAGTATATACAAATGTTGATTGGGCAAGAAATGTAGATGATAGAAAGAGTACTAGTGGTGGAGCTTTCTTTCTTGGATAGAGATTAGTCTCTGGACAAGCAAGAAACAAAATTGTGTTTTCCAATCTACTATCGAGGCCGAGTATGTTGCTGCTGCAGAAAACTATTCAAATTTGGTATGGATAAAATAATTGTTGGTAGGCATGAAAGAAGAAATCACTGAACCTGTTGTTATTTTCTATGACAACACAAGTGCTATCAACATCTCTAAGAATCTAGTGATGCATACTAAGACCAAGCACATAACAATGAAGTATCATTATTTGAGAGAACTGGTACAAGATAAAGAAGTTTGAATGGAATATGTGAATACAAAGGAATAATTAGTAGACATATTCACTAAATCTTTACCAAGAGAAGCCCATGAGTATTTGAGAAGCCAATAAGGGGTCCTTCCCCTAACTGAGGCTGCCTAGTCAAGCTAGGAGCACTACATCAAATATGCTACAATAGAATATTTGACAAATTGATGCAGAAGATTGTCACACTTTAGGACTGGCCTAGAGTTGTGAAGAAGTGAAAAGATAAAGAATCAGTCATAAGCAAGATGACAGAGGGAGAAACACTGAGCTGCACAAATAATATCTACATTTGATGGATGTATGTTTTATGTTGCTACTTTGGCATTTTTCTTAGAGAGGGAGATGAACTGAGATGATATAATAACACATGACACTGAAAAGAAGACAATGAACTGAAATGAAGTATCGGGATACAATGAGATCTGAATATTTCTGATGGTCACAGAAGTAAGGTTTATAGATTCTAAATTAGAATGAAGCTAAGGATATTACAAATTTTTTTGATGGATAGATAAATTTTGGATTGGTTGGTAATCCATCTGTTATTCAGATGATATCATATGGTGTTGCCATCAATGCCAAAGAGGGAGATTGTTGGAAACTACAATTGAAACAATTTTTGTATTGTCATTGATGTCAAACCTTAACTGGTAAGACTGTTGCTACTTAGGAAAGTACTATATCTATTGTATTGTTGTGATTGATTGGGGCAAGGTTGGTAACAATAGCACTTAAGGAAAGGTTGAGTTATCTTGATACTACAAAGTGTACTTGACTATGTTGTACAATGATGAGACAATGTATTGTTTATCTTAGTAAGATTGAAGACTAAACTAGTAGGCTTGATAGAGAAAAAATAGAGAAATCATGTTTAAGCTGAGTGATGTTAGTGTTGACCGAGTCAGTGTATGCTGAGCAAAATTCTAGTGTCAACCAAACATCAGTAAATTGTCAAGAAAGACAGTATAAGCTGAGGAAACATTTTTAGTAATGACTGAACTTTCTACATGAAGACCAAGTACTTGATCATAGTATTGACTGAGCATCAACATTTATATATTTGAGGAGAATTCAGATTTGGAGTTGACATTGTTGAATTCTTGGATTATGTAAAATGTGTTGACTTTATTTATTGATTTTTTGAAAGTATTGAATTTACTAAAAATTGTTTTATTGTAAATCTTTAAGAGATTTGAGAAGATTCTAGAAAAGGAGTTGAAGAACATAAAGCAAGTAGATTAAATGAATTTGATCTAACCCTAAGATCTATGAATGAGATTGAGTAGAAAAAGATGAGTTAACCTAATTGAGGAAAGTATTAAGGGAACCTGAGCATTGGATACAAATATTCATGGGTGGAAAAGAGAATACTAGAAGATTGGTAAAGTTTTATTGACTGTATAAGTAGAAAAGGCTGAAGGAGAAGTGTGGTAGTTGCTTGAAGAAAAGTTCCAAGTAGATCAGAGATGGAAATGACAAATTTTCAAAGTTATTAAACCAGCATTAGTGTACGGAATTGGATCTGATATTTGCAAAGTGAGTTGTATGTTTTTTAGATCAATACTACTGCTACTTTCTAACCATTGTAACAGTCAAAATCCTTTTAACAGAGGTTGACCTAATAGTCATATGTTAAATCCTCTGAACAAGGTTGCATTCTAATGGAGTGTAAGTCCTATAACAAGGCTCACTTTTAACAGGTGATTGAAATCCTTTAATCGGGTCACACCTAACAATGTGTATTGTAACCTTTGACAGGGTTGGCTTTTAATCGAGCTCACTTCAGAAGAGTGAAAATAATAGTAGCATGTTACAAAGTGGTTTTTCCCATATTGGGTTTCCACTATAAATCCTGGTGCCAATGCTTGTGTGAATGTTTTGGTTTGAACATTTTTGTGTTTTACAAGTTAGATAGAGCTGGGTAGTCGACTGCAATGTTATATGTTTCTATTATTGAATCAGCAATGACCGAGTTGGTTTTGGTTGTTAGATCTAATTTAAAGAAAAAAATTTAAGTTTGTCTTATACATCAAGACCTGAGAACAACTATTCACCCACCCCCCTCTTTGTTGTTCTAAATCATATTAATAGATAACATGTCCATGCTTCACATACTTAAAGCTTACTTCATAAGTCATCCATGCATGCTACTTTCCATATGTTGTCATCAATGACAAACATATAGTCAGCACTAGCTTGTTGGCAAATCTCCAATAGCTAATATTGTTTGCTATCAATAATGAACAAGTCACTAACATTACAGGTATAGATATGTCAAAGAACAATGAAAGAAAAGATACAAATGCACAACTAGGAACCTCAATATCATCATAAATTCTACTAGAACTTCACATAGTTTGGTCCTGGGTTGTCTCCTAATCGAAGGGAGTCCTCCATTGAGTTGGCTAATGATTTGGAATGCTGAGTGTTTGGAAGATATATCTCAAATTTGATGTGGTAATATTTCAACTTCTATTGAGACAAGTCATGGATCAGGGTAGAGGTCCTTTATTCTAGTGGCCTTGGGAGAGGCTTAATGACTACAATTACTTTCTGAGTGCACCATTACTATTTAAGGAAATAGAGGAAAAATGGGAAAATAGGGGAGAAGGCTACTGGTTTGTGCACATTCTTGTTATATCCTAATTAAGGTATTCTTTGTACCAAGTTTGGAAGTCTTATTCTAGAGCTGATTTTCTCTCGAGAAGACATCAAATCAACTAAAATTCTATGTAATTTGATCTGATTGACAGAGAATAACACTAGGTCAACTATGTGATATTACAAGCATGGCTATTAATAGTGGGGCACAAAATAGTTCCTAGGCTTGTGGGCATGCTTCCTATGTGGAATTCAAAGAGGATTTTTGGATTCTAAAGCCCAACTAATGTCTTGGTTTAATAGCCAATGCATAGAATCTAAAAAAAACTCTGCAAGGTAAGAGCCAAAATTTACCGTGTAAGATGCAACATTTCTTTGAAACTAAAAGATTAACTCTCAGGTTTACAAGGAATTAAATAAGGATATCAAATTGAGTAAGTTTATCAATGAATTTTTAAACAGTCCTTGTTTTAGTTTTCTATTTTAATTTGAACTATGGTCATTTCCCCTGCGATAATAGAAATAAGAAACAAGCACCTATTTTTTGTAGCAATCTGTGTAGACCAAGAACCTGATCAAAAAGTCTCTATTGCTTCTTTTTCCTTTCCTCCTTACTATCGTGCAATGCCTCCTCTTGCTACCATCTCTTTTTTTTCCCCGCATATCCCTTTACTCTTGTGCCCTCTTTAGTATTTTGTTATTCTTTCCTCACTTGAAGCATAAACTCCCTTACTCAAGGTGTAAGTTCCCTTTTTTAATCACCCACCACTCTCTAATGCATTTAAAATCTTTCTAAGATGTGTCACCCATGGAGATAGAACCTCCAGTTTTATACAGTCAACTATGAAATCTATACCTAGTCTTTCCTTGAAATCTGAAATAACAGTTAACAAATTCTTTGATTAATTAAAAGAGTTCACTTCCAGTTATGATCATACGAAATGACTCCTTATCATTAAAAAAAATAGATATCAATTAAATTCTAGCGTAGATTTAGGAGTTCAAAAAAACAAAATGGTTGTGGCACTCCCCCAAGCTTTTATTATTCAGACATATCAAATTAGTCCTTGCAAATAAGATAATGCAATGGGGGACACATAAAAAAAAAGGGTCCCGTTATTTAATCTTTATTTTCATGTCTTGTTCATTATGCGCTTCAAAATGCTTCTTTTGTTATTGATCCAATTATTTATTGTTTTTTTTTTCTTGTCTATATGTGCTTCAAAATTTTGATCCTCCCACGTGAAAGTAGTCCTTATCCAAATTATAGATTTATCCTTGTAAAGTCTTTTCAATCAAAATTTCATTGGACAATTAAAAGATAAAAATCCATATATCAAAATGTTTGCTGTTTTAAGTGATAAGTTGTCAATCTCAATGAAAAAATAAATCAAAATATTAAAAAATAAATTAAAATCAATTAAACAAATTATAGACCTAAAAAATAGGTATTTATGTAAATTGTTTAACATTATGTTAGATTTATTAAATTTTGAATTGTTTAGAAATCTAAATTTTCATATAATTTTATTGTTTTCTTTTATAAACATCCGCTAGAGTGGAAATCTAGATCTAATACATCATGGTATTTTTAACAATATTAATAAACTAAGGAAACTTAGAAACTATTATAAGACAAAAGTTCAATTTTTTTGAATGGATCTTTGGTTTATTGGTGAAATTGAAAGGTTCTTAATGTGCCTACCAAGGATCAAGTATTGTTGAGTGTAAGACTTTAACATCAAAGAAAAAAGAGAGAAATACTACTATGTAACTTTTTCTCCACTTATATTATTATATACAGTTTAAAAAAATGTCTTTCTAAAATGGTTGTACCTTTGGATCATTTTAAAGGCATCAACAGATTGTCTTCCTTGATCAAGATTGTTACTCTTTAGCCTCTCCCTATCCAGCCTATTATTAGGCCACTTGTGGAGGTCATTTCATGTTCATGGTGGATGAAAAGTCATGTCCTTATTTTAGACTTGTAGAGTTGATTAGCAATCATCTCCTCTTCTTTTCCCTTTTTTCTGCTTTCCATTTATTTCTCTCAACTTTTTATCCCTCAATGTTTTTTGCTCAAATTATCACTCTCTTTTATCTCACGTAAGATGTATATGTTATGATACCAGGTTTGGAGATCTCATCTTTATGATTCATTAACTAATGAAAAACTTAAAATGTTGGTTTAGGGCCTCAGACTATTTCAACTTTTAGAATAGTGGGTGGTAGGGTAATACATTCTGAGTTTTCCATCTTGGATTCTCAAATTTATTTTTTTATTTTTAAAATTTTCAAAGGTTCAGTGGATTGCCACTTTTTTTCAAAAGAAAAACAAAAAAATAAAACAAACAAAAATGAATAGAATGTAATTAAAAGGAGATGAACAAATAAATAAAATTTAAGTTAATAGGGTAAATTAAGAAATATGCCTTTAAAAGGCTTGATAAATCTCTAATTAACAAAGATAATAGAGAAATTTATCTAAACATGGAAATAAGATATTTATCAAAATTATTTGTAAAGAGGGTAATACCAGTGCATACTTATATATTAATACCAGGGTAAAAAATAGTGCATTCAACTAGAAATCACAACTAACCCTTCACTCAATACATTAATCTTCTCCATCTGAGGGGAAATTAAAAGATCTTTGTTTAGGCCAGCACAAGGTAGCTCGGGCCACAAGGTCCAGCCAAAAAATCACCAAAATAAATATGTGGCGAGTATTCATTAACCCGATCTAGTATTTTGGAAAAAAAAATGCATCTTCACAACATTTTCATGATGTTAATTTTGAATCCTTTTGGGTGTCATTGGACTATTTTTTTCTTTTTCACTTTACATTTGTTTGGACGTCAATTTTAAGCTTGCGATTACATTAGTTTTTGTATGTTAATTTTGACATTTGTATGACCTATTAGAATTGTTTTTGTTTGAGGTGTTGACATTCATGTTTGGTCATTGATGTCAACATATTTTTTAGCTAGTTTCATGAGGAGTCTCAGACATACTAGTTATGACAGAAATGGGTAGGTCTAATAGGGTGATACAAATAATGTATGACATTTCAAGGTACACAAGCTTAGATTTGTGAAGTATGAGGTGTGTAGACCTTATGTCTAAGGTTAAAGATCATTGTCTAGTTGTTTTCATGAGTTATGGGTGATTTGGTGGAGATTGGTTATAGTGCAGTGATAGAGGATTATGACAAAGATGGTCTCTACATTTTCAAGATAACTGGGATGTGAGAAATGATTGTGATATACGAGCTTGAGGCTTGAAAGAAGAAACATGTGAGAATATTATGTTGGGATTTTGGTGGTGTTGGATGTGGTGTGTGATCTTGTAAAGATCTATTTGGGTCGACTAGAGGAGATAATGTGTTCAGAGGGTTTCTAGCATGGATTGTGGATCTTAGCATGCATTTGATGATTTTTATTTTCTGTATACTTGTTTAAGATACCCTATGTATCTTAGAAAGGCTCTATATATTCATTTTTGTATTGGAGAAGTCCTAATAGGATGACCTAATTACTTGTTATACCTTGTATAAAAGAAACTCATTCCTTGGATTATTGTTAGTATGGTTCAAAGGGTTGTGAACATGTTGTTGTGAGGTCTACTAGATGTAGAGCGGAGATCATTCATTGAGCACTACATTGGAACTATATAAGAAAGACTAGTTGTTGTAAGTTAATTTATTACTGTTATTGTATACTCTTATACATTTATTTGGATAATGGATCCAAAAGGTGGATTTAACCTTCACTTTGGACAATGTACTCAGGCAGTACGCCTATCTTTGTAATCAAATCCTAACATGATTGGAAATACTGCTAACATGGTTGGAAAGACACCTAATAGGATCTGTCCCTTAACATGGACATGTACTGAATATAATAATCATCTCCTAACATGGACAGGTCTCCTAACAGGGACACAATATTTCTAGTGCACTATTTGTGGGTTCCATCTCAACCATGGTTTTTCCCTTAACAATGTTTTCCTTGATAAAAAATCATTTTGTTATGGTGTTATGATTTTGTGGTGTTCTTGTGGTTATATTATTGTTTTAGTTTGTTTATATTAATCAAATTAAAAGTATTTGAGTTTCAAATTTGGCATCCAACTGATTCACCCCCCTCTTAGTTGTGTTGGTGCATTTTTATTGCTAACAATTGGTATCAAAGTTCCCAGTCCTTAGATAAATAAAGATTAGATGCTTGAGGAGATTCTGACTGTATTTAAGGTAGACCAGGTGTTTAGAGGGTTTCTAGGATCCATAACACAAGTCTTGTATATAAAATAAATGTCATCATTATAGCCCATAGAGCTAGACTAAATCGGAGTAAGAATGTCCAGCAGCTGTGGGATTCATCTCTTGTGGTCATGGGAGTCACAACCACAAAACCTTTTTTAGTGAGTGGCTATGTGAAATCCATAATTTTGTTATAGTTTCCTTAAAATTTGGTAACTCTCTAATACTCTTTTGAAATA
This sequence comes from Chamaecyparis obtusa, assembly GCA_027943335.1. Classification (NCBI taxonomy): domain Eukaryota; kingdom Viridiplantae; phylum Streptophyta; class Pinopsida; order Cupressales; family Cupressaceae; genus Chamaecyparis; species Chamaecyparis obtusa. The sequence continues at coordinate 121,666 of BSBK01002869.1, forward strand.
CTTTTAAAAAAAATAAAAAAAATATGCACCTTGAGATACACTTGGCGGACAAGTTCATCATATCCATTAAAGTCACTTCCCCAAAAGAGAAGAATAAAATCATATTGTAGTTGATAGTCAACCATTTTCAGCATAGCATGAAATACATCAATGATAAACCTAGTGAATGTAGTTTCATTTTATTTGGCTTAAACAACACGTTGAAAAATTGCTTCCATTCATTTACTAGAACTGCGATCGTCAGCCTAATTGGATTTACCCAATTGTGAGGAACAATGGAAGGCTCATCAGGCCAAATCACAGATCGAAGCTTCTCATTGTCAAAAGATAAATTTTTGAACAACTAAGAGGAATTGTATGAAAAATAACCAACCACTTGATATCTTTTCCCCAAAATATTCACTATCTGAGAAGTATAAACATACTTTTTGTGATCATGCAACATAGGAGGCCCTTTTAAACCAATAAAACTTGTTAAGAAAATATGTTGCAAAAAATTCCTTCCTTGTTGGAATACCTTGATTTTGGTATTTTCTATAACTCCAAGATTGGTTGAGGGTTTTAGAAAACTTAACCTTGCATTTCTTTTCATTTTTCCAAATGCTCAAGCTATCATAAGCACTGTATCTATTGGAAATAATTATAATTTCTCCCATGGCACCACTAACTCTTATCTCCCACAATCAAAGCATAAAATAAACCTTGACGTGGCTAGGAGAAAATATGATTTGCATTTATCTTGGTCTGTAGGAAATCTGATTTGTTCTTTATCTCCATGTGCTCGGTGAAGATCAGATTTTAGAATCTGATTTATACTTATCTTTTCTGCACCAAATAAGATATTTACTTGATGTGTATTGCATTTCTACACAATCTCCTATGTCCACCTATTGAGGTTGTTGGCTATAAAATTATTTTCACCTGTGACTCTGATATAAGTTGTTTAGAATAGATATTGGTAATTTCAAGTTAACTCAGTAGAGTTCCATACTTGTATTTGCTTATTAAATCAATAGTAATTATTTGTATATTGTAGCATATAATTATGTATTTTCTTTGTGCAATCATATGCTCTATTTAGTTTAGTTTATATTCTCTGTTCTATTCTATTATACTCTATTTTGTGTATCTTAGATACCTTGTTAATCTCCTACATCCTTCAAATTGGTATCATAGCTAAAGGATTCTATGTGAAGTATTAATGTTGTGGGAAGAGCTATCTTATCTAAAATATGAACTAAGATGGCTTCAATTAGTTCAGTCCAATCTTAGGTTCCTATTCTAACTAAGAAAAACTATGATTTCTCATCTATTAGAATAAGAACATTGCTTTGTGTTGATGGTCTTTTAGGATTCATGATTGATGGATATCTAGAGCCTCCTAATGAAGCAGTAGAGTTGGTTCTATTAAATGTTGATCAAAATCTTTTGAAGGAGAATCGAAAGAAGGATAATAAAGCTCTTGGCCTTATTCACCAAGGCTTAAATGAGACTATATTCCCAATGGTCTCTAGTGTAGAGTCTTTGAAGAGGGCTTGGGACATTCTTAAAACATTTTTCCAAGGTATATCCAAATTAAAGAATGTTAAGTTGCAAAATTTGAGGAGAGATTTTGAGAACATGAAGATAAAAGACAAGGAGACTATGGATGGTTTCATGACACAAGTCATGAATATTATGAATCAACTAAGACAATATGGTGATGACCACTCAGATAAGAGAGTCATTGATAAATTTTGATTAGATGTTTACCAAAGAAGTTTGAAATTGTAGTTGTGCCCATATAAGAGTTTAAGGACATAAGTAAAATGCATATCGATGAATTGACTGGCTCTTTAATTACACATGAATTGAAAGCATGACAAGGTATGATGATAATCCATTGGAGAATGCTTTCAAAACTCAACTACAAATTTCCAGTGGTAGACACAGAGGCTGGGGAAGGTTTAGTAACAATGGAAGAGGAGGAAAAAATGTTAATCAAAGAGACAATAGAATTGATTCAAAATCTAAAGATAAATTTCAAAGGAGCCCTTCTAATTTGAGGGGGAGTGACACTAGAAACTATAAATAGGGAAACCAAAGGTATGATAAGTCAAAAGTATAATGTTTTTATTGAAAAAAGTATGGTCATTTTATTAATTAGTGTTGGAAGAAGAAAGAAGATGCCAATAAGCAGTCTGCACATATTATAAAGGAATATGAAAATAATCATAAACCTTTGTTTCTGACCTGTAATGTAACCCAAGAAAGTTTAAATGATGTTTGGTTTTTGGATAGTAGTTATAGCAATCATATGACTGGAAAAAAAGAGCTGTTTGCCACTTTATACATCAATACTCAGTCTGAGGTAAAGTCCAAAAATGATAACAAGGTGAGTGTTAATGGTAAAGAAGTGATTTTTGTGTATAACAAGTGTGGTGAAAGAAGAAGAATAGATGATGTGTATTATGTACCTATTTTAAAATGAAATTTGTTGAGTGTTAGTCCATTTTCCTATTTGTCCAAAAATCTTATGAAAATGGCATGTTCCCTACAAGGTTTTTGTTAAGTGTCATGTCATGCCTGCAATCACAATTTTAATTTGCAATGAAAATCTACATAGTTTTATGATTTGCACTCTTAGCCTTGTGTTCTTCATCTTGTCACCTTACTCCAGCCCTGATCACATCTCCTAGATTGCAAAACCCAGGGAGTTATTCAAATTTTAAGGTCTATAGGAAATAATCTCAAAATCTACCAGTGTCAAAAAACCACAATGTTTTTGAAAACCCATGATGTTTTCGGTCTCCCTGCTACCTTTTGGTCTGCATGAAAACCATGTGTGTTTTCAATCTTTTGCTAAAAACCCTGTGTGTTTTCAACCTCGCACCTTTTCCTCTTTATCAGCATTTCCTAATTGCGTGGGTCTGACTGGATGGTTGGCTCGGGTCTTCAAGGGTTTTAAATTGATTGGTTCTCACATGATCACATGTTAGAGTTTTCTAACATATGACCATGCGACCGGTTGACATCTATCACTTGGGGCCCATTGGTGGATAAGTGTGATGCGACCTGTCTACTCGGTGGCACCGGTGTGTCAGTGTTTGGTTGGTTGAGCCAGATGGTGATGTGGAATTGCAGTGGGACCTGAAATCCATATAAAATCAATAGTTGGTGTAAAAGCTTATGAGGTGTGTCAGGTCTTTGAAATTATGAGACAGTCATCGATCTTCCTGTGTGGGTGTGTTGTGGGTCCAAGTGGGTCTACATGTTTGACGGTGCTAAGGTACCCATTTTTTATTGGTCCATGTGGTGATGAGTTAGAACTTGTCTGTGGGGCTTGTGTTAGAGATTTCAATCTATGGTCAACGTGTGATCCCATGGAATATTCTCACCCCATGCGATCATGCACCCACCATTCGATTAGATGCCGATGGGTTTGTTTGTAATCGGACCATTGTCAGAGGATGTTGAGGTGGTAAGGTTCTATTAGATGCAAGATGGTAGATGGGCCTGATTCATTTGGAAAGATTCTTGATCCTATGGTTGTCATGTTATCGCATGGAATCTTTCCAACCCATGTGATCATGCGCCTGCCATTTGATTTCGAAGGCTTATTTGCAGGTGGGTCCTGTGGCAGAGATGACTGGGTAGTATTGAGTGAATGGTGTTGTGACATGTGGAAAAAGGTGGGACCATTGTCTTGTGTTGCTGGTGGTGCACATCTTTCATTGGTGGGGAGCGGTGACAGGGCAATGACAGGGCAAGTTAACGGTTGCAGTGTTGGCGTGTTGTCGCATGATCGCATAGCCAAGAAATGGGCTACGCGACCATGTGCCTAACCTCTTTGTGTTAACTCTCAGTGGCATTGCGAAGTTATGACATGGTAAAGGGTTGCAATGTAGGAGAGTTGTCACATGTTTGCATAGCCTATCTCCAGGCTATGTGATCATGTGACAACTACTATGAACATCGCCATTGTAGAGTTAGGGGTGGTCCATGGTGCTAGTGTTGCTGAGGTGTTAGATCCTGATTGGCTACTGAAGCGGTGATGCGTAATTGGATTTTTCATGGGCTTGTTGACCATTGTGGACTGCTCAATTTGCTAGGAAAACATAATATTAGTGACTATGATTTAAAGGTTGACCGGTTTTCCATTGGTGCCCAAATTCAAATATTATTACAAGGTTTCTTGCAGATGGTTTTTGCGATAGGAAGTACCAAAATTTATGGTTTTGGTGATGGTTTTTCAGTAGGTTTGGTGGCACCAATTATTGCAATGTGGTCCAAGGGTTCTCTGATCAGTTGTGTATTGATTTTGTACCAAGGGGAGTTTGTTTTTGAGCTCGAGAAGCTTTTTGCAGGTGATGATTTGTATTGATTTTCATGGCAATTCCTAGTTTTCTATCCTGATCTCAATGATGCTCGTGATTACAGATCTGTCTAAGATTTTTTTTCTCCAGGTTGCCTGTGTTTCTTGCCCTTGCATTGAATTTTGATGTAATTTTGATTGGTGTGGTGGGTGAAAACCCTAGCCCTAGCTATCCGTAGCTTGTTGCAACCTATTTTGGGTTTCCAAGGCAGCTAGTGGTATAAATTATCAAAATTTTGACTTAGTCAGGGTTCCATTCTTTCTACAAATTTTTTAGGAGAATTGGTTCCAAGTGAAGGGTCCTTTTCCTATAGATATTTCCTTTTCTCTACATATAGAGTTCCCTCTTTCCTCTCTGGTTTTTTGAGAATATGATGCATATTGCAAAAAATTTGTCTTATGTATGAGGATTTAATATATTCTTACTATTATCAAGCTATCTCCATTTGAATTCTAGATTTATTAATCATACATCAAGGGTGGCTTTGATTTTCTCTATTTGATCAGAATTGGTTCCAAGTGAAGGGTCCTTTTCCTATAGATATTTCCTTTTCTCTTCATATAGAGTTCCCTCTTTCCTCTCTGGTTTTCTGAGAATATGATGCATATTGCAATAGATTTTTCTTATGTATGAGGATTTAATATATTCTTACTATTATCAAGCTATCTCCATTTGAATTCTAGATTTATTAATCATACATCAAGGGTGTTTGATTTTTCTATTTGCATTGCCTATGTGCTTGCAAGTGGAGTTGTCTTCAAAAGGATAACTACTTCAGGGTTAGTGTTCATGTATGTATGAGCTGAGATGTCAAAGATATGTCATGCTTGTCTTCCAGTGGATGCTGGTCAATGTATTATCTACTTATAGGTCTCTTCTAAGGGGAGGGTTAAAATCTTTTGAATGGGTAATAGCATACTTGAATACACAGGTGGATTGTTGAAGTGAGGTTTGGTCATGGTGTGTGATTGGTGTTAGGCATCAACACATTGGGTATATTATTTCCTTCTTTCATAGTTGTCTCTTGTAGTAGGGTATTTGACTCTGTGGCCCATTTGATAAGGCACTAGTCTATGAGAGACTTAGGGTATCTCAGGGTTCCCTTCAATCCATCTTTAAAATCATTTCCTTTCAGTCCCACCCTTTCTTTTTTATGCTGTTAGTGTAGGTCTCTAGTTTTTAGACTCATTGCATGCAAGCAGGTTATTGCATCAGATTTGGTTTCATTGGGGTACAGGATACTTATAGGAGTCTGGTAACTATTCCATAGTAATACATCTGCAGGCCTTTCAGTCATCAAGAAAAGTCATGAGTGTGCAGATGAGGCAATACCTACTTGAGTGATGTGGAGCTCAAAGTAGGAGGATGCCCTTAGTCCTCATCAATTGACACTTTTTCCCTGTCAAACTTTAGAGTGAAGACTAACCAGCTTGTCAATCATAGTGTAAACCTGGCACTATGTGGGAACAAGTTTAAAATCCAACAAAATGCAACTCTATTGGGGAAGGAGTAAAAGATAGCAAACTCCCTTGCTTGGCTGGATTATCCTAGAGTCTTGGTTGAAAGAATAGAGTTAGATGAACAAACAAGCATTTGTAAAATTTTCTCACCTAGTTGTGAGTGGCGGCTTTGATTTTCTCTATTTGATCAATGCATCTTCTGATAAATAGTGCATGTTTACTTGGTGAGTTTTGGTTGATTGGAAGAGATACTACACAAGATAAATTTTCCTCTTCAAGGAGGTGGTGACTCTACATTGCAAAGAACTTGATGGAGCTACAAGATGAGCTCTAGATCTACCCTGCCATCTAGTCAACAAAGTCTTTTACTACAAAACTTACAGGTATTTTTCAAGGTCTAAATGTCTCCTTATAAGGTGATTTGAGCACTAGGAAAAGGAATAAGGTGTGAGTAGAGGTTTGCATACTTTAAGTTTTCAGTTACATCTCTGCAAAATCTTATGGAAGTACTACATTAAGTTGTAATGGGTAAGCTTGAGGAGGAGCTTACATTTCTTGAACAAGGCATCCTTAGGGATTGCATAAAATTGGTAAGATTGAAGGTGGGGTACAGACAGGATCTATCCATATCTCTTTTTTATGATAGATTTTGCAGTACATATGATGAGCTTCCGGATGACATTGAGTTTCCTGAATTTGAATTCATTGGTTTATTCCTAGAGCTTTATTTTCCTAAGTCAACTAGTTGGTCAGATGCTTTGTGGGAGGATTATTATGGATGTGTCAGGGATTGGTTACTTAGTGATGATAGTCTTGAGCTTGAGGATGCACCTGGGGTTTTTCTCTTTGGTACTGATATTGAGAATGATGGAAGTTATGAAGGAGATGTGTCAAGTGATGACACTCTTTCTTGCAATCATGAGAGTGATGCTCTTTCTCAGTATGGGGCAAAAAGTTTATGCAGTCAATCAGATGAAGAAAAGGATTGGATTGATGAAAATGTTGTTGATGATTGTATGTCAGAGGAGGGTGTTTTTGTGGACTATTGCTCACTTCATAGTGAACAAATTTTAGATCTCCTATCTTGTGAATATCTTAGGTATGCAAGGAGGGATGACTCTGAGTTCCTAAATCCAACATACATTGATTTTGACTGAGAGCATGAGTCAATAGGTTTTAACTTTGACATCTGTGCCTCTAATTCTTTTGTTGCCCACACATTACTAGATAGAAACTAGGTACAACATGATGATGAAGTCATCAACATTTGTTTAGCTTCAAGCAATATAGATATCCCTAATGTATGTAATGATGTTTTCCCTCCCACCCACCAGTAATTTTTGGGTTTGTCAAATGTTGACAAGATGTAGGATGCTCATATTTTTGATGATTCATGTTCATCAGAGTTGTCCTCATGTGGTTGCCCCGCAAAAGAAGTGGTTGAAGATTCATACTTTTTTCCTTCTTTTGCCAGATATGATAGTGAAGAAGACCTTCACTTGGTTCATGATCTAGTTAGTGAGGATATCATTGATGAACCAAGTTGCTTAGTGGCTGAAGCAATACATGAAGGTAAATCAGAGGATTCAAGTCCTTCTTAGCCAAGTAACTGTATTGTAATGCATGATGTTCCTCATGTACTATTTTCTGATGCATTACAAGGTGATTTTTTTATTCTTTCCAGTCAACAGGAAGAAGTAAGTGACATTCCTTACTTCTTGGAGTTTGAATGTGAATGTAATAGTCATGACTGGAAAAACATGGGTAATGATCATTACATTTTCATTCTCCAGCCCATGGTTATTCACATACATTTGCAGTAGGATGATCATAAAATTTTTAGGTGGTGGGTCATGTATGTGGATGAGAATTAGATTTTTGATTCATAAGAGTCACTAGTTTTCTTTTGGGGCCTTGAGCCTGGTTGTAAATACTTGTAAATTCTATAAATATTTCCCTTTTTATTGTGTGTTCCCTGTATTTTTTGAGGTCTCTGTGCTATTTTTTCCAGTAGGTGGTCTACTTTTCCTAGAGATCTAAATTCTTTCCATGCCTACAAGAGCCATGCATCCCCAACTAGAGCCACTATTAGTCCATTTTCCTATTCATGCAAAAATCTTATGAAAATGGCCTATTCCCTGCAAGGTTTTTGTTAAGTGTCCTGTCATTACTACAATCATAGTTTTAATTTGTAATGAAAATCTACATGGTTTTATGATTTGTGCTCTTAGCCCTGTGTTCTTTATGTTGTCACCTTGTTCCAGCCCTAATCGCATCTCCTAGAATGCAAAACCCAGTGAGTTATTCAAATTTTAAGGTCTGGAGGAAATAATCTCAGAATCTACCAGTGTCAAAAACCCACAATGTTTTTGAAAACCCATGATGTTTTCAGTCTCCCTGCTACCTTTTGGTCTACATGAAAACCCTGTGTGTTGTTGATCTTTTACCGAAAACCCTGTGTGTTTTCGACCTCACACCTTTTCCTCTTTGTCAGCGTTTCCTAGCTGCGTAGGTCTGACTAGATGGTGTGCCCGGGTCTTCAAGGGTTTTAAATTGATTGCTTGTTGCATAATCACATGTCAGAGTTTTTTGACATGTGACCATGCAACTAGTTGACATCTGTCACTTGGGGCCCATTGGTGGATAAGTGCAATGGGACCTGTTTGCTCGGTGGCACTAATGTGTCAGTGTTCGGTTGGTTGAGCTGGATGGTGATGTGGAATTGCAGTGGGACCTGACATCTATATAAAATCAATAGTTGGCATAAAATCTTATGAAGTGTGTCAGGTCTATGAGATTATGAGATGGTCGTTGATCTTCCTGTGTGGGCGTGTCATGGGTTCGGGTGGGTACACATGTCTAATGATGCTGAGGTACTCATTGTCAATTGATCCATGTGGTGATGAGTCAAAACTTGTCAGTGGGGCTTGTGTTAGAGATTTCAATCTACGGTTGGCATGTGATTACATGGAATATTCTCACCCCATGTGATCATGCGCCCACCATCTGATTAGATACCGACGGGTTTGTTTGTAGTGGGACCGTTGTCAGAGGATGTTGAGGTGGAAAGGTTCTATTGGATGCAGGATGGCAGATGGGCCCGGTTTGTTTGGAAAGATTCTTAATCCTATGGTTTTCATTTGATCGCATGGAATCTTTCCATCCCATGCTATCATGTACCTGCCATTCAATTTTGAAGGCTTATTTGCAGGGGGGTCCCGTGGCAAAGATGACTGGGTGGTATTGATTGAATGGTGTTGTGACATGTGGAAAAAGGTGGGCCTATTGTCTTCTATTGCCAGTAGTGCATGTAATTCATTGGTGTGGAGTGGTGACATGGTGGTGATAGGGCAAGTTAATGGTTGCAGTGTTGGTAGGTTGTCGCATGATTGCATAGCCAGAAAATGGGCTACGCAACCATGTGACTAACCTCTTTGTGTTAACTCTCAGCGACATTGTGGAGTTATGATGTGGTAAAGGGTTGAAATGTAGGAGAGTTGTCACATGTTCCCATAGCCAATCTCATAGCTATGCAATCATGCAACAACTGCTATGAACGTCACCGTTGCAGAGTTAGGGGTGGTCCATGGTGCCAGTGCTGCTGAGGTATTAGATCCTGATTGGTTGCTGAAGCGGTGATGTGGACTTGGATTTTTCATGGGCTTGTTGACCATTGTGGACCACCTAATTTGTTGAGAAAACATAATATCAATGACTATGATTTAAAGGTTGACCGGTTTTCCATTGGCGCCCAAATTCAAATATTATTGTAGGGTTTCTTGTAGATGGTTTTTGCGACAGGAAGTACAAAAATTTATGATTTTGGCGATAGTTTTTCAGCTGGTTTGGTGGCACCAGTTGCTGCAATGTGGTCCAAGGGCTCTCTGATCAGTTGCGTATTGACTTTTTACCTAACAAAGTTTTTTTTTGAGCTCGAGAAGCTTTTTGTAGGTGATGATTTGTACTAATTTTCATGGCAATTCCTAGTTTTCTATCCTAATCTCAATGATGCTCATGATTGTAGATCTTCCTGAGATTTGTTTTCTCTAGGTTGCCTATGTTTCTTTCCCCTGCATTGAATTTTGATTGGTGTGGTGGGTGAAAACCCTAGCCCTAGCTGTCTGTAGCTTGTTGCAACCTATTTTGGGTTTCCAAGGTAGCTAGTGGTATAAATTGTTGAAATTTTGACTTAGTCAGGGTTCCATTCTTTCTAAAAAATTTTGAGGAGAATTGGTTCCAAGTGAAGTGTCCTTTTCCTGTAGATATTTCTTTTTCTCTACATATAGAGTTCCCTCTTTCCTCTCTAGTTTTCTAAGAATATGATGCATATTGCAATAGATTTGTCTTATGTATGAGGATTTAATATATTCTTACTATTATCAAGCTATCTCCATTTGAATTCTAGATTCATTAATCATACATCAAGGGTGTTCAATTTTTCTATTTGCATTACCTATGTGCTTACAAGTGGAGTTGTCTTCGCAGGGATAACTAGTTTATAGTTAGTGTTCATGTATGTATGAGCTGAGATGTCAAAGATATGTCATGCTTGTCTTCTAGTGGATGCTGGTCAATGTATTATCTACTTATTGGTCTCTTCCAAGGGTAGGGTTAAAATCCTTTGAATGGGTAATAGCATACTTGAATCCACAGGTGGATTTTTGGAGTGAGGTTTGGTCATGGTGTGTGATTGGTGTTAGGCATCAACACATTGGGTATATTGTTTCCTTGTTTCATAGCTATCTCTTGCAGTAGGGTATTTGACTCTATGGCCCATTGGATAAGGCACTAGTCTATGAGAGACTTAGGGTATCTTAGGGTTCCCTTCAATCCATCTTTAAAATCATTTCCTTTCAGTCCCACCCTTTCCCTTTTATGTTGTTAGTGTAGGTCTCTAGTTTTCAGAATCATTGCATGCAAGTAGGTTATTGCATCAAATTTGGTTTCATTGGGGTATAGGATACCTATAGGAGTCTGGTAACTATTCCATAGTAATACATCTACAGGCCTTTCAGTCATCAAGAAAAGTCATGAGTGTGTAGATGAGGCAATACTTGCCTGAGTGATGTGGAGCTCAAAGTAGAAGGAGGATGCCCTTGGTCCTCATCAATTGGCACTTTTTCCCTGTCAGACTTTGGAGCGAAGACTAACCAGTTTGTCAATTATAGTGTAAACCTGGCACCGTGTGGGAACAAGTTTAAAAGCCAACATTGAGCATTGGAGAATAAATAGAGAAAAGGTATAGAGTGTTCTTAAAAAATGAGGCATGTATAATCATTGATAAGTATCCAAGCAAGAAAATGATAGCAAGAGTAGAGATGAGTAAGAATAGAATGTTTCCACTCACTATAAGAAATGAACTATCTAACTCTTTGAATGCTTATAAAGTTAAGAGTTTAGATGAATCATGGTTATGGAATCTAAGATATGGCCATTTAAACTTTGAAGGTCTAGATTTGTTGCAGAAAATGCAGATGGTGAAAGGGTTACCTCGTATTCAGCAACTAACAAACTCATGTGTGAAAGTTGCATACTTGCAAAACATCACATAGAGAAATTTGTTCCTAGAGTTTCATAAAGAGAAAAATCTCCATTAGAGATTGTACACATAGATTTGTGTGGACCGATGCAAAATCCAACTTTGACTAGTATGAGTTATTTTTTAACCTTTATAGATGATTATAGTTGAAATACTTGGGTTTATCTTTTGAAGTAAAAGTCTGAAGTTTTTTGTATATTCAAAAGGTTTAAAGTCATGGTTGAAAATGAGAGTGGAAAATATATTAAAGCTATAAGATCAGATAGAGGAGGTGAATAAATGCTAAATGATTTTATTGAATTTTGTTAGAATCATGGAATGAAGAGATAACTTACTACTTTTTTTACTCCATAACAGAATGGAGTAGCCAAAAGGAGGAATCAAACCATTATGAACATGGCTCAATGTATGCTAAAGGAGAAGCATCTATCAAATGAATACTAGGGAGCTGGAGTTATTTATTTTATTTATATCCTAAATAGGAGTCCCACTAAGTGTGTGAACCACCATGTTCCTCAAGAATCTTGGAGTGGTAAGAATTGCAGTGTATCTCATTTAAGGTTTTTTGGGTGTGTGGCTTATGCACATATACCCAAAGAGATGCGAAGGAATTTAGATGAGAAGAGTGAGAAGTGTATTTTTATTGGAAAGAGTGAGGAGTATAATCATTGATAAGTATCCAAGAAGTATATTATCCCATCACCAAGAAGTATATTATTAGTAGAGATGTTGAGTTCATTGAAAAAGAGTCTTGGGATGGAAGCATAGATAAATCTATTAGAGAGGGATTTTTTTAATCTCATGGAAATGATGATGCAAATGAGTAGGCCATACAAGATGGAAAAATGATTTGACAAGAATATACACCTCTAGTAAGTACTCCAAAAATACAATCCCCAAGTGTTGGCCCATTACAGTTCAGAACACCTAGAACTCAAGAGCGTGGTGAACTATCTAGTCAGGGTGGACAACAAACAATAGAATCAGAGGTTAGTAATGAATCAAATCCCACATTAGTTTCATTAAGGAAAATAATCAAAGGTCATAAGACTAGAAGTTTAAGAGAGAGATATGATCAGAATGAAGAATAAGATCAAGTTTTAAATTTTGTATTGATTTCATATGAAGTTGTAAAAGAAGAGGTTTGGGCAAATGCCATCAATGAAGAGATTGATGCCATAGAGATAAATAACACATGGAAGCTTTTAGACTTACCTGAAGGTAAAAATAGTATAGGTGTTAAATGGATTTATAAGACTAAGTTAAATGCTAAAGGTGAGGTTGAGAAACATGAATGCAAGCATTGTAGCTCAGGGATTTAGTTAGCATCTTGGTATTGATTATAATGAAACTTTTGCACATGTAGCCAGACTTGACACAATAAGAATGGTTTTCACTATTGCAACACAAAATAAATGGAAAATGAATCAAATGGATGTAAAGTCTCTATTGGAATAACTGAGGGGGGGTGAATCAGTTCGATCAGTTATCCCACAGTCCCAAATACAAAGATGTAACACTTAAAACAATTTCAATGAATTTTGCAGCTTGGTAACATAAACTATTAAACTTTTTGTGCCTTTATCGATTAGCAGTTAATTAATTCATTGTGATTATCAACCAAATCAAATATGCAGTATGTAAAGTATGACAATAAAAAAATCATCACAGAAACACATAACACAATAATTTAACATGGAAACCCTGTTAAGGGAAAAACAACCTGGGGCCGGTAACCCAAAATAATTTTCACTCTACTAAAGTGAGCTCGGTGAAGAGCCAACCCTATTAAAGGTTAAAAACACACTATTAGGTGTGACCTTGTTAGAGGATTTAAGACTAATAGTTAACTTTTGACTAGCAATCACTCTGGGGTCAACAAGATAGCAATGTACATTCCTTGAATGTCATAGGGGCATAACATAAGATGGTTAAGTCCACTCGGGTAGGACGTTTTATGTATTAATGGTTAAACTAAAATAGTAGTTGATCTGATTATAATACAACTTAATTTGTAGAAGTTCAGATCTATTATAAGCCCATACAAATCCTCTGATCAATATATAAATTCACTTCCTTAACTTATTTTCACTCGATAATAGCTCTCTAATGCTTGGTTCTTTTCTGCAGTTCAGTTCTTCTTTAACCAGTCTGATCAGGCATGCATGAAGCTATGTTCATGCAAAATCTCTATAGTCTTCTTTCTTTTGGCATGTTTCCATAAAGAAACTTATATCGCTTATATAGATAGATAAACTATTTTCATATCAACCATCAGATTTTTCCTCTTAATCATCTTCATTGATTTTGCCTCTTAAACCTTCCTCAATAGTTGTGTTAGAAACACATTTCAATTTTATCCTTTAGATCTTCTTCAAATTTTGTCAGCCGTGGATCTCATAAATTTTTTTATCCTTAATCTTTGAAATCATAACAATTCCAGCTCATCATTTTTTATTGGCTAAACTAAGCATTTAATTCTTTCATCCAAAATTTATTAACAAAGAAATACGTCAGTGAATACAAGCTCAGTTAATACTATTGGTTGGTATACACAACACTGGCTTAGTGCATACTAAAATTCTTCATTTACCGACAACATTGCCTTTTGTAATTTTTCTTCCTTCTTCATAACAGATTAATGTAACAAAATCAAGTCAACAATTGTTAGAAATATAGTTGGGAAATGTGATACTAAGAGGGGGGGTGAATCAGATATCACCTAATAATCCATTTTAACATGTATAAAACTTTTTCATAGTATCAAAAATACTTTATCAAATTAAAATAACTAACATACTAAGCAGCATCCATGAAAGTACTCATAACACAGTAATTTTGGTTATCGAGAAACCCTTGAAAGGTAAAACTGGGGTTGAGATAACACCGAAAAATCTTGACTATGGCAATAATAAATTTGCCTATTAGGGCTTATAAAATTTGATCAAAATATGATCTACCCCTTGAGGGTTCTACCCTGTTAAGAGCTCAAAGACTTATACGGTCTACCTTGCTAAACGATTTGAAACTTACAACAAAGTAAGCACTTGGTTAAGAGATTACAATAGGTCTGTTAGGAATACTCAATTAAGATATTTACCTTGATACACTGGTTAGAATGTCTCAGTACCTGATCCTTTAGTTTTCACTATAAGTAGATTATAGATCTTCTGTTTATAGTATTGTATTGATCTCTTCTATCAGATTTATCTCTATTCTATCCTTCACTGCTTAACTCGGTCACTGAACTCTGTCTGAATGCTTCACTAATCTGAATGTGCCTCTCTTCTCATTCCTTCATACCCTTCGCATCCTCTCTTTCACACCAACTCTTTAACACATTTTAGAGTTCAAATCTTAAACTTATATAATCAACAAAACATCTTCATGATTCAAGATCTATAGTTTAGATTAACTCCTTTTGCTGCTTAAGCATTACTAATTTCTGATTGGTTCTAAGTATTACATAAGAATCAATGATTACCAAATAGATGTGTAATCACCTTCGTAATTACCTCAACAAACAAAATACAAAACATGAATGTTGGCCAAAATGATTTACCTCGATCACCATGCCATAACAAACTCATATGTCATTCCTGGCTAACTTAGCAAATGATGTTCCAGATACTCAACATTCACTCTACTTGGCATATGTTGATATCTCTATTGCTCGATAATCATTTCATATATGACTCGGCAAAACTTGACTCAGATAATACAAAAATACATAGTGACCATAAGTTTACTTGGTAGTACTACTGCTCAGTAAGTATACATTACAAAACCTGGCCTTTACATAATGACTCAGTCACAGTGATGACCGACCATTATTGCCTAGATAAATGACTAAGTGTGAGTCACTAATAGTCAACAAAACTATAGAGATCTACAATCTCCCCCTTTGACATTAGTGGCAAAAAAACTTTGTCATGATATTACATTTGTATTTACAAAAGTACTTAGTATTATCATAATACTCCCCCTAAGATATATATACATACAAAATTTTGTTACCTTCCCTTTGTCATGTCATGTCCCTTAATTTCCCCCTTGTTTTTGGTACAAAAAATCTCTTCTGGAGTAGGGATCATGAAGTATTTCTCCAGAAATGGTTTATGCAGCATCATAACCATGTGTAGTGTAGTTTCCCATCCTATTGTAGCAACATTTAAAACTTTTGACTACACTTCTAGATTGACAACTAGATTGACTAGGTTCTCAATAGTAGATAGATTGGGGTCCTTCTATGTTAAGTCCTTAGCCTTGACTAACTCTCTTTTTATGGCATCCAAGTGAGGTGTCAAGATTTTTTCCATAGATAGTAGATGAGCCCTTATCTTTCCATCATTAGCCATCAGTTTAGCTATCCATCCTTGTGTATGCATAAGCTTGGCATAATGTCTTGAACTTGATTCTACATCCAAGCTTAAGGATTGGCTGGTGGACTTTAGTTCTTGCTGTAGTGTATCAACTAGTTCTTGGTTATCCTTAGTGAACTATTCTACAATGTAAAGTTTGGTAAGTAGAGATTGTGCATTCACAACTACTTCTTAAAACTCTATTACCAAAGTGGAAAGTGCTACCTATTTCACTGTGATCTCGGCAGATACTTTTTCCATCAGCTTGGTCTCAAACTTTATTTCCGACCACTCCAACAACTTATCATTGGCTCCACTTTCTTCATTATTTACTTTCTGAACAATATTTACAAGTTGTTCCAATATCAGAGCATAACTATTTACATCAAACAACTCAAAAGCATCATTAAATATTTCTTTTATTTCATACAGAACCTGCTTTTGCTGATGTTCTCTTCTCAATTCTTCCTGTCTGTGTTTCCGCTTCAATCAATCTTGTAGTATTTGCATCTGCTCATAAGATAAGTTATCAAAATCCCATTTAGGAATAACAATAACCATCAATGGTTACCTCTGGTGAAAATACTTTCATTTTCTTCTTTAGTGCCTTCTTTGGTGTGCTCCCACTCAGCATCTGTACAAGAGCTTGTATTGTCTCTTGTTCCTTAGGCTCCTATACCTCTATAGCTTTATCTTTTACTTATTTTTCTTCTATTCCCTTATCGTCCACATGAGGACTAGTATCTTTTACTTCATACTTCTCTCCCTTATCTTGTTGTAACTCCTTAGCAGATGTGGGTGGATTTTCTAGTGTCAACTTATCCTGTTCCTCGATAGTGCTTCTACCAGCTAACATGTCAACTATAACAACTTTAGGTTTGCCAGGGGTAATGTTAATAGTTGATGACTCATCAATTTTTATATAATCTTTTACTTTCAAAAGTACAGTATTGTTGTTGGGAAAAGGTGTGTCTTTTGCTTCCTCGGCCTATATATCCTCCTTGATCAATACCTAAGTCTTGATTGTGGTATCCTATGTTATATCTATTAGAAAGTAAAGTCCACCAAGATAACTAAGAGGGGGGGGGGGGGTGAATCATTTATCTAAGAAATATTAATTTTTCCAATTTCAATATATTTTAACCATGTAAGCAATGTAACCAACAATCATAGAAAGATATTCATACATGATAACACAACAGCACAAGATATGTTGACTAGGGAACCTCTTGATCAAAGAGTAAACCCTAGTGGGAATGATGCCCACAAAAGATGCACTAATATGAATATTCCTTGTGAAAGGATGGACTCTATTAGGAGTCTTATGAAATACATTCAGTACATATGAACCCTTGTTAGGAGATTTTGAATCCCTGTTAAAAGATTCTAACTCTATTAAGAGTTATAGAAGATAGAAGGACCCACAGCCCAAATAGCTTCAAGGTAAGATCACTAAACTAACCATCCAAATAATCTTTTTATTACTCAATAGAATACTACCAAAAGATTATTGAGCTCAACAATCCAATACTCCTTCTCTGACTGTGCCAAACCGCACCAACTCCTTCTTCAGATCTCAATACCAGATCTCAATACTTCGCATATCCTCTTTCACAAATTTGCATTCACATTCATCACTATTAAATTATTAAATATTACAACAAGGAAAAAATTCCTTCTTTTATACCACACTCAAGTAATTAAAAATGAGTCGACATACAAATTACAAAATAATAGTTTCTACACGTTACATCAAAATTACACAAAACTGTCAGCTTCCAATCACTATAATTCTTCACTCGTGTGACCTCAGATCTTGCATTTTCATCCATATCACTATCAACATGTTTTCAACTAATCTCTAACTACACACAACTAGATTCCATCTTGATTAGGAGATATCATCCAATTTCCACAAACTGCTACTCATGAACACTGCCTGAATACTGCTTCCACTAAAATGCTCATAACTTCCATGAATAAAATAATTAATGTCTATGCTGTTAACCATGAACTTATAAAACATCAAAGATTAATTCACCAACTCCACACAACTTCATCTTCAATATCTGAAGTGCTCTAACTCAAACACTATCTGCTCCTCTGCTAATCTTTAGTAGATCACTGTGTTGACATCAATGACAATCATAGTCATGAATCAAATAACTACTACTACAGAATGGTTGCCAATACTCCCATAGGATATGTATAGCATTCATTCCTAACAATCTCCCCCATTGGCATTGATGGCAACATAGATGAAAAAAATCCAATGTTCCATAAATCCAACACTGCAACATTGTTGCTCTGAAAATACTTTCAAGTCCTCTTCATGAATCAAATCTTGCTTCATTTTCCTATTCAGTTCTCTCCAACAGATGGTACAAATGGTTTTTTCATGTACACTTCTCCCCCATTGACAACAATGATAGAAATTTCATCATTATGTCAACAACAAATTCAATGTCAAAAGACACTGTTCAGAAAAATACATTCACTAGAGTCCTCATGACTCAGCTTAGATACACATACTCCCCCATAGAGGAAGTACCAACATCTAGTCCAAAAGAAAGATAGCACTCATATACCACTAGATGGATGCAACAATTTGCATCACTTCTCAAAAGTAGGCTGGGGCATAACCCCAAGCGTACCTCTCAAATACTCAAAAGTATCCTTCGACAAAGGTTTTGCAAATATGTCTTCTATCTACTCCTTTGTACTTATGTACTCAAGTCTAACTTCTTTCTTAGCTACTTTCTCTCTCACTGCATGATACTTTATCTTTATATGCTTTGTCTTAGAATTTAACATAGGGTTCATAGACATACTAACTATGCCGGTGTTATCACAATGTATAACAACATGTTCAACAAATTTTACTCTAATATCCTTCAGCATTTGTTTCATCCAAATTATCTAGTTACAATTATTTTCTGCTTCTACAAACTCAACTTCTACTGTGTTTTGTGAAATACAATTATGGTTCTTTCTTAGCCAAGAAACCAATCTTCCTCCAAGGAAAAATGCTCCTCCATTGGTGCTCTTTTTATCATCAACACTGCCTCCCCAATCAACATTTGTATATGCACACAGGGTAAAATCATCAAATTTTTCATACCACAATCCATACTCAATTGTGCCTCTTAAGTACCTCAGTATCCTCTTTACTATTGCATAATGTGATTCTCTAGGTTCAGCTTGAAATCTTGCTACAATTCCAACTGAATGTACTATATCAGGTCTTATATGTGTCAAATACTGCAATCCTCAAATCATAGATCTGTACTTCTGTTCCACTACAGGAGTCTCATCAATACTAGATAACTTATGTCTAGTTACCATAGGTGTTCCAACTAATTTACAGTTCTCCATTCCAAATCTCTTCAACAAATCATTCAAGTACTTTGTCTGACTTACAAAGATACCATCACTGTTATGTGTTATTTGCAATCCCAAAAAGTATTTCATCTCACCAATCATACTCATTTCAAATTCAGTCTTCATTTCATCTGCAAAATTATCACTGTCTTCATCTTCTCCTCCAAAGATAATATCATCAACAAAAATTACTACAACCAAAAACCCAATTTCAATTTCCTTTGTGTACAGGTTTCTATGAGTTGTTCCTTTTCTACATCCTAATTTGAACAAATACTTATCCAATCTCACATACCAAGTTCTAGGTTCCTGCTTCAGTCCATATAAAGCTTTCTTCAATTTATGTACCATGTCTCCTTCTTGAGTTAAAGGAAAACCTTCAGGCTACTCAATGTAGACTTCTTCTTCCAACTCTCCATTCAGAAATGCTGACTTCACATCTATCTAATATATTTTGAATTTCTTAAAAGCTGCATAAGCCAAAAACATTCTTACTGCTTCAATTCTTTCTATTGGTGCAAAAGTTTTTTCATAGTCAATTCCTTCTTTCTATGAGTATCCTTTACATACCAATCTTTCTTTGTTCCTTACTACTTCTCCTTTTTCATTCATCTTGTTTCTGAATACCCATTTTGTTCCAATAACATTCTTATGTTTAGGTCTAGGTACCAATTCCCATGTCCTATTCTTTTCAATCTGATCTAGTTCTTCATTCATAGCTTTAATCCAATGTTCATCTTCACAAGATTCACTAGTAGATTTAGGTTCAATTTGAGAAATCAAACATAACTATTCTTGTACCTTATTTTGAGTTAGAACTCCTCTGTCTAAGCTTCCAATAATCTTCTCAATAGGTGATTCCTTGATAAGTTCCTGTCAGGTGTGACTGTCTCAGATCTCACTTCAGGTGTTTCTTCTTCAATAATCTCACTATGGCTTCATTCAAAAAATCACTGTCAGTTTCATATAATAATTTAGTAGTCTCAATGTTAGATCTAGGATGATTTCCTTCATTTGATTCATAATCAAGCATTCTTTTTTAAATTTTGAACTTTTCATCAACTTTTAAATTTGCGCTCTCAACAATAGTCTTAGTTCTCTTATTGTAACATGTATAAGCTTTCCTCTTCAAAGAATATCCAAGAAATATACCTTCATCACTTCTAGGATCAAACTTTCCAATGTCATCATCTCTCTTAATATAACATTTGCTTCCAGAAATTCTAAAATACTTAACTAAGGGTGCATGTCCAAACCATAGTTCATAGGGTGTCTTGATTGTGTCTACTCTGATTTGTACTCTATTCATTGTATATACTACTGTGTTCACTACTTCTCTCTAGAATATCTTTGCTAAGTCATTATCAAATAACATAGATCTTGCTGCTTCAGTTACTGATCTATTTCTCCTTTTTGTAATACGATTTTGTTCAAGTGTTCTAGGGGCTAAAAATTGTCTCTTAATACCATTTACTTCACAAAAAGTGTTAAATTCTCAAGTAAATTCTCCACCTCTATCTAATCTCAAACATTTAAATTTCATTCCAGATTCATTCTCAACTTTATTCTTAATGATCTTAAACTTATCAAATGCTTTAGATTTTTCTTTAAGAAATGCAATCCACATCATTCTTGTAAAATCATCAACAAGAATAATAAAATACCTTTCTCCATAGAATCCTCTAGTCCTTGTAGGATCACTCAAGTCTGTATGAAGAATCTCCAACTTCTCTGCTGATGTAAACTTCTTACTGGGAAATGAGCTTCTCTTCTGTTTAGCCATCACACATTCCTTGCAAATCATGTTAGTAGGCTTCATAATTTTAGGCAAATCTCTTACTGCAAGTGTAGTACTTACTTTCACAATGTTATAAAATTTATATGAAAAAATCTTTTGTGTCATAGCCAACTGTCATCAATCTTAGTAATCAAACATGTCATCCGAGTAGGATTCAATTGAAATACATTACCTCTAGTTCTAGATCCAATACCAATCAAATTTCTATCTTTGTCTTTTATCCCTCAAGTTTTCTTAGTAAACCAAACTTGATATTCATTCTCAACTAATTGTCCAACACTCAAAAGATTATGTTTCAAACCATCCACAAAGTAGACATCATTAGTATTAGTCTTTCCATCAAGAGTAATAGATCCTATGCCTTTAAATAAGCAAGGTGCATTGTTTACAACTCTAACAATGCCTCCATCATAATTGTTAAACTTTATGAAATTTTTCATGTCTCTAGTCATATGATGTAAACAACCACTATCTATAATCCAATCAACTTTCTTTTCTACTTGAGAAACTAAAGCCTTTTCTTCCTTAATCTCAGTTTTAGGATTTTCTTCTTTAATTGCTACAAATCCTATATCATCATTATTATCAATATCACTTTCACTCAAAGATTTTTCCAAACTAGCTTCAAGTTCTTCATCATTTTCATAGTAACATTCTTTAGACCTTCTAAGATTAAAATTATCCCTATACTTCTTAACTCTCTTAGGACACTTAGATGCAAAATGACCAAATTCTTGACAAGTCCAACATTTAAAAATTTTCTTACGGTCTGGTTCTCTCTCTTCACAAGAAAGGCAATACCTTATTCAATTTTCATGTCTTCTTCATTTCTAGATTTTCTACTTACAACTTAATCTCCACTCACACTGATCCTTCTTGACAAAGTAGGGTGAACACCAAGAGCACTGAATGTTGTCTCCATTCTAAGTAAGTCTCTTGATAACCTGAAGTTCATTTATGTTGCTTCCAATCTTCAAAGAAGAGTCTCTCTTATAAATTTCATAGTACAAGGTATGACTTGTTCAATAATCTATGTTGTCTACTTAAATGCAGGAGTCAATGTCCTCAGAATTTTCCATATCACTTCAATCTCTATCTTTGTTCCTCCATAAGATTTTATACCTGCAACAATTTTTGATATTCTACCAATATAGCTTCTAACAGATTCATCTTCCATCATTCTAATATCTTCAAATGCACATATCCAATTATGTAATCTGACTTTCTTTCCATGTTCATCTCCTTCAAAAGTAGAGTGTAAAGCTAACCAAATTTCATGAGATGTTCTCAAATAATTTACCTGACTATACTCATTCTTCGGAAGGGTTGACAAAAGTGCTTCTCTAGCAAGTATGTTACACATGAATAGATCTCTTTCTCCATCAGTAGATGTTTCAATGTTACCCTCATCAATGATAGTCTTCTGATTCTTTGTACTCAACCAATAACCTAGTCCTAAACATAGTAGATGTGTCTTCATCTTCTGTTTCTAGCTGTCAAAATTTACTCCATCAAACTTAGGGCTTTCTTTCCTGAAATTCACCATGGATCTCCTAAAGCTATTAAAATTTTCTTTCAAGGACCTACTACACTGATACCAATTGTTAGAAAGTA
This sequence comes from Chamaecyparis obtusa, assembly GCA_027943335.1. Lineage (NCBI taxonomy): Eukaryota > Viridiplantae > Streptophyta > Pinopsida > Cupressales > Cupressaceae > Chamaecyparis > Chamaecyparis obtusa. The sequence goes on from BSBK01002869.1 coordinate 144,174, forward strand.
AATTCCACCAAGATAACTGAGAGGGGGGGAGAATCAATTATTTGAGAAATATAAATTTTACAAATTTCAATATATTTTAACCATGTAAGCAATGTAAACAACAACCATAGAAAGATATTCATAGACAATAACACAAGATATGTTGATTAGGGAGCCTCTTGATCAAAGATTAAACCCTGGTGGGAATGATGCCCACAAAAGATGCACTAATATGAATATTCCTTCTAAAAGGATGGAATCTTTTAGGAGTCTTATGAAATACATTAAGTACACATGAATCCCTGTTAGGAGATTTTGAATCCTTGTTAAAAGATTCTAACTTTGTTAAGAGTTATAGAAGATAGAAGGACCCACTACCCCAACAACATTAGGGTAAGATCACTAAACTCACTATCCAATTGATATTTGTATTACTCAATAGAATAATACCAAAATATTACTAACCTCAAGAATCCAATACTTCTTCTCTGGATATGCCAAACTGCACCAACTCCTTCTTCAGATCTCAATACTAGATCTCAGTACTTTGCATATCCTCTTTCACAAATTTGCATTCACATTCATCACTATTACAGTATTAAATATTACAAAAAGGAAAACATTCCTTCTTTTATACCACACTCAAGTAATTACAAATGAGTCGGCATTAAATTACAAAATAAAATTTTCCACACATTACATCAAAATTACACAAAATTGTCAGTTTCCAATCACTATAATTCTTCACTCGTGTGACCTTGGATCTTGCACTATCATCCACATCACTATCAACATGTCTTCAATTGCTCTTTAACTATGCATAACCAGATTCCATCCCAATTAGGAGATATCATCCGATTTCCACAAACCGCTACTCAGGAACACTACCTGAATACTACTTCCACTAAAATGCCCATAACTTCCATGAATAAAATAATTACTATCTGCACTCTTAACCATGAACTAATAACACATCAAAGAGCAATTCCCCAACTCCACATAGCTTCATCTTCAATATCTAAAGTGCGCTAACTCAAACACTATCTACTCCTCTACTAATCTTCAATAGATCACTGTGTTGACATTAGTGACAATCACAGTCATGAATGCAACAAAACTTACTACAGAATGGCTACCAATACTCCCATAGGATATATTCAGCATTCAATCCTAACAATATCAACATTTTTTACTTCTGATACCTTCTAAATTTCCTCCACCTTAGGAGCTTCAGTCTCCTGAATGGGTAACTCCATTACATTTTGTTCTATTGTAGGCACAACATCCTTAGATGTACTAGCACCTTTATGTTAGAAAGTAAAGTCCACCAAGATAACTAAGAGGGGGGGGGGGGGAGCGGGGGTGAATCAGTTATCAGATAATTATAACTTTTATCAACTTTAATAGCATTTAACCATGTAAGCAATATAATTACCAACCATAGAAAGATATTCATACACAATAACATAATGACATAAGATATTTTGACTAGGGAACCTCTTGATCAAAGAGTATATCTTCAACATCACATAGCTCCAACTGCATTATTCCATTTACACTAATCCAAACACTATCTGCTTCTCTACAAGTCTTAGAAGATCACTCGATCGACATCAATGACAATCATAGTCATGAATGCAACAACAACTGCTATAGAATGACTACTAAGCATTCATTCCTAACAATCTCCCCCATTAGTATTGATGGAAACATAGATGAAAAACATCCAATGTTCCAAAAATCCAATACTACAACACTACTGCATCAATCAAATCTTGCTTCATTTTCCTATTTAGTTCTCTCCAATAGATGGTACAACTTGTTTTTCTTGTATACTTCACCCCCATTGACATCAATGACATAAGTTTCATCATTATGTCAACATCAACTCTAATGTCAAAAGAAACTATTTATAAAATACATTCACAAGAGTCCTCATGACTTAGCTTAGATACACATACTCCCCCATAGAGGAAGTACCAACATCTAGTCCAGAAGAAAAGATAAGGCTCATATACCACTGGATGAATGTAACCAACTACATCATTTCTCAAAAGTAGGTTGGGTCATAACCCCAAGCATACCTCTTAGATACTCAAATGTATCCTTAGGTAATGGCTTTGTAAATATATCTGCTATCTACTCCTTTGTGCTTATGTACTCCAGTCTGACTTCTTTCTCAGCAACTTTCTCTCTTACAACATGATACTTGATCTCTATATGCTTTGTCTTAGAATGTAATATAGGATTCTTAGACATACTAACTATGCTGGTGTTGTCACAATGTATGACAACAAGCTCAAAAAAATTTATTCCAATATCTTTTAGCATTTGCTTCATCCAAATTATATGGTTACAATTATTTGTTGCTACTACATATTCTACTTTTGTTGTGCTCTATGAGATACAATTCTACTTCTTGCTTAGCCAAGAAACCAATCTTCCTCCAAGGAAAAATATTCCACCATTTTTGCTTTTCTTATCATCAACACTACCTCCCTAATTAGCATCTGTATATGGACATAGGGTAAATTTTGCCCAAAATTTCTTATTCTACAAATTTGGCTAAAATCCATTTCAAGGTCTCTGTTTTTACCCTGCCAAGCATCCCTTAATTTTTTATGGCTTTAGGTCTTGTCTCCTGGGCTCTGCATTTTGTTTTATGCCCTAGTTTGCAGTTAAAAATTCAAAAAGTAGTTGTTGTGCCCAAAAAACCCCTGCAAACCCTAAGCTAAGTTCTATTTGGTTGTTACCTTTTTTGGCCACTTAAAAAAATCCCAATATCCACATGCGCAAATTATTTTCCTTCAGTTGCCACTTCTCTAAGTTAGTCAATGGTTCCCTTTGGTTTAGCAATTTAGTGAACGCCTTATTCATGTGGTCTCTAAACTTAACCGTGGTTCATTGAAGTATTTACCGAACAAGAGAAAGCTTGTGGTCGCTAAATCACTAGGTCAAAGTGGGGTTAGTTCTGCAGGCAGTGGTAAGATTTTGCATCGGACGGTTGTCTTATAATCTGAAGGAATATTCTAGGGTCATAAGGAGATGAGACTAGCCATAGATTTGGTATTAGGGTAATGTGTCAGAGTGGGGTCTCAGTTAGGAAGATCTAACGACTGACATGTCTTTGCATAAGCCCTTGTCAAAGCATGACATCTTCAAGATGATCATCGATCTCCATTCCATACAATGCTTCAAAGGCTAGGTGGGTCCACTGCCATGTCATCTGATGTGGAGGCTTCCTATTACTTGATTGGGGATGATTTGTAAAGCATGTCAGAGTAGGTCCAATAGACTATGTCCCTTTTAGATCAATGACTGGCGTATCTTCTCAAGGTGATTTTTTGACACATGAGATTATGCACCGACCATTGATTTCACTTAGTTTTTAGAGCCTTGTCAAGTGGGTCCTCATTTACTAATGTGCTTGAATTTGATTGGTCCACGTAGTGATGAGGGTTTGCAGTGGGTCCATTTGTCAGTGGGGTCCCAGTCCAAAGGAATGAACGACCGATGCATGATTTGAAGAAATATTCAGTGGCCATGAGATCACACATCCATTGTTGGATCAGAATCTTGTCTTCAGTGGGGCCGATGTTAGGGGTTGCCGAGGTGTTTGCTAATGGAGTGGCTGGAATGAATAGAAAAGTGACAAGTGGTAGATGGGCCCAAGTTTTGGAGTCTTTAGTCACGCAGTCGCTGAATGACTTAAAGGAAGAAAAGCTCAGGTGGGTCCAAATGTGTTTATATGTCGATACGCTTGATTCTCATTGGTCCAAGTATGCCGAGGTGGACATTTAATTTTCAAAGGGGTTTTATAACTATTGTCAGGGATGATCTGGGCCATCCATTTTCTAGGAAACATTAGATATCGACGAACACATTTTAAAATGACCATCTAGCCATTGTATTTCAAATTTAAATATCTCTACAGAGGGTTTTTTTGCCAGTGTTTGATTTGCATGCTGCGAAGTGGTAGGGTAGCTCAAAAATTTTATGTTGTTAGGACATTTGTAGTTGGCAGATGATGAGAAGGTCTAGGCAGCCATCATGGGTTGATTCTTATCCCTAAGAAGTACCATTTTGAGCATTCATGGCGAGACTTTGTGCAGGAAGGTTCATGAATCCAGGTTGCTTGTCTGCAAGCAATATAGTATAGGGATGAGCATGTAAACATAAGATCTGATCAGCCATGATGTTGCAGAGATACATTTATAATCAGATTGGTTGAGTTAGGGTTGGCTGTTATTCTAATAAAAATATTTGTAACCCTAGTTAGGTTTTAACTCCTACCTACGTGCAAAAATAGGAGATGTCTATATTGTTTTTTGAGAGCTTCTAAGCTTAAGGGGTGGACATTTTGTAAAGAAGAAAGTTTCTTTTCTTAGAAGGCTATTTGTGGCATTTTCTCTAGCCTCTGGTTTTTCTACATGATGTAACCTCCCATTGATTATTCAGATACTACAGAGGTATTTTGTGACATTTGTTTCTGTCCCTATGCTTCCTTGTCTGAATTCTCTCTTATTGAATGGAAGTATATGATGTTTTCAGTGATATCTTAGGGTTCTTGATCCCTCTCTCTTTCTACAATTATTGTGTATTCTTGTGGATGATTTGATTTGAATGCTCTTGTGGGTATACCTCAACCCCCTGACAATCTATCTCATTCCTATACTGAGTTGCAGAGGTGAATGTTTGTCTGTAGGTTGTGGATTGTGTCTAAAATTTAGGAATGCTATTGTTTGTGGAGGTTTCTCTCTTTCCCTGAATAGCCTCTTTCTATTGCAGACCTTTCTATGAAATATTTATGTAAGCCTATTTAGTGAGTTATGATCTCCTAGACCTGAGTTGTTCATTAGTTTCATCCTCTATACTGAGATTCAAACCTTCATTTTGGTGTATCACCTAGTAGGTAGTTTTCTTTCAAGTCATTTCCCTTTCAAGCATTCCTTCTATCCCTTTCCCTCAAAAGATTTATTTTCATGTCAAGAAGCAAATTAAGGTGATCATCCAAGAGGAACCAGCCTAGACCCTAGAGGTCTCATCTTAGTTAGCATAGGTCCCACAACTTAGAGATGATTCCCATGTTATACTAAGTTATCAAGACTATGAGAGCTTGAAACAAGGGTGCAAAATTAGTGTATAATAATTTCGGCACACTCGGTGGGACCAAGAGGTCATAGTTTTCATAGTTCTTGCTGGTTTTTATATGCATCTAGTAGTTTGCAGACCTTTGAGAGGTCATTGATTTTCATATCGGGCAACTCTAAGTTCACATCTACTCGTCTCAAACAGATTTAGTACCTAAGATGGATTACCATCCTTCTTTTCATGAGGATATCCCTTCATTTCATGGAGGTCAGCTTTATCAGAATAGTGGTATTTCTGATTTCATGCAGGACTACCCAGTTATAGTAATGGAGCAACATACACCTCATGCTTACCCCCCACCCACCCAACTTCTAGTATCATGACAGCATCAATACACATAACAACAATCTCAAGAGGAGATGCTTTCCTTGAAAGAGTATGCTCATTGTGCCCATATCCAACAACAACAAGCTTTGGCTTAGCAGGATCAAGGTTATAAGAGGTATCTGGTAGAGCAATACAAGAGAAATGAGGCTAGGCTCGCTGAAGGATTGGAAGCACAAAAAAGGTTTTATCAAGAGGTGTTGGAAACATAGAAAATGAATATGTAGACAAAAGAAAAGGAGCAGTCCGATGGTAGATGGAAGTAGTGTGAAGATATCATTGCAGGAGAACAAAGAAGTTAGGTAGCCCTTGCAAGCAACCTGGCAACACTAAACAAAGTTTACAAGGAAAACCTGATTAAAGTTAGTGCTGCTATAGCTAAAAAGGAGGAGGGTTTTCAAAGAACATTAGTAGCTTAGAGGGATGCTTATGAAGAATTGGAGGTTCATAAGAATAACAGTGAAAAGGTGATTCAAGACCAAAAGATTTTGATGGAGGCCATGTTTGATAGAGGCAATGAATTTCATATTGAGAAAGAAAAAGAACTGAGAGCTCATGAGGAGTTTCATGAGAGAGAGCTGGAAGATCTCAAGAAAAATATAGGATTCTTGGCTTCTACAGCTGAAACATATAAATGAGGCTATTAGATGTAGATTGAGAAGTGTTCTCAACTAGAGGAAGAAAATGAGATCATTGAACAAAAGATTGATGATCTAAAGGAGGCTCTCTCTAAACAAGTTAAGATCAATGAGTTCTCAGCAAATCATGATAATTGTTTTGACAATGGTATAATTCTCCTACAAGAGAATCTAGAAGAAGAAGAAGATCAATTTTGGGACAAGATGGAACATTTTTGTCTACATCTTAATGACAAGCCCACACTTCCAAAGAACATCTACAAGTTGCAGGGGGAAATTATTTCTAGTCAGCATAAGGAGGAGATCAATCAGACTGAAACAATCTCTCAGGAGCCTGAGTCTATCAAGGAGAGCTCCAGGTCCAATATCTCTCATGGCTTCCCTATCAAGTATTTGGCCAGGATGGAGGTTATCAAAGGAGTACAAATTATGCCAGCATCCCAATATGATATTCTACCAGAAGCTGAGGCTGAGAATGAACCAAATCAGCTTGTTGTCCCCATTCACCAAGTAAGTAAGGTCTTATTATTGCTTTCTATTTCTCCTCAAAGTGATGGTGCTTATAATTAGCTTGACCAAGTGAGTAAAATCCATATCAATCAAATCCTTTTCAAGCAGGTGATTCTGCATATCTCCTATATTTGTCTTTTAATAGCTTTCCAAAAACATGTGGATTATTGTAATCTGAGAAGGATGTGAAGTTATTTTTCACAAATAGTAAATGGTTTTGTTTGACCATTGTTATGTACTGGTTAGTTTAGGTTAGGTATGTTTTGTTTCCTTTCCCTATTTTCTAGGTTAGTTTCCTGCTTTCCAAGAAGTGCATGTGCACAAGTTTGTCCCTCTGGTTCTAGTTTTGTCCCTCTGTCAAGGTTTTGTGCTCAAATGATGACCCCATGCCCAATGGATTTCTTCAAGGCCCTTATTTTTCCATGTCTAGTAGGCTGACATCCAGTAGAAATCACCACAATGTTGCCCAAAATTTCCTATTCTACAAATTTGGCTAAAATCCATTTGGAGGTCTCTGTTTTTACCCTGCCAAGCATCCCTTAATTTTCATGGCTTTAGGTCTTGTCTCCTAGGCTCTGTATTTTGTTTTATCCCCTAGTCTACAGTTAAAAATTCAAAAAGTATCCCTTGTGCCAAAAAAACCCCTACAAACTCTAAGCTAAGTTCTATTTGGTCGTTACCTTTTTCAGCCACTTAAAAAAATCCCAATATTCATGCATGAAAATTATTTTCTTTCAGTCGCTAGTTCTCTAAGTTAGTCGATGATTCCCTTTGGTTTGGAAATTCGGCGAATGCCTTATTCACATAGTCTCTAAACTTAACTGTGGTTCATTGAAGTATTTAGCGAACAAGATAAAGCCTTCAGTTGCTAAATCGCCAGGTCAAAGTGGGCTTAGTTCTGCAGGCAGCGGTAATATTCTGCATCAGATGGTTGTCTTATAATCTAAAGGAATATTCCAGGGTCATAAGGAGATGAGACTAGCCATAGATTTAGTATTAGGGTAATGTGTTAGAGTGGGGTCCCAGTTAGGAAGATCTAACGGCTGGCATATCTTCACATAAGCCATTGTCAGAGCATGAGATCTTTGAGACAACCATCGATGTCCATTCCATACAGTGCTTCAAAGGTTAGGTGGGTCCACTGCCATGTCATCTAATGTAGAGGCTTCCTATTAGTCAGTTGGGGATGATTTGTAAAGCATGTTAGAGCGGGCCCGATAGAATGTGTCCCTTTTAGATCAATGGCTGGCGTATCTTCTCAAGGTGATTTTTTGACACATGAGATTCTGTGCCGACCGTTGATTTCACTTGGTTGTCAGAGCCTCATCAGGTGGGTCCTCATTTTCTAATGTGCTTGAATTTGATTGGTCCACATAGTGATGATAGGGTTTGTAGTGGGTCCATTTGTTAGTGGGGTCTGAGTCCAAAGGAATCTATGGCTGGCGCATGATCTGAAGGAATATTTGGCAGCCATGAGATCATGCGCCCACCGTTGGATTAGAATCTTGTCTTTAGTGGGGCCAATGTCAGGGGTTGCCATGGTGCTTGCTGATGGAGTGGCTAGAATGAATAGAAAAGTGACAAGTGGTAGATGGGCTGAGGTTTTGGAGTCTCCAGTCATGCAGTCACTGAATGACTTAATGGAAGAAAATATCAGGTGGGTCCAAACATGTTGATATGTCGATACGCTTGATTCTCATTGGTCCAAGTATGCCGTGGTGGACATTAAATTTTCAAAGGGGTTTTATAACTATTGTTAGGGATGATCTGGGCCATCCATTTGCTGGGAAACATTAGATATTGATAGACACATTTTAAAATGATTGGCTAGCCATTGTATTTCAAATTTAAATATCTCTACAGAGGGTTTTTTGCCAGTGTTTGATTTGCAAGCTGTGAAGCAGTGGGGTAGCTCAAAAATTTTATGTTGATAGGACATTTGTAGTTGTGAGATGATGAGAAGGTCTAGGTAGCTGTCATGGGTCAATTCTTGTCCCTGAGAAGTACCATTCTGAGCATTGATGGTGGGACTTTGTGCAGGAAGGTTCATGAATCCAGGTTGCTTGTCTGTAGGCAATATAGTATAGGGATGAGCATGTAAACATAAGATATGATCAACCATGATGTTGCAAAGATACATTTATAATCAGATTGCTTAAGTTAGGGTTGGCTATTATTTTGATAAAAATCTTTGTAACCCTAGTTAGGTTTTAACTCCTGCCTACTTGCAAAAATAGGAGATGTATATATATTTTTCTTGAGAGCTTTTGATCTCAAGGGGTGGACATTTTGTAAAGATGAAAGTTTCTTTTCTTAGAAGGATATTTGTGGTATTTTCTTTGTCCTTTGTTTTTTCTACATTTTATAACCTCCCATTGATTATTCAGATACTACAAAGGTATTTTGTGACATCTGTTTCTATCCCTATGCTTCCTTGTCTGAATTCTCTCTTATTGAATGGAAGTATATGATGTTTTCAGTGATATCTTAGGGTTCTTGATCCCTCTCTCTTTCTACAATTATTGTGTATTCTTGTGGATGATTTGATTTGAATGCTCTTGTGGGTATACCTCAACCCCTTGAAAATCTATCTCATTCCTATACCAAGTTGCAGAGGTGAATGTTTGTCTGCAGGTTGTGGATTGTGTCTAAAATTTAGGAATGCTATTATTTGTGGAAGTTTCTCTCTTTCCCTGAATAGCCTCTTTCTATTGCAGACCTTTCTATGAAATATTTATGTAGGCCTATTTAGTGAGTTATGATCTCCTAGACTTGAGTTTTTCATTAATTTCATCCTCTATACTGAGATTCAAACCTTCATTTTGGTGTATCACCTAGTAGGTAGTTTGCTTTCAAGCCATTTCCCTTTCAAGCATTACTTCTATCCCTTTCCCTTAAAATATTTACTTTCATCTCAAGAAGAAAATTAAGGTGATTATCAAAGAGGAACTAGCCTAGAACCTAGAGGTCTCATCTTAGTTAGCATAGATCCAACAACCTGGAGATGATTCCCATGTTATACTAAGTTATCAAGACTACAAGAGCTTGGAACAAGGGTGAAAACTTAGTGTATAATAGTAAAATCATCATATTTTTCATACCACAATCCATAGTCCATTGTACCTCTTAAATATCTCAGTATCCTCTTTACTACTGCATAATGTGATTCTCTAGGTTCAGCCTAAAATCTTGCTACAATTCCAACTAAATGTGCTATATCAGGTCTTGCGTGTGTCAAGTAATTTAATCCTCCAATCATAGATCTATATTTCTTCTGTTCAACTATCAGTGTTTCATCTGTGCTAGATAATTTATGTCTAGTTACCATAGGTGTTCCAATTGGTTTACAGTTCTCAATTCCAAATCTTTTCAACAAGTCATTCATGTACTTTGTCTGACTTAAAAAAATACCATCATTGTTCTTTGTTATCTATAATCCCAAAAAGTATTTCATCTCACCAATCATACTCATTTCAAATTTAGTCTTCATTTCATCAGCAAATTTTTCACTAGCTTCATCTTCTCGTCCAAAAATAATGTCATCAACAAAAATAACTACAATCAACAAACGATTTTCAATTTCTTTTATGTACAGATTCCTATTAGCTATTCCTTTTGTAAATCCCAATTTTAACAAATACTTATCCAATTTGGCATACCAAGTTCTAGGTGCTTGCTTAAGTCCATATAATGCTTTCTTTAGTTTACATACCATGTCTCCTTCTTGAGTCAAAGGAAAACCTTCAGGCTTCTCAATGTAGACTTCTTCTTCCGATTCACCATTCAGAAATGTGGACTTCACATCCATCTGATATACTTTGAATTTCTTAAAAGCTGCATAGGCCAAAAACATTCTTATTGCTTCAATTCTTTCTATTGGTGCAAAAGTTTCTTCATAGTCAATTCCTTCTTGTTGTGAGTATCCCTTACATATCAATCTTGCTTTGTTTCTTACTTCTTCTCCTTGTTCATTCATCTTGTTTCTAAATACCCATTTAGTTCCAATAACATTCTTATCTTTAGGTCTAGGGACCAATTCCCATGTCTTATTCTTTTCAATCTGATCTAGTTCTTCTTTCATAACATTAACCCAATGTTCATCTTCATAAGCTTCACTAGTAGATTTAGGTTCAATTTGAGAAATCAAACATAATTGTTCTTGTACCTTATTTCAAGTCAGAACTCCTCTTTTAAAGCTTCCAATAACTTGCTCAATAGGATGATTTCTTGACAAATTCTTGTTAGGTGTCACTATCTCAGATCTTACTTCAGGTGTAGATTCTTCAATGACTCACTATGGCTTTCATTCACCAAATCACTATCAGTCTCATAGAATAGTTCAATAGTTTTAGTGTTAGGCTTAGGACGAGTTCCTTCATCAGAATCATAATCAAACATTCATTCCTAAATTTTGAAATTTTCATCAACTTTAACATTTGTGCTCTCAACAATAGTCTTAGTTCTCTTATTGTAACATCTATATGCTTTTCTCTTCAAAGAAAATCCAAGAAATATACCTTTATCACTTCTAGGATCAAACTTTCCAATTTCATCATCTCTCTTTTTCTTCCAAAAATTCTAAAATAATTAACTGAGGGTGCATGTCCAAACCATAATTCATAGGGTGTCTTGTCTGTGTCTATTCAAATTTGTACTCTATTCATTGTATACATTGTTGTGTTCACTGCTTCTCTCCAGAATATCTTCACCAAATCATTCTCAAATAACATAACTCTTGCTGCTTTAGTCACTAATCTGTTTCTTCTTTCTGCAATACCTTTTTGTTCAGGTGTCCTAGGGGCTGAAAACTATCTCGTAATCACATTCACTTCACAAAAGGTGTTAAACTCTCTAGAAGTAAATTCTCCACCTCTATCAGATCTCACACATTTAATCTTCATTCCATATTCATTCTCAACTTTATTCTTAATGATCTTAAAATTATCAAATGCTTTATATTTTTCTTTAAGAAATGCAATCCACATCATTCTTGTGAAATCATCAACAATAATCATAAAATACCTTTCTCCATAGAATCCTGTAGTCCTGGTAGGACCACTCAAGTCTGTATGAACAATCTCCAACTTCTCTTTAGATGTAAACTTCTTACTGGGAAATGAAATTTTCATTTTCTTAGCTAGCACACATTCCTTGCAAATCATGTTAGTAGGCTTCATAATGTTAGAAAAATCCCCTACTGCAAGTGTAGTACTTACTTTCACAATGTTATCAAAATTTATGTGACAAAACCTTCTGTGCCATAACCAACTATCATCAATCTTAGTAATCAAACATTTTATATCAGTAGGATTTAACTGAAATATAGTACCTCTGGTTCTAGATCCAGTTCCAATCAGATTTCCATCTTTATCCTTTATCACACAAGTTTTCTTAGTAAACCAAACTTGATATCCCTTATTAACTAACTATCCAACACTCAAAATATTATGTTTCAAACCATCCACAAAGTAAACATCATCAGTATTAGTCTTTCCATCAAGAGTAATAGATCCTATACCTTTAATCAAACAAGGTGCATTGTTTCCAACTCTCACAACTCCTCCATCATAATTGTTAAAATTTATGAACTTTTTCATATCTCTAGTCATATGATGTGAACAACCACTGTCTATAATCCAATCAACTTTCTTTTCAACTTGGGAAACTAAGGCTTTTTCTTCCGTAACATTACTTTTAGGATTTTATTCTTTAATTGCTACAAATCCTATGTCATCATTATTCTCACTATCACTTTCACTCAGAGTTCTTTCTCTACTAGTTTCAAGATCTTCATCATTAGCATAATAACATTCCTTAGATCTTCTAGGCTTCAAATTTTTTCTGTACTTCTTAACTCTCTTAGGACATTTAGATGCAAAATGACCATATTCTTGACAAGTCCAACATTTATAGATTTTCTTACCATCTGGTTCTCTCTTCACAAGAAAGGGAATACCTTCTTCAATTTTTCTATCTTCTTCATTTCTAGATCTACTACCACCAGCATAATCTCAGCTCACACTAATGCTTCTTGAAAAAGTAGGGTGAACACTAAGAGCACTGAATGCTATGTCCATTCTAGGCAAGTCTCCTGATAACCTCAGGTTCATTTTTATTGCTTCCAATCTTCCAAGAAGAGTCTCTCTTGTAAAGTTTGAAGTACAAGGTATTACTTGTTCAATCATCTGTGTTGTCTGCTTAAATGCAGGAGTCAATGTCCTCAGAATTTTCCATATCACTTCATTCTCTATCTTTGTTCCTCCACAATAATTTATGACATTCTACCAATATAGCTTCTAACAGATTCATCTTCCATCATTCTTATATCTTCAAATGCACATATCCAATTATGTAATCTAACTTTCTTTGCATGTTCATCACCTTCAAATGTAGAGTGTAAAGCTTTCCAAATTTCATAAGATTTCATCAAACATTTTACCTGACTGTACTCATTTTCTGGAAGGGTTGTCAAAAGTGATTCTCTTGCAAGTATGTTGCACATGAATAGATCTCTCTCATTGCTAGAGACTATCTCAATATTATCCTCTTCAATGATAGTTTTATCATTCTTTGTAATCAACCAATAACTTGGTCTTAAACATAGTAGATGTGTCTTCATCTTCTCTTTCCAGCTGTCAAAATTTACTCCATCAAACTTAAGGCTTTCTTTCCTGAAATTCACCATGGATCTCCTTAAGCTGCTAAAATTCTCTTTCAAGGACCTACTTCTCTAATACCAATTGTTAGAAAGTAAATTCAACCAAGATAACTAAGAGGGGGGGGGGGGTGAATCAGTTATCAGATAATTATAACTTTTATCAACTTCAACAACATTTAACCATGTAAGCAATATAATTACCAACCATAGAAAGATATTCATACACAATAACATAATTACACAAGATATGTTGACTAGGGAACCTCTTGATCAAATAGTATATCTTCAACATCGCATAGCTCCAACTGCAATATCCCATGTGCACTAATCCAAACACTGTTTGCTTCTCTACAAGTCTTAGAAGATCACTATGTTGACATCAATGACAATCATACTCATGATTGCAACAACAATTGCTACAAAATGACTACCAAGCATTCATTCCTAACAATTTATCTACATCCTTGTCAATTAACAATCCAAACACTATCTTCCAAGTGCTTAGACTTTCCTATACAATATCCTCAACCTTGTGTTGAAGGATTAAATAATCTCTAAGGTTAGGATCAAATTTTTCTCTGTATTGTTCCACAATTTGTCTAATGTTTGCAAGGGTTAAGCTTGATTCAAATTATGCTAGGGTTCTCTCCCTTATTTATTTCTCTGTATTAAGAGCATATTCTCATTTTTGTGCTACCTTGTTGCTCAACTCCTTAGGAATTCATTTCTCCAGCTGAATAGGTAACATCTTTAAAATGCAAAGCATTTCAAGAAGAGCATCTTCAACTTTCTCTTTATCTCTGATACTCATGCTTCCAAATTTTATTCCCTTCAAGTCTTCTACTCCTACAGGGCTTTTGATTTTGTTGCATATTTCATCCACAGTAGGTTTTACATTCTATAATGCAACTTTCTTCTTCACCTCTTCATCACTTTTAGTTTCCTCATCATCTTCTTGTTCCAAAACAAGTTTCCTTCTAGGCCTTTTGTTAACCTTGCTCGGCACTACCTTAGGCTAAATAGGTTTGCATTTACCTGATGTAGCAGATTTCTTTGGAGTGTTGGTAGTTTCTCCCCTTGTTCTAGGCCTAAGCATAGGTGTTCTTTTATCACCCCAAGATGATGTAGAAAAGAACACTAAAGCAACATGGGATGATCGTGCACTAAAAATTACTACAATCAAAGACCTAGAAGTTAAGTTTGCATCACATGTGATTGGGTACAAAATATTTTAGTCGAGTAGATTAAATAGTGTACCCTATAGTGCAGTCGACATGGCATAAAAATTGATTAAGAAAGATCACTAGGTAGATATTACAGAAGTATTGTTGAATCAATTAAAGGAGAACATGAGGACAATAAAGTTACAAAAGATGAATACATGTAACTTTGGTTCACTCATTTTTATTTTTTTCTATCTACAAAAGTATTTTCCTGGAGTCAGTAAAATGAGTTGGAAAACTGGCAAACCGATAACAGTATAGATTTTTGAGATATTGAACAATTTGGGAGACAATATGAATAAATTTTTAGATGAATATTTTCAAGATTTTAAGGTTAAGATGAATCTTAGAAGTAGGATTCCAAGTACATTGGTTGAGAAATATGAGATGGACATCTATTTCCTAGTGAACACCGACCATACAATGATTAAAGTCATAGAACCAAGAACTAAATGGCTAGCACCTATGGGCTATGAAATGGATTATGATTTCAGTTTGAAACCAATCATGACACTACAAGAATTACCAAAGGACAAGAAAGAAAACAATTTTGGAACCTATGAAGAGGCGAAGTCAACAATTAAAACAGGTCTTGTCATCGGTCAAAGCACTAGAAAAGCTAAGAAAATGAAGAAAGATCTAACTATAAGGTCTGGAGATGTTTTTGACTCATCAGAGGAGTCACTAGTTGAACCTGCAATCGAAGGTCAATTGATGTTGGCTGAAAAACCATATGATAGTGAGGAAACTTAGTCTGAGAAGGAACAAGACTCTATACTAGTTTCTCCCACTAAAACTCCAAAGAAGAGGCAGTTGCTAGTGCAAATAGGTGCATGCACAAGGTCATCAACTGCAGCTTCACCACCACTGAAGAAGGGAGTAGTAAAGATAACAAAGCCTAGGGTAGCTACATTGACAAAAACCTATGCAAAAATAAATACTAAGGTTGTAGCTGAGGCATCAAAGAAAAGGTGAAGGTTAATAAGAGGCAAGGAAGACCTTGAGGAAGAAGAAAATGAAGATGACAATAATCAATTCAAGGGGGTCAGTAACCAGGTAAGAACAATTGATGAGATTGTTGAAGATATAATTGAGAATGGAGATCATGTTGATCTGGAACTTAGCAAATTTGAAAAAATGTCAAATGAAGACCAAAACAAGATTGATGAGGAAATCATCCATATGATGATAAGATTCAAAAAGGTTCCATTTGAATTTGAATTATCACTACCTAAGGAATGAGATGATAGAATAAACCAAAAATGGGCATATGCATTAGACACCAAGAAGAAAATGAGAGAATGATCTCTAGTTTGAGCAGCCCCACATCTAAGTCTTGCAAAAATTGATGAGCACATGACAAACTATCATAAAAGATTTAAAGTGAAAAACTGAGCTATGGTAATTTTGGATGAGAATATGGCTGATGTAGATGATACTAGTCATCTCTTATGGGCTTCAATTTTTAAAGCCAGAGAACAAGGTGAGAAAAATGCTTTTATAAATTTATCTAAGAAGAGATAAAAGTCCAAAGGTAAAGGTATTTATATTGATGATACTATAACGAAGAAGACAAAAGACACATGTGTATCACTTACTGAGGTGATTGATACAACAATTGGAAAAGAAATTAAGAACAGTGTACAAGATACACCAAATCCAGTAGTGATTTAGATTGAGGATACAAATGATAAGGATGTACTCATTGAGGACATCAAAATTGGTGATCCTAGTGACAGGGATGATGATGATGTGAATAATGCACTAGACATCACACAGGATGAAGCACAAGTTACTGAGTGTGCATTACCATCATTACCATGTGAGCTTCTTGTTCTTGTTGAAGTAGTTGAAATTATTTCATAGGAACAACCTAATGGGTTAGACCTTGAGCAACCACAAGATACAATAGGGTAAAAAAGCACTGAGACACTTACAGAGACAAATAAGCCTAAAGGAAAAGAGGTAACTGAAACATAATGAAAGACACAAGAAGAGCCTAAGGAAACTAAGGATACCCCACCTAACACAAGATTTGAGGCTCCACCTCAATCAAATGACACATAGGTTACCAAGGAGTAGAAAAAGGAAGATAGTGTGTCAACCAGGTGAAACACACCAAGGGTAGAAGACAAAGCTATTGTTATAATTGTCAAGAGTTCACCACAGGAACCAACAAAGAAGAAGAAGAAGAAGAAAGGAAAAGGGGTGATCACTCTAGATGAAGTAATTGTGATACCCAAGTGTGACCCAAGGACCCTTATCCCTGAGTAACTAAGAAAATATGGGGACTTATGCACTATAAAAGTGGCACAAGAGAAGTTGAGACAAGAATGCAAGATCAAGGAGATATTAGAAAATGTCTGGGATATCTTACAATAGGTAGTACCTGAGGTAAACATAGATGAAGATACTCTGATTATGGATCAACTTGCTACACTTGCTGAGAAGATAAATGCACCAGATGTTGAAGCTGACAAATGAATAGAGGAAAGGGCAGAGTCCAAGATTCAAGATAAACTTTCCGAGAGAATCATCCAAGAAGTGGTAGTTAACAAGGTTAAACTATTAGAGGTAATAACTAAAATTTAGGCTATTACTAATTCCATATGTCAAATCTTGTTTAAGCTATGCACTAGTGGAGCATTCATTGCTAAGATTAGTGAAAAGATCAAACAATTTGGGAATTAAATCCTACCCAGTGCAAATGTGGCTACAACCGAGCCACATGCTTTATCCAAGCATATACTCCAAATTTAAGAACTTAGGCGGTTGATAGAAGATCTCAAGAAGCAAGAAGAATGGATAATAGATCAGGTCACTGAGTTACAGATAGAACTCCTACCATACCTGAAAATGTTTGAGAAGCATATAGTCAGGGCACAAATGCTAGTTGCATCACCAAAAATTTCTATGTTGGACAACATCTTTGATATGCATGCACAAGTCGGTCTTGAGCACATTGCTCTCACCAACTTGAAAGAGGAATGGGAAAACCTCTTGGAGTCATTGCAGAAAACCCATTAACACATTTTTGACAAATTGTAAGTTTACATATTCTTATTTGGCATTAATATCAAAAAGGGGGAAAATAATTTATATGCCAAATATGTACATAAAATGCTAAGTATACTACACATTACTAGGAACATGCACCGAGGGGGAGTTTGTAAATTTTTGATAAGTATATATGTATATGGTGGTGATATGAGTTTTGAGAAATTTTTTGTCTATATACATTAAGGTTTTGATACTAATGCTAAAGGGGGAGATTGTTATCTCTATTTGAGCATTAAAGGTTGTCATTAGTATCAAAGGAAGTCAAAGACTTTGGTCAGTTACTGATATGAACCCAGTCGGTAAAAGAAAGCATCATAAGCTAGTCAGTTAAGTCTTTATACTGAGCACAAAATAGTTTTATTGAGTATCAAAAACCAATACCGAGCAACCGTAAACAACGAGCATCAGTATAATCACCAAGTAGTATATATAGTGCTTACCGAGGATCACAATAAATGGCATAGGAATTAGGAATGTCACATCTATCTATGCAAATGGTTATAAAAGAATCAAAAAATGCTTAACCAAGATCGAGGATCATTTATTGTTGAGATATTCATTAATTACAATGAAGATCTTTTGTAATTGATTTGATCTAGGTTATTTTTGTACACCATAGATCTTAGGGTTTTCTTTAGGATGTTGAAACATAATTTTGTTAAGTGACATAAAGTAGTATGCTATATATTTGTATTTTACATCATTTTTTATGTGAACTAATGTATGAAAAAAGTAGCACTTGAAGCCCTAGCCAAAACTTCAAGAGTATCAGTTGACAGAACCGAGCAGAATAGAATTCAGAGTTTATCAGATTAAGCAGAATCATATCAAGCTACTGAGTAGTTTAGAAGAGATCTACATAGTATAAGGTGATATCTATTTAGTACTTTATTGATCTATTTTAGATAAGCTGAGTTGTCATTTGTAGATAATTATCTATTACTTTCTAATAATTGTAATAGAGTTTTGGTAAAATATCCTAATAGAGTAGACCTAACAGTCTTATTGTAAATCTCTTAACTGAGTGCACACTCAAGTAGTGTTGCTAAAATCCTATCACTAGGTAGATCTAGTTGATCTAATATGTTACTCCTAATAGGGTAAGATCACTAGAAGTGATCAAAACTTGTAGCCCTAATAGGCAAACCTTTTCTATCTACAGTAGTGAAGAATTTGTGGGTGTCATCCCCACAATAGTTTTTACCTTCTAAAAAGGGTTTTTGCATTACCAGAATACTTGTGTTATGGGACTGATATGTTGTTGATTTCATGTTATTTACTTTTACAAGTTGAATGGATGAATGATTCATACATTAGATACAAGTTATTTTGCAAGGTTACTATTATTTACTGTTATAGATCTGAAAGGTTTATGAGTTAAAGTTTTGGTGAGCACTAATTCACCCCTCCCCTCTCAGTACCCTATCTCTCATAATCCAACACAACACTCAAAATATTATGTTTCAAACCATCCACAAAGTAAACATCATCAATATTATTCTTTCCATCAAGAGTATTAGATCCTATACCTTTAATCAAACAAGGTGCATCGTTTCCAACTCTAACAACTCCTCCATCATAATTGTTAAACTTTATGAACTTTTTCATGTCTCTAGTCATATTATGTGAACAACCACTCTCTATAATCCAATCATTTCTCTTTTCTACTTGAGAAACTAAAGCTTTTTCTTCCTTAATTTTAGTTTCAGGATTTCCTTCTTGAATTGCTACAGATCCTATATCATCATTATTCTCATTATTACTTTCACTCAAAGATTTCTCCAAAATAGCTTCAAGTTCTTCATCATTTGCATAGTAACATTCTTTATATCTTCTAGGATTAAAGTTCTTCCTATACTTCTTAACTCTCTTAGGACATTTAGATGCAAAATGACCATATTCTTGACAAGTCCAACATTAAAAAAATTTCTTATCATCTGGTTCTCTTTTCACAAGAAAGGAAATACCTTCTTCAATCTTCCTATCTTCTTCATTTCTATATCTACTACTGCTAGCATAATCTCCACTCACATGTATGCTTCTTGACAAAGTAGGGCAAACACTAAGAGCACTGAATGCTATCTCCATTCTAAGTAAGTCACCTGATAACCTCAGGTTCATCTTTGCTACTTCAAATCTTCCAAGAAGACTCTCTCTAGTGAAGTTTGTAGTATAAGGAATAACTTGTTCAATCATCTATGTTGTATGCTTGAATGTGGGAGTCAATGTCCTCATAATTTTCCATATCAATTCATTCTCTGTCTTGGTTCCTCCACAAGATTTTATACCTGCAACAATCTCTGACATTCTTCTAATATATCTTCTAATAGATTCATCTTCCATCATTCTTATATCTTTAAATGCACATATCCAATTATGTAATCTAACATTCTTTGCATGTTCATCACCATCAAAAGTAGAGTGTAAAGGTAATCAAATTTCATGAGATGTTTTCAAATATTTTACCTGACTGTACTCATTTTCTTGAAGGGCTGACAAAAGTGCTTCTCTAGCAAGTATGTTACACATGAATAGATCTCTTTCCTAATTAGTACATGTTTCAATGTTATCCTCATCGATAATAGTCTTCTCATTATTTGTAATTAATCAATAACCTGGTCCTAAAAAAAGTAGGTGTCTCTTCATCTTTTCTTTCCAGCTGTCAAAATTTACTCCATCAAACTTAGGGATTTCTTTCCTGAAATGATTCACCATGGATCTCCTTAAGCTATTAAACTTTTCCTTCAAGGATCTACTACTTTGATACCAATTCTTAGAAAGTAAAGTCCACCAAGATAACTAAGAGGGGGGGTGAATTAGTTATCTAACAATTATAACTTTTATCAACTTCAATAGATTTTAACCATGTAAGCAATGTAACCAATAACCATAGAAAGATATTCATACACAATATGAAAGAGTAAACCCTAGTGGGAATGATTCCTAGAAAGGTTGCACTAATATGAAAGTTCCTTGTGAGAGGATGGACTATGTTTGGAATCTTATGAAATAAATTCAGTAAAAATGAATCCCTATTAGGAGATTTTGAATCCCTATTAAATGATTCTAACTCTGTTAGGAGTTATGGAAGACAAAAGGACCCACTGCCCAAATAGCTTCAAGCTAAGATCATTGAACTCACTATCCAACTGATCTTTGTATTACTCAATAGAATAATACCAAAATATTACTGACCTCAACAATTCAATACTCCTCTGACTGTGCCAAACTACACCAGCTACTTCTTCAGATCTCAATACCAGATCTTAGTACTTCACATATCCTCTTTCAACAATTTTTCTTTCACAATTTCTTCATACACTTTATAATTACATATTCCACACTACAACAGGAAAACATTCCTTCTTTTATACCACATGCAAGTAATTACAAATGAGTCACCATAAAAATTACAAAATAATAGTTTCCACATGTTACATCAAAATTACACAAAACTGTTAGCTTCCAATCAATATAATTCTTTACTCGTGTGACCTCGGATCTTGGTCTATCATTCAAATCACTATCAACATGTCTAAAAATGCTCTCTAACTACTCATAGCCAGATTCCATCCCAATTAGGAGATATCATCCAATTTCCACAAACCGCTACTCAGGAACACTGCTTGAATATAACTTCCACTGATTTGCTCAAAACTTCCATGAATAAGAGAATTATTGTCTACACTCTCAACCATGATCTTGTAACACATCATAGAGTAAGTCCTCAACATCTCATAGCTTCATCTTCAATATTCCAAGTGCGCTAACTCAAACATTGTCTACTAATCTGCTAATCTTCAGTTGATTACTATGTTGACATCAATGAGAATCATAGTCATGAATGCAATAACAACTTCCACAGAATGGCTGCTAATAATCCCCCATAGGATATATTCAGCATTCATTCCTAACAATGTGTGCCAACTTTGCTTGTTCCATTGTGAGTTGTGCTGCAAATTCATCAAGAGAGGGCAATTTTAATGCACTACCAAGAGAATCCATAGTAGCAATAGAATGTAGAAACAAAGATAGAATATTTAGGACTTAGCTTGGAAAGAATAGAAAAGATCAATTTTTCATCCCCTTTAACAATGCCACATGTAGAAAGCTCTAATCTAATAGAATTGAACTTAGAGAAAAAGTCTTCAATATTGTCAAAATCAATAGGATTTAGAGCTATGAGCTCATTCTCCAGTCTAAATTTTCTCATTCTATTAGGTTTACCAAGGAGTCCTTCCAATATGATACAAACATCATGATGATATGTGCAAGATGTAATATGAAAGTGCAAGTCATGAGAGATGGATGATCTAAGAGAGCTGAGTGCTTTATCCCTTCGATAAAACCATTTTCACCTTTCTACAACACCTGTTTGAGGTTCTTGATCATGTCCAAGATTCATTCTAAGCCATCCAATACTCAACAAATGATCACTTAAACATACTTTCCATTCATGGTAGTTATATGGAGTGAGGATTTCAACCTTTGATTTATCCACAATACAACCAAATAATGACTAATAACTATTGATAACTCCTTCAAATGACTGATGTAAATTAGAAATCTGAAATCCAAGTTGACCAAGTACAAATATAGCCACAAAATTAACTATTCTAAAAGTGATATATCCACCCCAAATCATTGAAAAATGATTCTAGATCTGGAAAGTAGATGAAAAATTATGCACTTTCAAAAAAAAAAATCACTTCAAAATGTTACCGTATGTGCCAAAACAAAGCCCTAGAAGTTGTAGAAACCAGGAACACAGAGTAATAGTCAAAAAATATGAAATTTATATTAAAATATGGCTACTAAATTGAAAAAATAATACCACTACTAGATTCCTCAGGAAATTCTACCCAATTTTAAAAAAAAATTGCTCAAAAAAAGGAGCAAAAATGAGCAAGATATGGCCCTCTGAAATTGGACTACCAAATCGAAAACTCCAATATTGAAGGCTACAAAAATTCAAACCCTGATGATGTAAAAAATTTACAATGTCAAATTTGATGAATGTATGGATGTCACAAAATGCCCAATTTGATAGTGACATCAGCAAATGATGATGTCATTATTGACATACGCTACTGATGTGGCAGGTGACATGGCTTTCAAACCCTACCGATGTGTCAAGGCTAAATCTGTATGGCTCTATAGGTCACGCAGCTGGTGCCACATGTCTTCTTCTTATAAGGCCACAAGGCCTTGAGGGGTGCCTAGTTGGTGTTCATGTGGTGCACACACCTAGCATTGACGCATGCACCATGGAAGTTGAGGTGTGTCACGTGGCAAGTGAGGTGGTACCCCAAGCGGAGGTTTGACGACAAGCAGCACATGCTGGGTGGTGGGGCAGTGGAGCGATAGAGGTGTGGATAATTTTTTTAAGTCCCACATTGCCAATGCAATTGGTAATGTTGGTTTATAAATATGAAAATATCTAGAAGATGAAATAGAGAGTGAGTCGGGCTAGGTCCCGAGCTCAGCTACGAGCTTGAGCTTGAGTTCGGTCTGGCTCAGATGTCGACTGTAAATTATGTCCTTTGAGATGACGTTAGCGGTTGAGTCTTGACCTAATCCTGGATAGCAATAAAAAAATGCCCATACATTTATCAAAACAAAATTTTACATAAAAAATTCTAAAATAATTATAGAATTTTTTTTTTTTGAAATCGTATTGCAGAGGTGCAGATTGGGCTGTACGCTCCGATTTGCAAAAAAAATTACCTTGATTTGGACTTTCACCGAATATGGGTGATTTTATAGTCAATCTTAACTGAAACAGCCTCCTAGACAAAATGGTGAGGTCATATATGCTCCAAGATGCTTCTACAACACACTAGTTTTCAGATATGAGATTTAGACCTTCAAAGATTGTAACAAGATCTCTTCAAATCAGCTAATCAAAATGCCCCAATGGCTCTGATACCATGTAAGAATTTAAAAATAGAAAAGATTGAATTGAGGATCTAGAGGCTAAAGAAAATAACAAGAGAGATGATATGAATGCAATCATTGATATTGAATTGATCCCATGAATTCACCTTGATGTACATGATTACATAATAGGCCTCCTTATATAGGAAAGGCAATAAGAGAGAATGATAAGGAACTAATAAGCTATCTTTTATGCTAGGTGTAATCACATGTCCACCAAATGTGGATCATCATCCATTATGCAATCAAGTATATGCAAAGGGATTAGGATGATAATGTGACAAGAGCACTAAAGGTGGATCTCACACCAAAAGTGGAATTTCTCCTACACCATGTGCATAACTAAGGTGAAAACTTCTAGGTGTCTCAATCAAAAACTACTATGAAATGCATTAACCTAAGTAAGATTAAGTAAAGTGTAATTAGGAATATTTAATTACACCAACAAGTACTTATGATGAACTCATCTGTCTAGTGTATCTCAAGGTCTATCTTTTTTTCTTTTTTATATTATTTCAGAAGAGTACTACCTAGAGAGTTGCCAATTTTTTATGTTGTTTTCTGTGTGCAGAAATACGATGAAATTATGGGTGACATTACAATCAAATCTTGTTGATTTCACACAACCATTCGCACAGACAAGTTTGGTGATCATGGCTCACACAAGCACAACAATTGTGTTCATTTTATATATAAGATTCATGGTGTGGCTTGTGGAGCATAAGATAAATCTTGACTTTAGAGGAAGTCCCACTAACCAAGTGGTCACTCTACTTTGGTATCATCTTCATCCTTGATTTCTCAATTTCTTCTTTCATTTATCCATATAAGTTTATAACCTAGGTTATAATAATTAATTCTCCTAGGTTTATGTTTTGTGCTATATTTTTCACTCACTGCAACCACCTCCTTTATACTTAGTTCTCACCATGTTTGTCTTGTTCACATTTATAAACCTCTAATATTGTTTTTGCAAATTACATATTCTTTCCTATTTTATAGAATAGATAATCCATAATAGTTTGACTTGAATAGTAGTTGTATTCTGGTTGTTTGTAGCATTCATTTTAATAGTCAATCTTGCATCCAGACTGATTACTGAGCAAATTGGGCTACCACGGTCCAATATTTGTTGGTAGTTTTCTAAAGGAAATTTTGAGGGGAGTTTGAGGAATCTTTGTTAAAAGGGGCAAAGGATGGAGGCATCAATGTGATTATCGATGAGATCCCATATATCCACACTTTCCTTTCTGATCGATGTGGTTATTCAATAATAGGGCACACCTACCGAAGTGGAGGCTTTAGGTTTGTAAGTTTTTTAAAATATATATATATATTATTTTATTTATACATCATTGCATTCAAAAGTCAAATAGTCAATAATAATTTTATATTTTAAATAATTATAGAAAATATTAAATAATTGATAAGTTAATGTATTTTGTTTTTTATAATCATTATTTGAAATATTATATGTTTGTGATATTTTTGAAAGATTATATATTTGTTAGAATAACTAAGAGGGGAGGGGTGAATCAGTTATCTAGTGTCCCACAACAAAATGTATAATTGCAAACCAAATCTTCAATTTTTGCTCCTTGGTAAACAAAAATTCATTAACTATCTATGCTTTTACCGATTACCAATCTAACACTTAAAACTTGTTATGGATCAAATCTAACATATAATATGCAAAGTATGATAACAAACAAATATCACAATCAACATATAACACAAGAGATTTAACATGGAAACCCTGTAAAGGGAAAAACCACCTGGGACCAGCAGCCCAAAAATGTTCACTCTTCTAAAGTGAGGTCAGTAAAGACCCAACCCTGTTAAAGGTTACAAACACATTGTTAGGTGTGACCTTGTTAGAGAATTTTAGACTAGAAGTTATCATCCAACGAACGTTCACTATGGGGTTGACAAAATAACAAATGTGTACTCTATGAGAAACCTTCAATAAGACTTTTAGAGTCTACTCGGTTAATAGATTTTGACTGTATACAATGGTTAAATATGTAATAGTAAATGATCTACCTTAATACAACTTCAATTGTAGATTACAGACCAATATTTAGCTCATATAACTTCTTCTGATCAATATTTCACTTCAGATTCAACATTGTATCAACTTATTGTCCATCGGTAATAACTCTCTGTAGCTCGGTAACTATTCTACAGCTTGGTTCTTACTAACCAGTATGATCAGAATGCATGAAAACTTCTTCACGTGAAATTCTTGTAGCATCTACTTCTTCTGGCATTTTTTTCACAATGAAACCCTAGTCTCTTATAGAGACAAGTAAATCATTTTCTTTCCATCCATCAAATTTTTCCACTTAATCATCTTCATTGATTTTTCCATTTCAAGCTTCCTTGGCTAATGTGTCAATAACTCATTTCAATCTGCATCATCAGATCTTCCCTCAATTATGTTGGTCGTCGATCTTTATAAAAAACTTTATCTGTTATCACAATTTCATACATTTTCCAGCTCATCAATCTTATCGGCTAAACTAATCATTTAATGTATTCTATTTTTCTCAATTAACAAAGAAATACGTTGGTGAACACACGCTCGGTTAATACTATGCTCAATATACACTACACTTCATCAGTGTATACTGCAAAATACTTCCTTTATCGACAACACTGCTTTGTGTCTTTCAGCTCTATTCTTCATCATAGATGAATACAACATAATAAATCCAATATCATATGATCATAGAATTATCAAAAAGTTACTTAATGAATTCCTTATCCTCATCTGACATGTACATTTACATCATGTAGATTTCTCTTTTCTTCATCTCTTTCACCTTTCTTCAGATGTATCGGTATAGTAACTTACAAGATAAGTACTGTCAAGCTAGTTGATATCAATGACAATATAATACTAATTTAATCATATTGCATATCTAATCAATAACTTCTCAGTGATCTTAAATCACAAATTCTTCAATCAGATTGCAACAATCTCTCCATCTAAATCAGTTGTAACAATCTCTCCATCTAAATTAGTTGTAGTCCAACAATCTCTCCCTTTGGCATTGATGGCAACTCAAGTAATATGAAATATACCATACACATACCAAACTTATATTCTACAACTATGTAAACAAATGCTCATACAAGCTCTCCCTAGCTTAATATGTTTAATCACTACATTACTGAACATTTGTACTTCTGTTCTCTGTAACTGATCTTCAATACTCTATCTCATTTAGATTGTCTCTCCCTTAGATAGTTCTCCATCGGTGTCAGTGCATGCTCTATTCCTTTTCATATTGTTTATCTCTCCCTTTGACAACAATGCCAAAGAAACAAATAAACAAGCAGTTATGTCTTCCTCAGCATCTCTGTATATGGATATCCCAATCAATTTTAGTTCTTCAAACTTAATCACAACCTTGAACATGGTTCAAAGTGTGAGCTATGCTACATTAACATGTGTGATCTTCTGATAGAAGTAGGCTGATGCAACATCTAGATCACCTTAGTGACCGATAGATAGGGGACGGACCCCAAGTCTAGTCCCCAAGTATTCAAAAGTATCCTTCAGTAGAGGCTTTGTAAAAATGTCTACAAGTTGTTCTTTAGATGTGAAAAATTCCAATTTGACTTGCTTCTCTTTCACTTGTTCTCTTAAATAGTGATACTTAATAGATATATGATTTGTCTTCGAGTGCATCATAGGATTCTTTGAAATATTTATGGCACTAGTGTTGTCACAGTATATGATCACCGGGCCAGTGATTACCTCATTCATTCCTTCCAACACTTACTTGATGTAGGCAATGTTTGAACAGTTAGTAGCAGCAGCAACATACTCTACTTTAGCTATAGACTGAGAAATACAAACCTACTTTGTACTTGTCTAGGTTACAAGTCTTTCACCAAAGAAAAATGCTCCTCCAGTGGTGCTTTTTCTGTCATCCACATTTCCAGCCCAATCAGCATCAGTGTATACCTTCAGTTCAAAATTTCCTTCCTTAGGATACCATAATCCATAATTCTTTATTTTCTTCAGGTATCTTAAGATTCTTTTAGTAACACTCATGTGTGATTCTCTAGGATTAACAGAGAATCTTGCAACAATTCCCACAACATGTGCTATATCTGGTCTACTGTGAACTACATACATTAATTTACCAATCATGGATTGGTAAAGTGTCTGATTTACCTCTGTAATTTCATCCTCCTTTATCAATTTGCATCCAATAGCCATCGGTGTTCCCACAGGTTTAGCATCTTCCATGCCAAGTGTTTTCAAAACTTCCTTTATGTATTTAGATTGTGTAATAAATATGTCATCACTTTGTTGAATCACTTGTAGTCCTAGAAAGAATTTAATCTCTCTGAACATAGACATTTCAAATTCCTTTTGCATTTCATCAACAAATGATTTACATACACTATCTGAACCTCTAAAAATAATGTCATCTACAAATATTTTAGGAATGATAATAGTTTCATCAGTGTCACCTTTCATATACAGATTATTGTTTTCACTTGTTCTAATAAATCCAATACTTAACAAGTATGCAACCTTTCATACCATGCTCTTGGTGATTGCTTCAAACCATAAAAAGCTTTATGTAATCTACATACCATGTCTTTGTTGTCTGGATCAAAAAATCATTTAGGTTGTTCAATGTAAACCTCTTCTTCAAGTATACCATTTAGAAAAGTTGACTTCACATCCATTTGATAGACTTTGAATTTCTTGTGTGCAACACATGCAAGTAGCATTCTGACTCCTTCCAATCTAGCAATAGGTACAAATGTTTCACTATAGTCAATGCCTTCTTCCTGTGCATATCCCCTGCATACTAATCTTTTTTTATTTCTTGTGACTTCACCATTCTCATTGAGTTTGTTCCTAAATATCCACTTAGTACTGATAACATTTTTGTCTTTAGGTCAGGGTACTAAGGACCAAGTTTTATTCTTCTCTATTTCCTCTATTTCTTCCTTCATTGCATTAACCCATTCTTCATTCTCTAATGCAATTTTCACAGTTTTCAGTTCAAATTCACAAACTAGACATGTACCTTGTCTTGTCTTGCTCCTAGTTTGCATTCCAGCATGTCTGTCTCCAATGATTTATGTCTTAGGATGATGTCTTCTGAAAAAACTAGCAAGAACTCAGTTTCTCCATTCTTGTTCATCCTCTTCAGGTTCATTTCTTTGCTCGGTAGCTCCATTCTATTCATTGGTTTGTGTTGCCTATTTTTTTGCATTATTTTCTTGTTGGCCGGTTAACACAGTCTATTGCATTGGTAAATACTCTGGATGTTCAATGTAAGTGAATTTACCATATTCTTCTGGTTCCTTTTTACTTTCCTCTGTGTTCTTCTCATCAAAATCATCAACACAAACATTAGTACTTTCAACTATCTTATTTGTGACCTTATTCAGACATTTGTATGCTTTACTTGTAGTGGAATATCCCAAAAATATTCCTTCATCTCCTTTAGAATCAAATTTCCCATTTCTCTCATCTTTCAAAATAAAGCATTTACTTCCAAAAATTTTGAAATAACTTACAGTAGTTTTGTATCCAAACCATAGCTTATAAGGTGTTCGGTTGGTGTCCTTCTTCAGTTGTACTCAGTTAAGAACATACACAACTATACTGATAGCTTCCCTCCAATATGTCTAAGCAACACTCTTCTATATCATCAATGTTCTTGGACAGTCAGTTATAGACCCGTTCCTTCTTTCAGCAATGGCATTTTGCTGAGGTGTCCTTGGTGCAGAGACTTGTCTTTTAATTCCATGCTCATTACAGAAGTTAGTAAATTCATTAGAGATAAATTCACCTCCTCTATCAGATCTTAAACATTTTATTTCCTTTCCAGTCTCTTTCTCTACCTTAGCTTTATACCATTTAAACATCTTAAAAGCTTCAGATTTCTCCTTCAAGAACATGACAGCCATTAGTCTCGTATAATCATCAACAAAAAGAATAAAGTATCTATCACCATAATAATTTTGAGTTCTCATAGGACCACATAGATCGGTATAAACCAACTCAAGTATCTTCTTTGTTGAGTAGTCTTTTCTTTTAAAACTAGACTTAGTCATCTTACCTTTCTAACATTCATGGCACATGGCATGATCAGGTTTTGTCAAGTTAGTCAATCCTCTAACTCTTTTCTTTTTAATGATCTTGATCATATTGTCAAAGTTCACATGGCATAACCTTTTGTGCCACAACCAAGCATCTTCATTCTTTATTAACAAAAAAGAAGACTGATCCATATCAAGATAGAATAGATTACCTCTAGATTATGTACCAATACCAACAAGTCTTCCATCTTCATCATAAATCTTCACCCTTTTGCTCTCAAAAGCTAGACGGTGGCCTGAATTGTTCAACTAAGCCACACTTAACAAGTTATAGTTTAGTCCATCTACCCAGTATGCATTTTCACATTTTATTCTATCATTGATCATAAGTGAACCCTTACCTCTTACCATATAGGGTGCATCATTTCCCATTCTCATAGATCCTCCATTATATTCTATGATCAAACTTCTCTACATCACCGGTCATATGATGTGTACAGCCACTATCTATGAACCATGTATCATTTCTACTTACTTTAGAGATAAATGATGTCTCTTCATGTTTCTCTTCTTCTTATAAGTCATCTTTCATAGCAACAAATACTAGTTCTATATCATAATCAGAATTAGATTCAGTTCCAATATCTTCAGCTATGTAACATACATTTTTGCCTCTATCATCTCGGTTGTCTCTATTGTTATGTCAGTAGCCTCTGTTAACTCTTCTTCCATAGCTTCCTTCAAATCGGTCTTTGGATCTATCATCATCTTTCTTCTATGGACATCTAGCAGAAATGTGACCAACTTATTTACAATTGAAACATGCCAAAGGTAGCTTGCCTCTATACCTTCCTTTTCCTTTGGGCAATCTTCTACCCATAAGAGCTTCTAGCTCATCAAGTTCATCATTGGTATTACCATCACTATCATCATTCTTATTATTCCTATTAGATTTAACAATCTCTAGAGAAGACATGAAAGTGGATTCAATAGGGGGAACAACACTATTATCAAAATTATTCAATTCAAAGGTTGTAAGTTTACCAATCAATGTGTCAAGAGTAAGGTTGGATGTAGCTCTTGTTTCATGAATTGCAGAGATCCTGATTGCATAAACTGGCAGCAAAGTTCTGAGAATCTTTCTTATCACTATTTCATCATCTATGACTCCATCTGACACTCTAATAGCATGTACTACCTCTTTTAGTCTATTTGAGTACTGCAATGTTCTCACCTTCTTTCATCCTCATATCATTGAATCTGTCCCTTAGACTTTTAGCTCAGGCTCTTTTGACATTTAGATCTCCACTATAAATTAGATTTAACTTGTCCCACATCTGTTTGGTAGTAGTGAATCCTTTAATGTCTTCAAATTTAGCATCAGTATAGGTAGCAGAAAGTTCCATCATAATGACATTGTGTTCATGTCTGTCTCTTAGTTGATCAAGGGTCAGGGGACTAGTGGGCGGTTGTATGTAGCCATTCTCCATCAATTCTAGTGCAAAATTCCCAATTCCTAATATGTGTAGCTTCATCTAGCTCTACCATACTACAAAGTTCTCTTTGTTCAATTTCGGTACTTCCCTCTTATACATCTTGAGACCTTTGTGCTTAAGTCCTTAAAACTCTATTCTAAGAAACCACTACTCTGATACCAATTATTAGAGTAACTAAGAGGGGAGGGGTGAATCAGTTATCCAGTGTCCCACAACAAAATGTATAATTCCAAACCAAATCTTCAATTTTTGCTCCTTGATAAACAAAAATTCATTCATTTTCTGTGCTTTTACCGATTACCAGTCTAACACTTAAAACTTATTGCTAATCAAATCTATAATGTAATATGCAAAGTATGATAACAAACAAATAACACAATCAACACATAACACAAGAGATTTAACGTGGAAACCCTATAAAGGGAAAAACCACCTGAGACCGGCAACCCAAAAATGTTCACTCTTCTGAAGTGAGGTCGGTAAAGACCCGACCCTGTTAAAGGTTACAAACACAATGTCAAGTGTGACCTTGGTAGAGGATTTTAGACTAGAAGTTATTGTTCAACCAGCATTCACTATGGGGTTGACAAAATAACAAATGTGTACTCTATGAGCAACATTCAATAAGACTTTCAGAGTCTACTCAGTTAAGAGATTTTGACTGTATACAATGGTTAAATATGTAACAGTAAATGATCTAAATACAACTTCAATTGCAGATTATAGACCAATATTTAGCTCATATAACTTCTTCTGATCAATATTTCACTTCAGATTCAACACTATATCAACTTACTGTCCATCGGTAATAACTCTCTATAGCTCGGTAACTATTTTGTAGCTTAGTTCTTACTAACCAATATGATCAAAATGCATGAAAACTTCTTCACATGAAATTCCTATAGCATCTACTTCTTCCAGCAATTTTTTCACAATGAAACCCTAGTCTCTTATGTAGATGAGTAAATCATTTTCTTTCTATCCATCAGATTTTGTCACTTAATCATCTTCATTGATTTTTCCACTTCAGGCTTCCTCGGATGATGTGTCAATAACTCATTTCAATCTGCATCATCAAATCTTCATTTAATTATGTTAGCCATCGATCTTTATAACAAACTTTATCTGTTACCACGATTTCATACACTTTCCAACTCATCAATCTTATCGGCTAAACTGATCATTTAATGTATTCTATTTTTCTCGGTTAACAAAGAAATGCATCGGTGAACACACACTCAGTTAATACTATGCTTGGTATACACTACACTTCGTCGGTGTATACTACAAAATGCTTCCTTTATCGACAACACTGCTTTATGTCTTTCAGCTCTATTCTTCATCAAAGATGAATACAACATAATAAAATCAATATCATATGATTATACACTCGTCAACAAGTTACTTAATGAATTCCTTATCCTCATCTAACATGTACATCTTCCTCGTGTATATTTCTCTTTTCTTCATCTCTTTCACCTTTCTTCAGATGTATCGGTATAGTAACTTACAAGATAAGTACTGTCAAGCTAGTTGACATCAATGACAATATAATACTGATTTAATCATATTGCATATCTAATCAATAACTTCTCAGTGATCTTCAATCACAAATTCTTCAATCAGATTCCAACAATCTCTCCATCTAAATCAATTGTAGTCCAACAATATTTCAATTCTTACCCTACCAATAATACATTTTGATTGTGACACTTTTTAAGTTGCAATTTTGATACACATATAAATATTACATTGGCATATATATATACACATATATACATATATTTATGTGTATTAAGAAAAATAATAATAGCTAAATAAATCTTAGTCTTTGGTTACCAATATTATATAGTAATATGTACTTATTTTCAAATTTTATTTTGCTTGATTTTTTATATTGTATTTGTTGACATGTGTGTTGTGCAAAGTGTAGAGACTAAAAATTATTTTATTGCTTACGGATGACAAGTTTACTAATGTTGATCTGAATTGACTAAATAATCTTTAGTATTTAATTAATTTCTGTCATTCTTCCTAATTTAAATTTTAAAATTATCATTTTCATCTAATTATAATTATTGAATAGTTTCAATTTATTATTTAATGATTTAGGTTCTATTCAATATTCTATCTAGATTCCCTAATTATTCTTCTAAAAATTAATTACACAATGGTATTGTTTATTTAATCTATTTCTCTCAATTTTGATTAAATAATTGTATTATTTAGTTAAATATGTTCTTCCTCATTCTTTTTTCTATGAATAGAGACCTTTATGTTAAAATATAATATAGTTAAATATGTTCTTCCTTATTCTTGTCACCTTAAATAAGTGAGTATTATAATTATTAACTATATTGTTTAAAACTAAATAAATTATTTAGTTTTTTATTTCCCCAATGCAATCTCCTTCTTTTGAAAAATCAATAAATTACATAATTTATTTATTCCTTCTTGAAAGAACTAGTAGGATCCAAGAGGTAAATTTGAAGCACAATAACAAATGAGACCAAAAATTTGACCATTCATAGATTGAAGAAACAAAGGAGAAGAGGACGAGAAGAAGAGTACATATACCATGAGTTATTATGTTGAATCATAAGTCAAACAAAACACTCAATGAATGGTGGTGAGTTTCATCCCATGAACCTAGGACGGGGTGCCAAAATATAATCAACACCTATCTAGACACCTCTATAAATAACTCCTAAATAATGACAACTTGTGTAGACAAGTGTCAAATATAAATGTACCATGAAGTAGGGTTAATAAGACTAACTGTAAATTAAAGTAAATAATTAAACCAACACCCCTCCTTAAGCATAAATTAAGAGGACAAGGAAAAAAAATGTGAGTCTTGGCTACTAGCCATGTTAGGTACCCATGTATAGTGCAATCTCTCATAAAAATAGAAAGATACAAAACCCAATGGGAATAAAATGATCCTCCAAAAAAGAGATAAGAAGAGAAGAAGCTTATAAGGCCTCCCCAAAGGATGATGATTTTGTTGGTGAATCTACATGGATATGATTGTCACCTAGTGAATCATTTAAATTATAAGGACTGGAATTAGGATCTAGATGAGAGCCCATATGGTGTGTAGCACTAGATTCTATAATCTGGCTTGAGAAAATAAGACCCTTCCTTTCAATTTCTCTTAATCCTTAGTAATTTCTTTATTTGAACAAGATGTTTTGATAGAAGTAGTTACCTCAATATTATTCTTTTTTAGTAGAAAAGTGAGGTGTTCAATTTGTTTTTTCATTCATTTATGGTCTTCATGATCAGTTTTGTTACAAAAGGAACATTTAACTCTCTCAGTAATTGATTTAGTTTGTTGATATGAGTTATCCTCTTTGAAGTTATGAGTTTTTTCTTCTTTCTTCACTGAACTTTGTACTTTTCAGTGTTCTTTTTCTCCCCTTTAGAATTTTGATGCTTTTCAATTTCTAAAATTAGAACTTGTGCTTTAGTAGATTTACAAGTACCCATTTAAATGAGATTTTCTTTCTCCCTTGTAAGACTAGAAATAAAGTTATCAAGTGAGGGCATAACCCCATGAGGTACCAAGTGTACACTCAAATGATGTACTTCTCTAAGTCATTACTTCCAAGGGAATCCATGAATGGGAAACCTTAGAAAGTGACCTAGAGCTCCCTATGCATGGAGTTGCAAGGATATTAGGATTTCTCTTAGCTAGAGCTATAAAGCTTAAGACCTTGCTAGTCAACCACATAATGGGAGATTCAATGAAGACAAGGCCAAGAGTGCCAATATCCTCAAGAATCAAAATGAGAATGCAAGGCAATGCTAGAAATGAAGATGCAAGCTAAGCTATGGAAATGAAAGTATTACAATCTTTCCTAATTAAGCTAGGTGAATTAATCTAAAGCATAAAGGAAACTAAGCTAAGAAAGCATAAACATGAAGCTATGATGCAAGAATGAAACTAAGATAGAATGTAAGTATGAAAGCTAAGAATGCAATAGAATCTCCAAAGCTCCAAAGTCACCTAGAAAACCTGTAGCATAACATTAGTATTCAAAAGATGGATCCTAAAATGAGAAGAGAGCTCTTCTTTTATAGGAAATGAGAAACAATAGACGATGGAGATTAAGAGGCAAAAGATTTAATCAAGGGTGGGGCTTGAAGGGGGACCAATCCATGTGCACCAATCTCCTCCAATGAGAAAATAAGAGTTGACTTTTGTGTCCATATAAGACAAAAATGCCTTTTTCTCTTTTTGTAAAATAGGAATAATGCTTTATTTGTGCAACTTAGGATAAGAGGAAAGTGGGGACTTTTTATTTAATAAAAGGGGAGGAAATTCCTTTTAATTAAATAAAGACTTAGGAAAAAATGGTTAATCCATGGGACAAAATTGAATAAATGATAAAATTAGGATTTGATCAAGGAAATTGATACTAAGCTGAAAATGTTGATTCAGGAAATTGATAAATTGAAGAAATGGGGGCCCAAAGTCTAGGCAACCATTTTAGGGTGCATACATTTTCCCCTCTTTGACTAATGTGAGGTTGAATTAGGATCACATGTAGTCAAAGAATGGAATTGAAGTGTGAGATTGATTTGGGATCATAAAACAACCAAGATGTGTGTTCGATGGATGGGAATAGATTAGGACAAGCATAAGCTGATAAAGATAAGCTGAAAGACAAGACCAACATGCCTATAAATAGGATATTGTCAAGTCTCAAATAGGAGATAAGAATCTCAAGATGAGTTGATTGATAAGGCTGAATCAAAGATTGAAGCTGATAGGTACTACCCCCTCAGAATCGAAATTGAAATCAGCTAGAGGAGAAGTAACAAATTGAGAAAGTTGATTAAATCACTAGGAATCATAATCAAAGATGAAAGATAATGGAATAACCATAAAGTAGTGAAGATATGCCCCAATTTGACTAAGTTTGACCAAGAAAGATATAGGATAAAAATGAAGTCAAACCTGAGAGAAATGAATGGGATAAATGGAAGACTAGGAGGTTGAAAGAGATGGAGATGAAGATGCCCCAACAAAGATCAAAGGATTAGATCTCAAATGGTCAGCCAACTATGCACAAGAAGGGGAAATTTTAAAATGTGAGTTTGACTATCAAGATGAAGTTAAATTTTGACTTTGAGTCTGAAAATGGATCTAGGACGTTGAAATTAGCCAAGGGTGCAATTTTCACAAAATTCTGAGATGTTTTAAAAATTAGGTCAAAAAGTCAAAAGGCTATATATAGGGGTAAAAAGGTCATTTTCAAAATCATTTGTCCTATAAATATTTGAGAATCTTAAGAGTGTAGAGAGAGAAATGGCCTAGTAAGCAGCAATTCCAGTTCACAAGCATGAATTTTAGTTCACCCAGTTGCATAATCAGCCTTCGCAGTATGGTGCCTTGGTATGTTTTCAGAGAAACTCACCTTATATGTCATTTATGAGCATTTATTGCAATTTAAAACATGTTTTTAATGTTTTTAAAATTCTTCAAATTTTTCTCATGCAAAATATTGTACGATATTTACTAAGTATTGCACTCTTTGATAAATTTTGTCATGTGATACTTCATGGGTCAAAATAGTATCGCACTGATGTTGGATCCAATATCACATGATACTGAATGAAACATCATGTGATACTATGTGAAATATCACATGAAAAGATACTATCACACTGGTACTAGAGAAAATATCGCATGATATTTTATCTAAAAATAGTATCGCACAGTGTAGAAAAATGACATGTTTTAATGATTTTGAGAAAAATGACATGGGTCCAAACAATGTTTGGTTTGAAAATAATTTTTACTAATTTTATACATCCATCATGATATGTTCTAACATCTAGTTTGGGTTAATAGCTTACAGGAGAACTTTCCTGCGCTCCTCATTAGAGCATCGAGAGTGACTGGGTTACGGTGCATCTGAGATCTTGATGATCCTAGATGGGTAGACTTGAGGGAGATGGGCTTTGGTTACTTGATGCAGATGACCCACATTCAGGCTGATCATGTGTTATTGATAGCATTGGCTGAAAGGTGGCACAATGATCATAACACCTTTCACTTGCCAACTGGAGAGGCTACCATTAGCTTGGAGGATGTCTATCAGATCTTGCAAGTTCCTAGCCACAGTGTTCCAGTGAGTATAATCATGTTTATAGATATTCATAGATGTAAATTTTCCATATGAGAGAAACTAACATGATTTTTTTGTTGGCACAAGTATACTATGATTAGGATCTAACTGAGGGATGATAGATCATGCAGGACATGTTCCAGGACGTCACCTTTGTTGATTGACACCTCAGTTGGGATCAGTTGATGAAGGAGTAAAATAGGGATTACCTAGTACCATGCATTGTATGTTCCATAGTAGCACAAGATCTTATTACTAATAGGATTCATAAGATTTTTCCATTGGGATGGGGTAGGTTGGTTGCAGATCTAGTAGTGCACCCATGGTGGATGGCATGGGGCCCAGCCATCCTAGCAGATATGTACCATGATTTCCATGAGATTTTATACTGGGAGACTATGACTTGGGCATGCGGTGCTATATTAGCATAGGTATGGGTGTAGGAGCACATCACCATTGTGCACCCACATGTACAACCAAGGGAGAAAAGATGCCCCTACATATATAGATATATAGGTTTTATTAGTTAGCCACATAGCAAGGATGTGACGTACTACCACAGGTTACTGGATGAGCTCACATCATTCCAGTGGAGACCATACAGGGCTTGTGAGAAGTGGGGTAATCAGGAGGAGGAGCTAGGTTACATGCTATGTAGTCAGCCACTAGTAAGTCGGCACTCTGATATAGTAGACTATTTCATGATCACCCAGGTTTGGAGATAGTTTGGGGGATAGTAGAGAGTGCCCATAGAGACCACCACCTATGCTTGGGTGAGAGATGAGGAGGGATAGGGATGGCTACTAATTTTGGACTACCAGCAGGTAGTTCAGGACATAATGGCTATACATAGGGAGCCATGGGACTATCTCCCATATATGGAAGATGCAGGGGCAGATGCAATGTATTGGGCAGAGTGTAGGAGACATCCATTCCCTAGGTTTACTATACCTAATGCACAACCAGTGACATAGGGAAATGATGGAGATGATGGAGATGGAGGGGACAAAGGAGGGAGAGGGAGAGCTAGGGAGATAGGATAGAGATGCAGCAGCTACAGATTACTATAGTCATGAGAGACCAGTAGCTGACTAATCTATGAGCTAAGGTAGAGCGATGGGAGAGGGCGGCACAGGCTAATGCAAAAAAGATCTAATGAGAGATAGCACAAGCTACATATTATCATGGGCTCTACATACTGGTTGTACCTGAGGGACAAAGAGCTCCACCCTACTCTATGATAGTGGGGAAATCTGACATGGTACCAGACAAAGTGGACACACCACCTCCACCATCACCATGTGATGGGGAGAGTCAGACTTAGGTCTAGGGTGTTTATATGTGTAGAGAAATATCCTAGGACATTATCCAAATTTTGCATCCCACATTGTATTTTGTATCATGACATTTATATATATGATATTTTCTTGATGTTCGATATATCTTGTGTATCCATCCCACTTGTGATGGATGTTTTAGTTTTATATTATCTTGTCATATTGCTCCAATGTATTCTTATATGCTCATGTATAATCTATCATATAGATGTATGTTTAGTTCTCATGTGTATGATATAGACTCATGTTTCTAAAAATGATCTCTTTAGGGTATAGATATGATGATAAGATTAACCCCTTGTGATGAAAGGAATAGGATGTGATGTAAAAAGACAAGGAGAAAAAGACATGGTTGAGAAGAAGCAAAAGAGGACTGCAGTTGACTGACTAGTCCATAAAAGATAAAAGGAGAGCTCTTTCCATATGCAAGATGCAAAACTAATCTAACATGAACCTAAAAATGCAAGCTACTATGAAATTGACTTGCAAGGTCACAACACCAATAGACTCTAATAATCATCATCAAGCTTTATTGGTAGCATCATAAGATCATACAATACACACTAGTATGACTATGGGTATATGAATATGATCTATATCAGATAGGAATGTGGGAATCCCACCTAGGCACCAAAGACATGTAGGTCAAGATGACTAGTGCAGTGAGGTTCCCTAAGTTTACTATAGAAATATTATGCTTTCATTGAGACACAAGAAGGTCAAGATGGCTATAAGTATGCACTCGCGTAAAATGATCAAGGATAATATCTTTTAGGTCCTTAGTGTCAAGTGGAACAAGCATAAATGCTAATGATAGTTAGGACTAACAAAATATACCCACAAGTAGAGAAAGAAATAAAACATGTTCTCATGGCCCCGGTCTTCTAGCTCAGCATCATTGAAAACTATTAGGGAGAAAACACTCATCAAAGAAATCATCATAGAGAACACAAAGAAATAAAGTTAAACAAGTCTCAGTGAGTCAAATGTTTAAGTGCATGTGTGTAGGTCATAGAGTCAAGCTTTGAGTATCGCATCTACCAGTGAGAAATATTGCATCATTCTAGACTATGGGTAAGACATCTGATAAGTGTTGAGAAACACTTGACGCTAGGGTAGTGTTGGAAAACATAGTTGGGGAGTGTTGAGAAACACTATGTTCAAAGTATCCCAAAGACTAGCACATCCAAGAGACCAAAGCTAACACAGTTATGCCCCCTAGACAAAGACAAAGATCAATTCCAAACCAAGGCAACAAGAACAAGGTATGATGGAGGAAGACTAAGTGTTGAGGATGCATGCTAAGAAATAGGGGTACAAAGGCCTCAAGTAGCGCCCGTTTCTAGATTTCCACCACTTGGATTTTATTGCAATTTTTCTATTTTTGTGATTTTTTTTTGGATTTTTGCTACCAAGACGCCTGTTTCCAAGTTTTCACCAAGGAACTTTTTCTATTTTTTATTTTTATTTTTATTTTTTTTTATTTTTTTCAGGACTTTATATGCTTTTTAGGATTTTTTTAGCATCGTATATGAAATTTTTTTGGTATTTTTTCAGGATCAATAAATATGTACAAAGGATGCCCCCAAATAGAATATTCATCATAGGTAGAACTTCTTTAGGTGTAAAACATTGATAGGATCAGGAAGCTGCTCTTCCTTTTCATTAGATAGTAAGTAAGCACATGTCCCAAAAGTAGCAGTAATGATGTATGGTCCAAGCCAATTAGGTTCAAACTTGCCCTTTTTTTTTCTCTATTTTGTTGGTTCTTAGGATTTTCTCGTAGGACAAGATCTCCTACTTGGAATTCTCTAGGGTGCACCTTTTTGTTGAATGCTTTGGACATACGCTTTTGGTAAACTCTCATGTGATAAAATGATGCTTTACATTTTTCATCAAGAAGTTCTAGCTCTTGCAATCTCATGATGCGATAATCTTCATCTTTAACTAAACCTTTGAGAGAGACTCTAAGTGAAGGGATCTCAACTTCTAAAGGTAACACTGCTTCAACACCATAAGTAAGGGAAAAAGGAGTAGCCCCTGTGGGAGTACAAATAATTGTTTTGTAAGCCCATAAGGCTAGATTTATCTGTAGATGCTAATCTCAACCAGTCTTGTGAACTGTTCTATGGAGGATTTTGAGAATGGTTTTATTCGAAGCCTTTGTTTGTCCATTTCCTTGTGGGAAGTAAATGGAGGACCAAAGTTCTTTTATCTTAAATTTCTTGCAAAGTTGCTTAAGGTCCTTATTTTTAAACTGACCTCCATTGTCAATGATTATTTCTAAAGGCACACCATATTGATAGATGATATGGTTCAAAATAAACAAGGAAACTATCTTCCCTGAAGCAACAAAAATTGGAACAACTTCTACCCATTTGGTAAAGTAGTCAGTAGCAGTAATGATGAATTTGTGTCCACCTGATGAGTTGGGGTGAATCTTCCCAACAAGATCAAAGGCCCAATGCTAAAATGGCCAATGAGATATCGAAGGAATAAGCTCCCTACCTAGACCATGTATCAATTTTCCATGTTTCTGAAACTTTTCGCATGATTTGGAAAAAGCTATTGCATCCATCTGCATTGTGGGCCAATAGTACCCTACCGTAAGCAACCTTCGGGCCATTACAAGACCATTAGAATGTCCTCCATAAATGCCCTTGTGAATGTCAACTAACACTTGATTGGATTCCTCCTTTTCCAAGAACCTAAGAAGTGTCCCATCTAAACCCCTTCTATACAAATCACGAGAGATAAGGGTATGGCAAGAGGAATTATGGGTGAGGTTTCATCTTTCAGAGTGGTTGAAGGTATCAGGTATAATGCCATCATAGAGATATGAGTAAATGGCACCATATCAGGATGACTCATGGCCAACAAGGGTACAAATAACTTGGCTTTCTTGGGAATCATAGATGGGATAGTGTAGCTCTTCCACCAGGAATTCAAATCTAGACTCATGTTGCTCTAGTTGGAGAAGTGAAGCAATTGTGGCCATAGCATCAGTTGCTTTATTTTTTGTTTGAGGGATTTGTTGAAATGTGACAAATGTGAAATATTGTCTCAATGAATCAACCATTTTCTTATAAGGGACCAATTTGTCATCTTTTGTTTGATAGTCTTCATTAACTGATTTGATTATCAATTGTGAATCCCCATAAATATGTAGCTCTGGGATTCTCCATTCTATAGCCATTTTTAGTCCATTTGTCAAGGCTTCATATTCAGCTATGTTGTTTGTGCATGGGAACAATAGTTTGTAGGATTTAGGAATTGTGTACCCATGAGGAGAGACAAACAACACTCTAGATCTTGAACCATTTTGTATGAAAGACCCATCAAAGAACATCTTCCATGTTCTGTCAGCTATGTACATGAGATGCTCATCTAGAAAGCTAACTTGAATAGGCACATTGTCTTGAATAGGAAAATCAGCTAATTGATCAGCAATAGCTTGTCCTTTGATAGCTTTGTGTTCAACATACTCGATGTCAAATTTAGAAAGAATCATCATCCATTTAGCAAGTCTTCCTATGAGAGTAGCCTTATAAAGTAAGTATTTGAGAGGATCAATTTTATCTATGAGATGTACTATATGTGCAAGCATGTAGTGTCTCAACTTTTGGGAAGCAAATACCACTGCAAGACAAGCCTTTTCAATACTTGTATAGTTAACTTCATAGGATATAAGAGTATGACTAATGTAATATATGGCTTGTTCCTTCCCATTTTCATCAATTTGAGCCAACATTGCCCCCAAGGAAGATTCAGTTGCTGAGATGTACAAAATAAGAAACTTTCCTCGGATAGGAGGCATTAAGATGGGAGGATTTGCCAAGTATGATTTTATTTGGTCCATAGTCTTTTGATATTCTTCATTCTAGACACATTGGACCCCTTTATGTAAGTTCTTATTGAAGGGCTGAGCTCTATCCGCCAATGGGAAATAAACCTCCTTATAGACAAAAGGCATCCTTGTAGACTCCTCATCTAACTAATGTTTTTGGGAGGTGGCATATCCATGATCGCTTGTACCTTTTAAGGATCTACCTCAATGCCCTTTGCTAAAATAATGAAGCCTAACAATTTTCCTGAGGTAACACCAAATGCACATTTTTTTGGATTTAATCTTAGCTGGAACTATTCCATTCAATCTAGAATGACCTCTAAATCATCTAAATGTTTGTCTCTCTTTTTAGATTTAGCCAAGGTGTCATCCATATAATATTCCATATTCTTATGCATCATGTCATGAAATATTGTTACCATAGCTCATTGGTAAGTAGCTCCCACATTCTTTAATCCAAAAGGCATGATGTTCCAACAATAGGTTCCCCACACACAAGTGAATGTTGTCTTTTCCTAATCTTCAGGAGCTATCTTAATTTGGTTATAACTATTAAATCTATCCATCAAGGAATAGATCTCATATCCTGCAATCATATCCACTATCATGTCTATATTAGGGAGTGGAAAATCATCCTTTGGGCAAGCTTTATTGAGATCTCTAAAGTCTGTGCAAATGTGAATGGACTTGTCATGTTTAGAAACTGGGACAATATTTGATATCCAATCGACATAATTGATAGCTCTGATAAATCCTACACTAAGGAGCTTTTCTAATTCTTCTTTCACTAATAGAGCTATGTGAGGGTGCATTTTCCTCAACTTTTGTTTAACTAGTTTTATTCCTAGAGCTATAGATAAGTGATGCATAATGAGATTAGTGTCCAATCCTAGCATATCTGTATAGTTCCAAGAAAAGTTTATTTTCTTTCTTTGTAGGAATTTGGTGTAGGCTTCCTTCTCTTGTGTTGACAATGATCGAGCCAAATGTACTATTTTTGGGGCCTCCTTTGTACCCAAATTAACTAACTATGTAGGCTCAACAAGTACTGAGGATCTATCTTGAAAGTAACTTGGAAGATGATCAAGTACCTCATCCTTGGGTGCCTCAGAGAGGTTTTCACCCTTGGATATGCCATTTACTTTTACTATTTTTAGTTCTGACACCACCATATAGTGGTTTTCACCATCAGAACTCTTATTCTTTTTTTCTTTTCTTTTTATTTTTCAACTGAGGTACTTGATGTCAGGTTTAGTCATACTTGTACCTGGTTCTCCAGTGGAAGAGACTACAGGTCCAATGGCATTTAGGTAATAGGTTACCTCATAATCATTTTGGAAAGTTAATAGCATAGGCTCTTGGTAACCTTGAGACCAATCAATGAGGTGAGGATAGGCAAGGAGTAAATCAATGACCAGTTCAATTTTGTGGATGTAGATGAGATCATCTTTGGTGATTACAGAAATAGGGTCTATCAAGTATCATTCTAGGTGACCTAAATTAGGATTAGTCCTATCAAGCAAAGAATCATTCACTTAGGTGACCTTTGGATTCAAATCTTCAAATCCTATGCATGACTCGTTAGCTACCTTAGGCTGAGAACTATAGGTATGAACGATATCAACATCCCTATCAACTGTAGAGGAATTTGAAAGAGACACCCATTCATATTCATGTGAATCTATATCTAAATCTCAGCTGGGATGTTTGCACCATGCATGTTTATGATGCCTTGAGGTAGAGGCTCCAATATCACCCAGGGTAACATGTGTTGTAATAGGATCTATTGGATCTGACCCCTCTTGCTCTATATTTGAGAGTATTGCATGAGCAACTATTTTAGTTGAATCTCCCCAAAGGAGATTGGTGGAAGGTACCCAATCTTCACACATATCTTATTGGTTTGTCAAATTGGGCTTGTATTCTATTTCATCATCACTATCCAACTTAGTAGGGATAGGAGTAGTATTGTTATTGTGACTCTTGAAGCCTAGGCTAATTGTCTCCTTAGATTTGCACCCAAAAAGAGCACGGTCAAGAGGTTAAGCCCTAGCATCTAGTCTATGACTGAGGGGACCATGTCCTGGATAGCCCATATTCTTAATGGGAGTGTACCCTCTTCCATAGACCTTAGGAGAGGGAGAGAAGTTTTCATTATGCATGTACTTGTCTTCCTTATAGATCTAGTCTCTGACAGCCACTTCTTCTTTTTCATCTTGGATGGGTACTGAAGATTCCACAAATGTGTCAAACAAAGTCATGGTAGA
Organism: Chamaecyparis obtusa; assembly: GCA_027943335.1. Taxonomy (NCBI): domain Eukaryota; kingdom Viridiplantae; phylum Streptophyta; class Pinopsida; order Cupressales; family Cupressaceae; genus Chamaecyparis; species Chamaecyparis obtusa. Next base: position 188,822 of record BSBK01002869.1, read on the forward strand.
AGAAGAAGTTTTCATCTCTTGTGAAGGTCTATAATAAGACCTAGGGTAGATTGGCCTCTTTGCAAAGGAGTCAAGCTAATATCCTCGCATACCAAGGTCTAATGTTTTGAATTTACCCTTGCACTCTGATAGGGCTGCATTAAAATCCTCTACCACTTTGTTGAGGGGGACATGAGTCCCTACTGAAATGACATTAATAGATAGGGTGCTATCACCTGGTATCCAGACTTCTACACCATTGTATAGGAATTTGACACATTGGTGATAGGTAGACAGTACTACTTGCATGTCATGAATCCATGGTCTACCTAGTAAGATGTTGTATGCAAGGGGTCTAACATCAACAATCTAAAACAAAATGTTTTTCTCTACTGGGCCAATCCTAATAGGGAGAACAACCAACCCCTTAGAGCTTCTCTCTACCTCATCATAAGCTTTTATTGTAATCTTCTTTCTAGTATCAATCACTTGCTTAGAGTAACCCAAAGTCTTTAAAAGACTCAAAGATCAAATATTGAGCCTAGCACCCCCATCTATCAACATGCATCTAACATGGGTCTTATGGATCATGACTTCAATGTAAAGGGAAAGATTATGCGGATGGCTCAAGGCTTTGTCATCTTCTTCTAAAAAAGTGAGGTAGTGTGGGCTAGAAATATGATTGACCATGTTCTAGAATTGGTCGACATCTATGTTGGTGGGAACACTTGCTATGTGCAAAGTGTCTTCAAGGATCTATTTGTGTCTTGAGGATAATTCTAAAGGCTCAAAGATGGAAATCTGAGCTAGATTTCATTGCAATTGATCAAGAAGGTTGTAATTCAACTTAGGATTCACAACTGATTTAGTGGTGACATTCTTGGATGTCACTTGTGTTAGCACTTGTAAAAATTCCCATGGCTCCTGGTCTTTTCCCTTGCTCTTTGCAATGTTTTTTCTACTCCCTGGTTAAACCTTAGGCAAAATGTTCAGAATCTAGCCATTAGGTTTTGAAATTCAAGTGTGCCCTAGCTTTGTTCTTTTAGCATGTTACCTTTTTCATGAGTCACTTAAAGGCTCCTAATCCACATGTGCTTATTAAAAGTTCACTTTACCTTGTTCGCGGTTAGGTTTTTATGTCTTGGCGGGTCCCCTTTTATATTTCCTAGGTCTTAGCCCCCAGTGGCCTTTAATCTTTCCTAGGTCTGGCACCCAAAATATTTTAATTTTCCTAGGCCTGGCAGTCTCTAACGGCATTTTAATCCAATGGTGGGTGTATGATCTCAAGCGATGTGTTAGGGGCTTGTGATCATGCGCTGTCCATCCGATCTTCCACGGTTCTAACTTTTCAGATGGTGGGTCCACCTCCACGTATGCAACAAATGGCATTTTGTGATTGGTCTATGGGTTAGTGATTATGCGTGTGTCAATGGGACCTAAATTTCCATGGGCTTAGTGGGACTTGATAGTGTTAGAGGATCGATGGTTGGCATAAGTTCACATGGGATTTTTCAGAGCTATGCGATCTTACGCTAGCTGTTGATTTTTCTTTTTGCCAGGTTGCCTGTTGTGCTCAGTGGGTCTAGTGTGACATGCATGCTTGTAGTTGGAGGCTTATTTGGTATTGGTCCCAAGGGTGTACATGTGGCAGCCTGTAGTTGGCTATCGCATGATCACATAGCCTAGCTTTTGGCTATGCGATCATGCGATCGCTTGCCACATGTCCTTGTTCACGGTTGCGGGGTTGTACGGTGGCACTTTTTCTATAAGGTTTCTAATTGTTGACTATGGCTGGGAGACCAAAATCATATGATCATAAAGGGTTAGTTTGGTGCCTTGCGATCATGTGACCAAGCACATATTTGAAGCCAGATTTCTATGGCAGTGAAGTTCATGACTGCGCGGTTGCATGACTAAAGAAATTGTAAGGTTGTCGAGCCTAGGAAAGATAAAGAGATCGACAGCTACGATATAAAGTCAGTAAAGGTTTAAATGATGATTTTTGATTCACTGCTAGTGCTAGGACTTAGCCATTGGAGTTCAAATTCAAATTTTTTGAGGGTTTCCAGTGACCAGATAGGACTGGAATTCATTGTAGAAGCGACCATGTTTGGTGAGAAGTGACTAGTTTGTTGTTCACGGTGTGGTCCAAGGTATGGTTGGATCATTTGCAGAGCTTATACCATGGGGGTTGTGTGCTTAAGGCATGTTGTGGGGTGTCCTTCTAGGCTCAGTTTTGTGATCCCTTGTACTTGCAGAGAAAGATTTTCATCATTGTGGATCAGTTCTGGTTTCTTCTTCCCTATTTTTGATGTGTTTCCCGCCCCTGCAATAATTTTCTGACCGTTTCTAGTAGGTTGGGTGGTTGAAACCCTAGCCCTAGCTACCCATAGCTTGTTGCATTCTCTCTGAGAATCCCAAGGCAGCTAGGTGTATAAGTTGTAGAATCTTTGATTTGGCAGGGGTTCTAAAATCTTATTGCTTTTGGTCCCTAGTTTTTGACTATAATAGACTGATAGAGGCCTGATTTGGTGTCTTTTCTCAGCTTCGTGTCATGTTAATTGTATGCTGATTCTGGATTTGTTAATGAAAACACTCTTGGATCCCAATCTTATATCTTGTGTATGTCTTCTTGCTTGTCTCTAAGCTCATATATGTTAATATCACAAAGTGTGTTAATGTATGGTAAAAAAAGAGTATTTTGAATTCATCTCTGAGTTTCTAACAAAGTTAGGATTAAAGCCTTTTAGGTGAATTCAGTGAGCTTACAGCTAGCTGTAGAATTTGATGTCCTTGTGCTTGAGGGAAAGGGGTAATAGGCAAAGAACTTACTCTGGTTTCCATTGTGTTTGATTTGAGGTGTTTAGTTAAGGTATACAGTTGGGTGACTCTTAGCCCTGGGATAAGGCACTGGTCTTTTCTCTTGAAGTTTCATAGTTAACAACCACAAACATAAATATTCATTTGATAAGCCTTTTAGACTTGTGTGAGTATAGTATACATCATTTTAATACTCCTTTGAAGAAGTGAGTCAAGGGTACACCAACATGAGCATTGAGGCTCAAAGTGAAGAAGGATCTTTTGATCCTTGTCAGTTAGTCCCCTTCCTTGTGGACTTTGGAGTGGTGATAGAGTTTGGATTTTATTTGAATTATCCATCAAAGTGTAAATCTGCAAGTTGAAGATCAAAGGGAATAATCCACCACCAACAACTTGCTTGGGTTTTCTTGGCTGATTGGAACTAGGACCTCTAATGATCATAGGACCTTGACTTTGACTCCTAGTGACAATGTTAAGGGCTTGGGATGACTTTTAAGAGTGAGGACCTCTTATCACTACCACAAGTTCTACATCAAATATAGGAGGAGAGTCCACATCATAACCATAAAGATCTTTGTTCCTCATCATGTTGACACTTTCATCCACAACTTCAAGCATATTGATAACATTTTCTATAGACATGTATGTGTAGTTGATAATAGGCTTGCTATCTTTGGGTTTAGAGGTTTCCCCTTTATCATATTTAGGAAAAGGTTCCTTGAATGCTTTGTGGTCTGCATTAGTATTCAACCCATCAATCTGAAATTTTCCACTCTCAATTAGATCCTGAATGATATGTTTAAGCTTCCAACAATGTTTGATGTCATGTCCAATACCATTGTGGTACTTGCAGAAATCTTTTTCATTCCACCAATGTGGTTTGATTTTAGGTATGCAGAAATTTTTTGGATCTTAAGGTGGTGCAAGATTGTTAGCAATGAGGGTCTTGAAAACATCCTCATAAGAGTCACCAAGCTTAGAAAATTGACGCTTTTCCTTTTTGGGTTTGTCTTGATATCTTGGTTTATGCTCTTGTTGGTTGGAGGATGTATTAAGCTTTATGGCTTGAACTACACTAGATAGATGAAGGACACCTTGATCCTTTGGTTGAGAAGAGTCAACAAATCCATCATTAACTACTTGTTTGTTTTTGTTCTAGTGAAAGATTTTGCCCTTGTCCTTATGAGAGTTGTTATTATTTTGACTATTGTTGTTGTTGTTATGTTTAGTCAAAATACCTTTCTCTTTCAAGACATCCTCAATTCCACATGCGGTTTCAACCATAGTGTCAAAGGAATCAAAGACCATCTTCCGAACCTCATACCACATTTTTGGCACTAAGTTGCTAACAATGATATCAATCCTTTCATGCTCAGGAATAGTCCTAGAATAGCAAGAGCAAAATTGTCTCCACCTTTGTAAGAAGGTAACAAAGGATTCCCCTTTATTTTGTTTCAAATTCCATAAATCTAGCATAGCGACTGATCTTGACAAGTAGGAAAAATGTTGCACAAATCTATGGACAAGTTCTTTGAAAGTTTTGATGGGAGGGGTTATGTTGGTACACCACTCCATTGCTTGACCTTTGAGACTCCTTGGAAATAATCTCATAAGATAGGAGTCCTCTTGGTGAAATTCAAAACTCATGATGTAGAATTGATACACATGATCATGTGGGTCACCATTGCCATCATATTTGTCATATTGGGGAGTTTCAATTTTTCTAGGAAAATCCTTCATACTCACACTCCTATCGAAAGGATTAGGATAGATAGAGTCAAGGTTGAAAGAACTCGTGGGAGCCATCATTTTCTCCATCATTTTTTTCATTTTCTTAATTTCCTCTTCTTGTGAGGGACTCTATTTCTTGATTTTCCTATCCACATCAAAATTATAAGGGACCCTCACACCCTTGTTAATCAAGCTTTCTAGAAACTTATCCTCATTTTGCTCAACATATTTCTCCACATATTGTTGGAAAAGTGGTTCTTGTTGCATCCTCATAAAGTCTTGAGCCTCAAAACTTGCACTACTTCCTCCATGTTGATAGCCATGATGAGCTCATTGGGAGGGTTCTTTTGAGTTCCTAGGAGGCGTTTGTCTCCTATAGTGAGCATATTGTAAAGTCCTTCTACCTCTAGGACTAGGAGATCTTGAGGGTGACCTTGAATACCTTCTACCTCATGAGGTTCCAAAGGGAGTAGATGGTGGAGAGTTGTTTCCACTATTGATACCCCTATTATTAAATTGTGCATTGAGTTGTTGGGCTAAAATCCTATCTTTTTCTTCTTGTGCGGATCTTCTCTCTATGTCCAACAAGGCTTTCCTTTCAAATTCTAGGAGCCTAAGTTTGTCTTCTTTTGTGGCTTGTTCATTCAAGAAGGCTTGTTTCTCTCACTCAATTCTTTTAATCCTTTCACTTGTATACTATGAGGTGGTTTGAATTGGAGAACTTGGTCTCAAATGTTTGAACAAGTCAGTAGAAAAAGCTGCATTCACATGAGCATCACAAGATTGGTTGTTTTGGTCTTCGTGTTGTGACCGTTCATCTTGGTGACCTCATCTATAATACCTATCATTCCTTTGGTGGGCATCCAAATATATAGTATTGATAGGGGGTGACTCTGGTTGATTGTCATGAGAAGAATCACCAAATAGTATGTTATCTCTATGTCTTTGAAATATGTCATCAAGAGTTTGATCCATTGCTTCTCTTTCCTTTCTAGTCAAGGTGTAACTCATGTCCATATTTGATTGAGAAGGTTCTAAAGAGGTACTCAACTCACTAAGGCTGCTCCTAGGCTCAAACCAAACTTCTACAGTATTCCTAGGAGATTGATCAAAGATGAGTTCCTTCCCCTTTCACTTTTGACGAGTTTGGACTAGAGGTAATTGTTCAAAAACTACCTGAGGTCATTTTCCTTGGTCCACTTGGTACCTTGTTGTAACCAACATGAAAGAAAAGAACCTTAGTCATAAGATGACCTTATGAATCATTGATGTCAAACTAGGATAGTGAAAATATTCAATTGTCCAAAAGAGAAATGGTGAAATAGAAAGCTGACAAAAGGTATAAACCAACACTACCACAGAGGTGCATAATAAAAGGATCAGTATCCTAGCACATATGGATTGAGAGGATGATTTACCCAAAATATATTTTTGACTGAAATTGAATTTATATGGAAGTAAATTTGGACAAAAGAGTACTCAAACTCTCCAAGTGTGCAATCAAAGAGTCTAAATGTGAATCTTGTCAACATGGATGATTCCTAACTTATCAATGACAAGAAAGATCTTTGGTGAAGTCAAAAATTACTAACTCAAGATGTCTAGATATAAGAATCTAAGGTACAAATAGGCTTTTAGCGACAGAGTATGTAATCTACTAGAATCTGGTCAACCAAAGAATAAATGAAAGTGACACAAATCGACAGGACATCCAAAAGACTATGTGCGATAGTCTCCAAGCAACAGGTGTGATACTTTCTTTCCAGGTGATATTCCTCATAGAGGTTATGCGACAGTTTCTAGGTAGACAGTATGATAAAATCTAGGCAAACAGTGTGATGAAAAATCAAGGATGAACTATCATATGACAATTCTTAGAATAGGATACCATGATAATCTAGTATCGTATGACTCTTGACCAGTAAGTGTGAAAATATCTATTTTAAAGGCAATTTCGTCAATGTTTTGGTTCGGCAAGTTTGATTTCTTAGTTCAAAGTATAGTGACAATAGATAATAGATAGGTTTGCAAATAGTAGGGGATCAAACATGTCTTCAAACACTTGAAATAGGGGAAAAAGAAACCTTGCCAAGACAAGCAATTGTGATATCAAAATCAAAAAATCCTATGAATACTACTGTGATGTTGAATGTTCAAGAACATTTACATGTGTATATCATAGCGAGAACACTTCAAGAACTTTTTATCCTAAAAAGACAAAGGCTCAATACTTAACAACTTGGCCCACACTTGATGTCCCGTCACCTCACACAAAGTGGTTTCCCACAATAGATGTTGGCTTTGTCATGGAAGTGCTAATGACACAACCAAAGGAACACAGATGGTGAGTAATCTTGGGGTGATCTGGGTTATTCCACTTGGATCAATCCTTGCACCAAGAAGCTAAGAAGAAAAATAGGGTGGCTTCTATCTATGGTTCTTAGTAAGGGCTTCCATTCATAATACCCCTCTTTCTCCCTAAAGGGAATCCTTACCTTGCGGCAAGTAATAGACCTCGCAGCCACAAGAGTACCTTAAGCATTCTTGCTTGACATTTTCCTCATGGTCACAATCCTACAAGTTACTCACATCAAGTGAAGACAAGTACTACGTCTTCCAAGGATTTGTGTCCTTGATAGCATTGAGTTTATAGTGGGTCAAAATAGCCAGCGAAAGGCTTCTCCCCACTTGGGTCATTCCTCTTGATTGCTCAAGAGTAGGCCCTCTAAAGGATCCTAGACTACACAAAGAGTTGATCAACCTTTGAGGGTCAAGATTTCTGGTTCACCTCAAGGGTGAAGAGCATACTCTCCTACCTCAAAATTTTCTCCCAAACACACCAAGAAAAGGTTCAATTACCCTCTTGCCTTCAAAATCCAAAGATAGGTAAGGATTTTTGTTTCACCACAAAGGTGAAGAGCATACTCTCCTACCACCAAAGAATTCCTACAACAAGATATTATGTTCCTATGAAATGAAACAACTAGTATATGCCACACTCAAAAGGAAATAAATAACAAGCACTTTTCTTTTTGGTTTTTATGCTTTGAGCAACCTTGCAAAAGCCGTTAGTAGCCCTTGTGCATTTAGAGCTTTGGCATGCATTCTTTTACACAAATATTTCAAGCAAATGGCACCTACAAGCACAACTTGTTAGCCCCACAATGAGTAAGCACATCAAAACCAATAATAATCTCAAAGTAAACTCTGCCTAACCACAACAAACCAAACCAGCAAGCTAATTAAACCAAAACTTGGCAAGAAAGAATCAAACAACAACTCACTATCAGGCACAACTGACATTACAGTCACCAAAAGAATCGCATGATATTTTCCAGTATACTGGTGTGATAATATCCTTCTGTGTGATAGTTCGCTTTACCTGTAGGTGACAAAGAGTAATGTAATAGTGCGATAGAACCTACAAAGCCACATGATACTTTAACAGGTAAAGTATCACATTGGTATAGAAGAAACTATTGTATGACTCTGGTAAACTGTTGTATGATAATTTGTAACAAAAACTATAGAGCCACAACAAAAAGCTAAAATGATGATGAAAAATTGATACAAATGCATGAAATGAAGGACAAAACAATAGTGTTCTACCCCATGGTGGGTGCCAAAAATGTACACTCAAATCATGTACTTATCTAAGTCATTACTTCCAAGGGAATCCAAGAATGGGAAACCTTAAAAAGCGACCTAGAGCTCCCTATGCATGGAGTTGCAAGGATATTTGGATTGCTCTCAACTAGAGCTATAAAGCTTATGACCTTGCTAGTCAACCACACAATGGGAGATTCAATGAAGACAAGGGCAAGAGTGCCAATATCCTCAAGAATCAAAATGAGAATGCAATGCAATGCTAGAAATGAAGATGCACGCTAAGCTATGGAAATGAAATTATTACAATCCTTCCTAATTAAGCTAGGTGAATTAATCTAAAGCATAAATGAAACTAAGCTAAGAAAGCATAAACATGAAGCTATGATGCAAGAATGAAACTAAGATAGAATGTAAGTATGAAAGCTAAGAATGCAATAGAATCTCTGAAGCTCCAAAGTCACTTAGAAAACTTGCATTATAACATTAGTATTCAAAAGATGGATCCTAAAATGAGAAGAGAGCTCTTCTTTTATAGGAAATGAGAAACAATGGACAATGGAGATTAAGAGGCAAATTATTTAATCAAGGGTGGGGCTTGAAGAGGGACCAATCCATGTACACCAATCTCCTCTAATGAGAAAATAAGAGTTGACTTTTGTGTCCATATAAGACAAAAATGCCTTTTTCTCTTTTTATAAAATAGGAATAATACTTTATTTCTGCAACTTAGGATAAGAGGAAAGTGGGGGCTTTTTATTTAATAAAAGGGGAGGAAATTACTTTTAATTAAATAAAGACTTAGGAAAAAATGGTTAATCCATGGGATAAAATTGAATAAATGATAAAATTAGGATTTGATCAAGGAAATTGATATTAAGCTAAAAATGTTGATTCAATAAATTGATAAATTGAAGAAATGGGGGCCCAAAGTCCAGGCGACCATTTTAGGGTGCATACAGCAAGGGATCTTTCAGTAGATTAGAAGGTAGAGACAAAAATAGAATATTCAAAACCTGGTTTAGAATGTACAAAAAATATTAATTGATCCTTTTTCTTGTCAATTCCATAATCTTTTAATTATAACTTCAAAGATCTAAATTTAGTGTTAGAAGTCCTCTAAAGTCAAAAAGCTAGAAGGACATAAACCTGGGAATTGATTTTCCAACTCATGACTTCTAAATTCATTAATTGTCCCTAATAGTGTTTTGAGATATTCGCAAACTTGTTTGGGTATTTTTAAGTTGTCAAAAAGAAATAATAATTCAAGAGATAAATTTAAACATAGGAAGCCAAATGTTTGGTCACACTTATTGAAAAACTTTTCTTTTTCCTTTCGTGCATTAGGTTATTTTTATGTTCCCATTGTTGGCCTATATAAGCCTTTATGATTCAGTACAAGACTGACTTTCAACTTCCAATCGTGATAAGTGAAAGGTTTTAGATGTTCTATAGTCTGTTGGTAATTTGGTGTGATGCCCAAAAGTTGGGTCAAAACACAACCAACAATTTTTTTTAAAGTGATAAGTTTCTACACACAAGATGCGGGTTTAAGAGTTCATCGACGAAGGTTTAAATGAATCAGGTGAATAACCTCGACAATGTTGTCTAATGATTACGTTAATCCATAAGAAGGTCATTCAATTTACTAATGTTTAGATTAAGTCCAATCTGATCATGGAGCTTAATCGGTTCGATTCAAAAAATAGGATATACAAGACTTGATCCATCCAACTTATTATTAATTTAGAAAGTAACATCTATAAGTCTTAAACAATAATTTTATTTATTTATTAATTAAGTATATTATTAATTAATAACTATAAAATATTAACAAATTAATAAATGAGAATTACAAAACAACTTAACATCTTTTTAAATTAATAATAACCCTTATATGCAAAAATAACAAAAAAATATCACCTTTAACTAACAAACTTATTAAACTACTAAACTTACTTTATTAACAAACAAATTGTAAACTAACTACTAAAAAAAATCCAACTTAACCACTAACTAAACTAACTTTTTGATAATAAAAATTGCTTTTCAATAAAATCCATCTAAAGATATTAATAACACATTAACTTAAAATAACATATTGATTAAAATCTAAACTATCTTATCAATGAACTAAATCAACCTTCTAAAATATCCTAAACTACCAACTACCCTATCCTCCTAATAACTACCAAAACATTTCCTAAATATCTAACTTACTAACTAGCCTTCCCACTAGCCTCTAACCTCCTCTACTCACGTGCCAAGAGGAGTTTGAAATTCATAAAGCAAGGGGGGGCGCAATTCAAGGTGTGATGATGTGTATTTTGAAAAAGGTTTTAAATAAAGCCAAGTATATGACAGCCCACCTACCCTTTGCAAATATCAAAAACAATGAAACTTTTAACAAAGTCTTTCTCCTCCAAAAAGCTGCGTGAGTTCTTGGGGAGATAAAGGAGATGGGAGTGAAGTGGGTGAGTGAGGTGGCATCAAGGACATTCCCTTGACCAATGGGAAAGTAGTGCAATGAAGTCAAAGACTTTACTTCCCCCTTACTCCTGCGCCTAGGGAAGGGCTTCCAAAAAGTAAGCATAGGATATTTTGAGTTTTATGTTATTATATTGCTTGGCATAAAAAAACGGTGGCAAGTTTAATATTAAAATATGACTGTGGTTGGAATTTTGTATGGGAATTCATTCCCATACAAAATCCAGAGAGCTAATTGCTCTTAAAAATTTTCTGGGTAGTGTATTTCTTCTTTTTGCACTACTAGCTCATTTTTTTCTTTGAATCTTAATAGAGCAAAGCAATGATAATTAATTGACTCCTAATATGGATTGAAGAGTTTAAGTTATTGCATTTAGATAGTATTTCAACAAAGTTTATCATAGTTTGTTTGTTATCCAAAAAAAAAGGTCTCTTCTAAAGACTAAATGCTCATAGTTTTCATAGTTTTCTCTTTTGCACTAATATTTCAATCTTCATTACAATATATGAGCATAGCAAGAAATTGAAAGTCTAATGATTTCTTAGATGAAATTTAGGAATTTATGAGTCTTAATAGGATAGTGTTCTTCTATGAATAACATAGTCAAATTTGCAAGCCAAATTAGAGCACTACAAAATGACAAATTTGTTCAAAGTTTCAAAGTAGTTTCTTGACATTTTCAAAGGACTAAAGAGTGAGGATAACATATCAATATAGATTCAATCAACTAGGTGATCTTATTGCAATAATTTAGAGAGTAAATTCAATGGCTAAGAGAGAATGAAGGTCTTTTAAGAAACATGCAAGGATTCAACTTTCCATAATATGAACTACATAATCCTCTCATTATCTTTGCTCCCATTGAAATTTACATCATTCCTAGGTTACAAAGTAACATTGCAATGTTCAAATGAAGCTTGATTTTCTTTACATGAATTTCATAATGAAAGCATCATCTAAGAACATAAATTTGACAAAGAAAGTCCATTATAGCATCATGTTTTTCTTTCTAAATACAATATACAAGTGCTCCAAAAGGGAGATTGAATACATGATTCAAAATTTACAAGGATGAATCAAAATATGGAGTGAATTCCTCTTTCAAACATAGAGTGAATTCCTCATTCAAACACATCAAAGCAAAAGTCTTTATCTTCCTTATCAACATGCTTCCATACTTCAAAATCTGCAAGTGAAAACATAACAAGGAAAAGACCATGGGAGCTCACCTCCCATCCAAGGTCTCTCATGAGACCACCCCCGAGCTTGGGGAGAACACATTGAACAGGTTACAAACATACACACACAATCACAACATGATTTAACAAACATAGACAAAATTCCCAAATTCCCTCAAGAAGTAAACTAAGGAATTCCCATGAATTTCCTTTGTAGGGTGTGGTAGACAAAACCATGGAGAATACCATTGCATAATATACAAGGCCACACATGGACCCATATTTCTCAAATACATACAAGGCACACAAGGCCATTTTTCCCTCCTTATACCCCCATTGCCTCAAAGGCTACATGCAAGGTCTCTTGGGGAAAATCACTCACCCAAGGTTCATCCTTCCCCACACATGGAGGAGACTCTACACATGGAGTTGCCTCCATTTCCACACCCCCTCTTGATTTCTCTTCCCTCCCAAGGGTGAGAGAATCTAAGAGTAAACAACCCAAAAATTCAATTACATGATAAACACATATGCAAGCTTGCTCTCACCATGACCAACCATGGGGAGCTAAAACACAACACTAAACAATACAAGCCTCCACCATGACCAACCATGGGGAGCCAAGAACATGATCACAATTACAAACCTCTCAAACAAACAGAAAGAGCACAAGAATTCCTACCTCAAATCCAAGCTATGGTAGAATGATGTTGAACCCTAATCCAAGCTTCAAGCCTTTTCTTCTCTAACTTTCTGAAGACTCTCTAAAAACAGAGAATGGGTGAATGAATCACCCCAAGCCAAAATTTCCTCTAAATAGGGCTTCTACACCTAACCTCATAAATGAGGTTCAAACATGCAAGTTGCAATTTCGCTCAAGAAGGAAAATGAATTTTTAAAAGGGTCCTAAAGTCACTTTTTGGCTTCTAAAGAGGTGAAAATACCCCTAACCCATGGGTACATGGAATGGGTTAACAAATTTTGCATAAAACTATCTCCTATGGCCATTATAAACCCTCTAAACCCGTGTCGAGAAATAACATCGAAAATGGGGAAAGAGACTGCAAAAAGATTCCTATGGTAGAAAGGAGTGCTAAGATATCCCTAAAACTCCTAGCAAGTGCTCTCACACAACACACGATGTACCTTAATAACATTAAACAATAGTGTCAAGCGACACTTAACAAAATAACATTTCACGAAAGGTACATCCAGAATAACAACACACACAAACATCCAGATTACTGTTACGAAATAAATTACTTAACAACGAGGCCTCAGGTCTCTTAATAGACGGGGCCTTGGTTTAACTGGTTACCCTATGTTCAATGTGATTTCCCCGAATGTGTTTCCATGGTCCTTTCACCTGCAATACCTAAATGCAGCATCAGTAATTCAAGGAAGAAAACCATTAAAATAAACATATATGATATAGCGAAATTTAATCATTAAATTGCATAATTCAACTCATATGTCAATTGCATATAATATTCATGATTTGATTGCACATTTCAAATGAAATTCCATAACGTAATTTAAATATCATCAAGATCATCAGGTTCACTAAACATCATATAAAAACATAAACCAAATCTACACATCATGGATCCCATATGCAGAATCATCAAAAGAACAATCCAACGAGTCCAAACATAATATAACAGTAGTCAACAAAGTCCAAGTATCTCTGAAAGATACATAATCAAAAAGATAGCTAATATGTACAACATAGGATCACTATGTGGGCCGAAAGTGGACCTCACATTTGGCTAACTTATATATCTAGATGTTGTCATTATGGAAACATATGATCTACGTGAAGAATGCAGATGATAGAGAGAAAGTATGACAGAGCACAAAGAAAAATTGTCTAAGTGTGTGCAATATTTTCTTAGTGTAACCTAAGACAATTTTCATTGGCAATGTCAATTGGAGTAAGTTCAATGCGTGTGCACTTGAACATAGATACTATGATGCATATTAAAGACTCACCTAAGAGCGCAAGTCTATACGACATGTATAGAAGAAGTTATTGTAGTATTACTAGAGACAAAGCTGAAGCTGACATGATAAAGAAAGAAGAAAGAACAAGTAAAGAGTTAAGGGATTATTTTGTTTATCAAAATAATGTCTTAATAATATTAGGGACAACATCCTAGATGTTAACCCTTGGGTAAATATGTATTTTGTGTAAAGCTTTATGTTTTGTAAAGCCAACTGTAAGAGTTATTAGTCCTAATAACTTGTATAAATGTAAGCCATATGGAATGCGAAGAAGTGTAATAAAATAGATGGTATACCAAACATATATAAAAAAGATATTGATGCAAAGTTGTGAAAGACAAGAAAGAAAGTATAAGGTTATGTACCTTACCCTATTTTGTAATCAATAATTATTGTAAATTACATGTTTGGGTAGTGGGCTCATCTTGTAATCATTCCATTTTCTACTACCAACTCTTAGCAGGGTTCACGCTTCTAACAAGGCCTATAGTCCCTTAATCAGGACTGAGACACTATATATATGTAACAGGGTCCTAACAAGGTCAACATCCTTAATAGGATACTTTTGATTAGTGGATCTTTGTGGGTACCATCACCACCAATGTTTTCCCTTGGTCGGGGTTTCCTCAAGAACAAATAATGTGTTATGAGTTATTTTTCTTTACTATTATGCATGTTCTTTAGTTTACTATGTTATGCATGTATCAAGATAATTAGTTATATCCATAATTGGGTGAAAGTAAAAGTTTGCAGAATATTGATTCACCCCCCCCCGCTCTTAGTATTCCCTATTTCTAACAATTGATATCAGAGCTTAGTTACTCTGAAAAGAATCATTTGAAAAAATGCTAGTAGCTTGAGTAAGATCTCTATGGATATGGATCAGCTACAGAAGAATCTTGCAGAAGCTCTTGAACAAATAGATATACTTACTAAAGAAAGAGATACTCTGAAAGGAAAATATGACGATGCAAAGAAGCTCATTGAGAAGCTAGAAAAGAAACTAGAAGAACTGAAAATAGAAAAGGAATCTACAATTGATATTGAAGATTGTGATGATAATCTAGGAAAATAAAATGAGATCCTTAAACATGAATTAAAGATAGTGAATCTGAAGTTGAGTTTGAAAGATGGAAATAGCAAGAATGAAGCAAATCTGAAATCTGAGATTGAAAATCTGAAATCTAAGAATGAAAATTTGAAATTTGAAACTAAACTTTGTAAAGTGAAAGGTGAATTGACTTAGTCTAAGCAACAACTTGAGAAACTATATTCTACTAGTGAGAATATTGATGAACAAATGTCTTATCAAAAGCCATTCTATGATAAAACTAGTCTTGGATTTAACTCATCTAATATAAGTGAAGAAAGAAAGAAACCAGATCTGAAAGTTTCTAAAAACATAGAAGAAACAAAATCTAATGAAGCTAACAAATCTGAAGATACACCTAAAGAGGAAGAACCACATAAGCAATAAGAATCACCTAAAGGTACGCAAAAAGAATTTAAAGGTAGATGTTTTGCATGTAATACCTTTGGTCATATGAAGAAAGATTTTACAGGTAAGCAATTTAAACCTCTTAATGGTTATTGTTATAATTGTCATGGTTTTGGACATAGAGCTATTGAATGTAGGAAGCCTAAATTTAATGAGAATAAAAATAGTAGTAGAATGTTTAGAGATACTAACCATCCAGATAAGAAACCTACTGAAGATATGAATAGAAGAAATGGCGTAGTATGTTATAGATGCAACAAGGTTGGACACATTGCCAGGAATTGAAAATCACAAATCAACCAGACTAGACTGAGATATGGAAACAATGGAGTAGTTTGTCAGATATCCAACAAATTTGGTCATACAACAAGGTTTTTCAAAATGAACAACATGAGTAACCCTAATCCTAGAAGTCATGCAAGGAGAAATGAGAATGCAAGAAACAGTCAAGGAGGTTGTTGTAGTAATCCAAAAGAAGTGAAGTTTATTAAAGCCACAGATCAAGGAGACACATTCAACACTGAAGGTAATTAGAAAGGTGAAGTATCTAATGGTAAGAGTGAATCTCTACCTAGCCCATCTCAAAGTACTTAATTCATGAAAAATATAGTAGAATAGGAACTTAGGATAGTGTAGAAGTTAGTATAGGATGAATTGAGTCTTGCACAGTTAATGCAAGATATTGTATGATGTAATGATGCTATTATTAAGATCACATGAGATAATATGATATTATACAAGATCACAAGAAACTTTAAGTTTTACAAGAAAGCAGGAAGAACTTTTTTGAAAGAAGTGGCAAAAGAATTGAATGCGATGTTAGAATCTTGTGAGATTGAAAGGTTAAAAGATTATGATCGGTATTGTTTGATCATTAAAATGAATGCAAATGTTAAGGAGATCAAGCAGCAGTGATTAAGAGTAGTTTGGTGAAAGAACTTCATGCCAGATCTACACAAAGCCCTAAATCATGGACTTAAGGTATTTATCTAAGTAAATCTATCAATCAGTTAGAGAATTTGCAAAAGATATGGATGTTTCATTGGTTCACAATATTTGAGATAAAATTAGACCTAAGATTAAAAGGGGACAGTAGAACCTTTGGAAGAAGACCCTAAACTAGCATTATCATCTGTACTAGATGAAGTTTTACATTTAAAGAATGTTAGAAGCTATTTCAGATGTAAACTTGAAACCCTCAGGGATAGTGATTTTACTAAAGAGTATGAAAAGCTTTACAATCAAGATATGTCATTGAGAGTATGGTTTGAACATTTTAAGGATAAAAAAATCATAAGGTATTCACTATGGTATAAATTTGATGATGAAGAATGCACTAAGATAATTCTGAGCAGAATACATTATGGAAAGTTGTGGTTAGATGATAGAGTGATAGACATTATAGCTGACCTAATTCATGAAGTAACTAGTTTATCTAAATCTAGAGTCATACCGTTCAATGAAAAGAATGTGAAGAAAATTGTATTGGACAACACTAAATCATCTTACAATGGTAGAGGTATAGTGATTAGGAAGATACAATAGGATGATGTTAGGTATTTATGCAAGATCGTAACAGCTAAATTTTGTGCTAATTCAAGAGAAGATGACATGGCATCTAGAATGATTCATGCAACCTATTTGATGTGTGTCGATAAAGTGCAAGTAGATATGTGTGAAATCTTGAGAATCCAGTTGTTTGAGAACCTAGAAAAGATTAAGAAGACTAATAATTCCTAGTTTAGATTCTCATCCCTGATCACATATATGTTTTTCCATTTGTTGACAAGATTCTCTTACACCGTTAGTGAAAATTGGAATGATGGAAAGACCATAATGGAAAGAATCAACAAAGTATATATGAGACACCTTATAGACAAGGTCAGTGAGAGTGCAGTTTTAGTGATCAAAACATTTTAGAACTTGATAAAAGAACATATCAAGAATTCCACAATCAATAGTTGAAAAATATAAGAATGAGATATGCTTTATGGTTGACACTGACTTTACATTCATTGAAGTGGTTGAACCTAGAGTAGAGTTCATAGACCCTCTTGGCTATGAAATTTCTGAAGTTGAAGTAGAAGAATATGTAAATAGATTTCTTAAGAGCAATTTGGATGTACATAGAAATAGATTTGGAACTTATAAGGAGAACTTCAACTCCACAAAGTCTATTTAGGAATAAAAATAGTCAAAGAAGAGAGTGGAAAGTACAATTAAGAAAATTTTGAAGGACATAGGAATGAGAGAACAAGAATTTATGATTGGAAAGTAGATAGTGATAGCTATTAGAGACATTGGACAAAAGGAAGTTTTGTCTGTTCCACCCCTATCATCAATTGTAGATCAGTCAGTAAACATTCAAAATGTGGTGAAAGTGGATGAAGTTGAGAAAGAATAGGAAATTAGGAAATTTACAAGATCATCCTCAACTCCACTAAGTAAAAGAATAAAAGAAATGGCCAATGGACCAGGTAAAAGGAAGAAAATAGTAGTATCCCTATTACAAAGGAAAATAGCTAAAATCAAAGATGATGAAGATAATCAAGTGAAAAAGAAGACATGGAAACCAAGGATTGAGAAGGTAAATGAACAAATTATTAATGATGGAGATTTTTCTAAAATGACCAAGTATTATGATCTCTATAACTATTCAGATAAATTGAACTTGAAGAATGTAGTTGTGAGACATATGATCCTAGAAGATAAGAAATTTGATACAATCCAAGGAAAGATACCTGATGATCTATTTGAGAAGCTAGTTAATAGGAAAAAGAGAGGAACTAAAGAAGATAACAAAATTAGAGAAAATTTTGTAAGGAAGTTATGTGACATCAGAAATGAAGATCATTTTAAAGAAATTATGAAAGAACTTGGTACTCATCTGATAATAAAAATAAGAACCATTCAGATAATGGGAGGTAACTATGAAGAGATTAAAAAAGAAACTAAACAAGCAATAGTAAGGTAATGACAGAAAGTGTTTCAGCAGAATAGGCTAAGGAACCTGAGCATCAGAAGAGTCCCTCTCCACCATCAATTAAAATTGAAGATGAATCAATACATGTGGAAGGAACTGAGATCACATTGGACAGTGATGATAATTCTTTTAGCAACCTAGAGAACATTATTGACAATTTGGCTCTAGAAGAACATGATAGATCAATTGAAGAAGGAAAGAAAGAAACAAGGAAAGAAGAAGAAAATAAAATAGAAAATAAAGAAAGTATAGAGATTCAAGGATAGAAAGAAGCACATAGAAAAGAGGAAATTAGTCCTACACCTAAGATTGCAGTAAAGAAACCCCATGTTGAATCAATTTTTGAAATATTTGGGAAAGAAGTTGATGATGATGATCAAATGGAGTTGATCACATCCCTAAAAAAGATAATTAGAAAGAACAAGAAGGTAAAAAGCCTTGAAGGATCATTGCTAGAAATAACAGAAAAGTTATAGAGTGTTGTGACTAACTAGATAGTAGAGGCAGAACCACTAGAAAGAGCTAGAGAAGTTATGAAAGCATTTGACAATGAGCTCACTAACTTATTAGATATAGCTACAATGAAGGCTCAAGCAGCCTATGAGGCCAAAATATTTCATGATATAAGTCATAATATAAAAAATGATGTTAACAATTTGGATGTATGTATAAAAGATATTAGAACGAATTTGGATAGAGGTAAAACTTTGTACATTTAGTGTACAAAATCTGAAAATCATGTTTTAGAAGTTGTTGAGAATATTAAGGCTAAAGAGATAGAAATTCAATCAAAGGTAAATCTTTTAGCTAGCCCTAATATGAAAATTTTTGATGTTGAGAAAAGAATCGACAAAATGTATGATGAAATAAGGATTCTTAATGATGAAAAGAATAAGAAATTGAGAAGATTCTCTCTTCTTAGAGAGCACATTTCAGTAAAGATTGGCATAGTTTAAGGACAATTGGAAGAATGTCTTTCATCCAAGACATCCTATGAGAAATTCAACTTTGCAAACCTTCATGCATGTCAGATTGCATCTTATGGTCTATGTGCACTCCTTAGTGTTTCATACCTAGTAAAGAAGGCATGGGAGAAGGAGATAGAGAACATTAAAGTGAACATTACAAATTGTATTGCAAGCCTATCGGCTCTACAATTTTGAATCAAGGTAAATAATTTTTTTGAGATCACAGTTTTTGACACCTTTTTGTCATTGTTGTCAAAGGGGGCGCGATATGATAGTAGAAAATTGATATATATGTTAAGGAAGTATATTCCTAGGGGGAGTATAGAATATAGATAATATATATGGAGTTATAAGGACAACGAAGATATATTTTTGTTATAGCCACAATTTTGAGTTTTGAAGTTTTTGAGACTTAGACAATTTTCTCATATGTTGCCACCAATGACAAAGGGGGCGATTGTTGGTAATTTGGTTGAGTTAGATATCTAGATGTTTTAATTATGGAAATATATGATCTATGTGAAGAAAGTAGATGACAGAGAGAAAGTATGACAGAGCACAGAACAAAATTATCTAAGTGTGTGCAGTATTTTCTCAATGTAACCCAAGATAGTTTTGATTGGCAATGTTGATTGGAGTAAGTTTAGTTCTTGTGCACTTGAACATAGATACTATGATGCATATTGAAGACTCACTTGAGAGTGCATGTATGTACGACATGTACGGGAGAAGTTATTGCAATATTACTAGAGACAGAGCTGAAGCTGACAGGATAAAGAAAGAAGACAGAACAAGTAAAGAGTTAAGGGATTATTTTGTTTATCAAAATAATGTCTTAATAATATTAGGGACAACATCTTAGATGTTAACCCTTGGGTAAATATGTATTTTTTGTAAAGCTTTATGTTTTGTAAAGCTGACTGTAAGAGTTATTAGTCCTAATAACTTGTATAAATGTAAGGCATATGGAATGCGAAGAAGTGTAATAAACTAGATGGTATAGCAAACATATATGTGAAAGATATTGATGTGAAGTTGTGAAAGAAAAGCAAGCAAGTATAAGGTTATGTACCTTACCCTATTTTGTAATCAGTAATTATTGTAAATTACATGTTTGGGTAGTGGGCTCATCTTGTAATCATTCCATTTTGTACAACCAACTCTTAGTAGGGTTGAGGCTTCTGAAAAGGCCTATAGTCCCTTATTTAGGACTGAGACACTATATATATGTAACAGGATCCTAACAAGGTCAACATCCTTAACAGGATACTTTTGATTAGTGGAGCTTTGTGGGTACCATCCCCACCAGGGTTTTCCCTTGGCTAGGGTTTCCTCAAGAACAAATAATGTGTTATGAGTTCTTTTTCTTTACTGTTATGCATTTTCTTTAGTTTACTATGTTATGCATGTATCAATATAATTAGTTATATCCATAATTGGGAAAAAGTAAAAGTTTATAGAATACTAATTCACCCCCCCTCTCTGTATTCCCTATTTCTAACATAGTCACATTAAGATCTATAATGCTAGAATTACATTATTTCTTATAGAATGTTGAAATGAATAGCCTTTCATGAGGAAGTGTGAAAAATAGAAAATACAACACTCCCTTGATTATCTTTCCCCCCTTATTTTTGGCACTTTATAGGAGTGCTTTGTAACTAAACCCACAAAAAAAAACTCAAAATGGTACTTTATAATGATAGTATTCGAGTGTATCCATTGGATTCATGATGAAAAATCATGCACTTTTCAAAAAAATTGAACTCAATTTTGAGTTAAGGAGCAAAATTTATAAGAAAAACAACTTTTCCCTCCATAGAAAATTAATCCTCCAAAAAATATATGAATGGTAAAAAAATTTACTTTCATGAAAAAATAATTTATGAAAGGGTAAGTGCAACAAGTTGCTAGTAAAAAAAGTGGCCACATCCAAAAAAACTAAATTTTTCCATAACCTATGAGGATAATTTGAATTTTAAAAGACATAAGCTTGGAAAACCAAGCCTTTACCAGTCCTCATTAAAAGAATTGAAAAATAAATAAAATATTCCTCATAACCCATGTAGGTTATGAGGAACATATAGGTTTTTTAAAAACCTATGGACAACAGCATATTGCAACACCAAAAATCGTGGAAAATACTTTGTTGGTACAAAGTAGAACCTGAGTGTGTTCCCTAGCCATTTCATATTTTTTGGCATTTAGATCAATCTGCAACCATGCCACGCTATCGAAAAGGTAATAATTTATTGTTTCAATTTGAATTGAAGTAGGGTTTTTTTAATTGATTTAAATCTTTTTATTAATTTGATGTCAGATTCTATAAATAATCTCTTCTCATGAAAGAGACAATAAAGACCTCTTTGTGCGCAACCAACACAAGAAAATGCTAAAAAAATGCACATAATAAAAAAGAAAACCCTCAAGTCACTACTCAGCAACCACAAAACCCTTGAAATGATGCTCCTGAACAACCACTACCATACTAAAACCCTCCTTATGTTGTAATAGATAGTGTACAATCCACATAGGATGATCTTATCAATCACCTGATACAAAAAACATCTCAAATTTATATATTAGTGAATAGGTTGAGGTCTTCTACTTAGCAGCACCACTCATCCCTCATGAAAACCCTAGAAACAATGGCCAATATTGTGAATGAGGTATCTAAATAGGTTACAAAATGGGGTTCATGGAGGAAAAAATGTGCATTTTATGCAAATGGGTTGTCATATGATTCATGGTGAAAATAAAAGCCATACATAAAGATTACATATGTTCTCTTTTCACCAATCATAGCACTATCAAAAGTCTACTTACTGATATGAGTCATTTTCCTATATATTGGTGTTTTCATGCTACCTGATGAAAGTAGATTTTTTGGATAGGTGGTATATGATCTTTCACCAACTACCTTTTCCTCTATCTTTTTTGAGAAAGTTGTATTATGAATTTATCATTGGCTTGAACCCAAATTACTTTGACATTCAACAGTTCCATGGTAGAGGGAGAGGCTCAGCCTAGGATAGACCTAGGGCATGTTGGGTGGTAGAACCACAACATAGGAGGCACATAGCTAAAAAAAATTTGGTTCACATCACTTTCCCAGTAGTCCTAAAGAAGGCTATGGAGTTATAGACTCTTCACGTAGCTGCATCATTGATTGATGTCATTGTTTAGCATTTAACAAAGTTAGTCAAACTAGAGGATGGATCAACACTTTTGCAACCTCCATCATCATCAAATGCACCATTCAGCTCATCCTAGCCATTGAGCATATATTCCCTAGCTGCCATAGTATATGTGTAAGTTTATAGAATACTAATTCACCCCCCCTCTCTGTATTCCCTATTTCTAACATAGTCACATTAAGATCTATAATGCTAGAATTACATTATTTCTTATAGAATGTTGAAATGAATAGCCTTTCATGAGGAAGTGTGAAAAATAGAAAATACAACACTCCCTTGATTATCTTTCCCCCCTTATTTTTGGCACTTTATAGGAGTGCTTTGTAACTAAACCCACAAAAAAAAACTCAAAATGGTACTTTATAATGATAGTATTCGAGTGTATCCATTGGATTCATGATGAAAAATCATGCACTTTTCAAAAAAATTGAACTCAATTTTGAGTTAAGGAGCAAAATTTATAAGAAAAACAACTTTTCCCTCCATAGAAAATTAATCCTCCAAAAAATATATGAATGGTAAAAAAATTTACTTTCATGAAAAAATAATTTATGAAAGGGTAAGTGCAACAAGTTGCTAGTAAAAAAAGTGGCCACATCCAAAAAAACTAAATTTTTCCATAACCTATGAGGATAATTTGAATTTTAAAAGACATAAGCTTGGAAAACCAAGCCTTTACCAGTCCTCATTAAAAGAATTGAAAAATAAATAAAATATTCCTCATAACCCATGTAGGTTATGAGGAACATATAGGTTTTTTAAAAACCTATGGACAACAGCATATTGCAACACCAAAAATCGTGGAAAATACTTTGTTGGTACAAAGTAGAACCTGAGTGTGTTCCCTAGCCATTTCATATTTTTTGGCATTTAGATCAATCTGCAACCATGCCACGCTATCGAAAAGGTAATAATTTATTGTTTCAATTTGAATTGAAGTAGGGTTTTTTTAATTGATTTAAATCTTTTTATTAATTTGATGTCAGATTCTATAAATAATCTCTTCTCATGAAAGAGACAATAAAGACCTCTTTGTGCGCAACCAACACAAGAAAATGCTAAAAAAATGCACATAATAAAAAAGAAAACCCTCAAGTCACTACTCAGCAACCACAAAACCCTTGAAATGATGCTCCTGAACAACCACTACCATACTAAAACCCTCCTTATGTTGTAATAGATAGTGTACAATCCACATAGGATGATCTTATCAATCACCTGATACAAAAAACATCTCAAATTTATATATTAGTGAATAGGTTGAGGTCTTCTACTTAGCAGCACCACTCATCCCTCATGAAAACCCTAGAAACAATGGCCAATATTGTGAATGAGGTATCTAAATAGGTTACAAAATGGGGTTCATGGAGGAAAAAATGTGCATTTTATGCAAATGGGTTGTCATATGATTCATGGTGAAAATAAAAGCCATACATAAAGATTACATATGTTCTCTTTTCACCAATCATAGCACTATCAAAAGTCTACTTACTGATATGAGTCATTTTCCTATATATTGGTGTTTTCATGCTACCTGATGAAAGTAGATTTTTTGGATAGGTGGTATATGATCTTTCACCAACTACCTTTTCCTCTATCTTTTTTGAGAAAGTTGTATTATGAATTTATCATTGGCTTGAACCCAAATTACTTTGACATTCAACAGTTCCATGGTAGAGGGAGAGGCTCAGCCTAGGATAGACCTAGGGCATGTTGGGTGGTAGAACCACAACATAGGAGGCACATAGCTAAAAAAAATTTGGTTCACATCACTTTCCCAGTAGTCCTAAAGAAGGCTATGGAGTTATAGACTCTTCACGTAGCTGCATCATTGATTGATGTCATTGTTTAGCATTTAACAAAGTTAGTCAAACTAGAGGATGGATCAACACTTTTGCAACCTCCATCATCATCAAATGCACCATTCAGCTCATCCTAGCCATTGAGCATATATTCCCTAGCTGCCATAGTATATGTGTAAGTTTATAGAATACTAATTCACCCCCCCTCTCTGTATTCCCTATTTCTAACATAGTCACATTAAGATCTATAATGCTAGAATTACATTATTTCTTATAGAATGTTGAAATGAATAGCCTTTCATGAGGAAGTGTGAAAAATAGAAAATACAACACTCCCTTGATTATCTTTCCCCCCTTATTTTTGGCACTTTATAGGAGTGCTTTGTAACTAAACCCACAAAAAAAAACTCAAAATGGTACTTTATAATGATAGTATTCGAGTGTATCCATTGGATTCATGATGAAAAATCATGCACTTTTCAAAAAAATTGAACTCAATTTTGAGTTAAGGAGCAAAATTTATAAGAAAAACAACTTTTCCCTCCATAGAAAATTAATCCTCCAAAAAATATATGAATGGTAAAAAAATTTACTTTCATGAAAAAATAATTTATGAAAGGGTAAGTGCAACAAGTTGCTAGTAAAAAAAGTGGCCACATCCAAAAAAACTAAATTTTTCCATAACCTATGAGGATAATTTGAATTTTAAAAGACATAAGCTTGGAAAACCAAGCCTTTACCAGTCCTCATTAAAAGAATTGAAAAATAAATAAAATATTCCTCATAACCCATGTAGGTTATGAGGAACATATAGGTTTTTTAAAAACCTATGGACAACAGCATATTGCAACACCAAAAATCGTGGAAAATACTTTGTTGGTACAAAGTAGAACCTGAGTGTGTTCCCTAGCCATTTCATATTTTTTGGCATTTAGATCAATCTGCAACCATGCCACGCTATCGAAAAGGTAATAATTTATTGTTTCAATTTGAATTGAAGTAGGGTTTTTTTAATTGATTTAAATCTTTTTATTAATTTGATGTCAGATTCTATAAATAATCTCTTCTCATGAAAGAGACAATAAAGACCTCTTTGTGCGCAACCAACACAAGAAAATGCTAAAAAAATGCACATAATAAAAAAGAAAACCCTCAAGTCACTACTCAGCAACCACAAAACCCTTGAAATGATGCTCCTGAACAACCACTACCATACTAAAACCCTCCTTATGTTGTAATAGATAGTGTACAATCCACATAGGATGATCTTATCAATCACCTGATACAAAAAACATCTCAAATTTATATATTAGTGAATAGGTTGAGGTCTTCTACTTAGCAGCACCACTCATCCCTCATGAAAACCCTAGAAACAATGGCCAATATTGTGAATGAGGTATCTAAATAGGTTACAAAATGGGGTTCATGGAGGAAAAAATGTGCATTTTATGCAAATGGGTTGTCATATGATTCATGGTGAAAATAAAAGCCATACATAAAGATTACATATGTTCTCTTTTCACCAATCATAGCACTATCAAAAGTCTACTTACTGATATGAGTCATTTTCCTATATATTGGTGTTTTCATGCTACCTGATGAAAGTAGATTTTTTGGATAGGTGGTATATGATCTTTCACCAACTACCTTTTCCTCTATCTTTTTTGAGAAAGTTGTATTATGAATTTATCATTGGCTTGAACCCAAATTACTTTGACATTCAACAGTTCCATGGTAGAGGGAGAGGCTCAGCCTAGGATAGACCTAGGGCATGTTGGGTGGTAGAACCACAACATAGGAGGCACATAGCTAAAAAAAATTTGGTTCACATCACTTTCCCAGTAGTCCTAAAGAAGGCTATGGAGTTATAGACTCTTCACGTAGCTGCATCATTGATTGATGTCATTGTTTAGCATTTAACAAAGTTAGTCAAACTAGAGGATGGATCAACACTTTTGCAACCTCCATCATCATCAAATGCACCATTCAGCTCATCCTAGCCATTGAGCATATATTCCCTAGCTGCCATAGTATATGTGTAAGTTTATAGAATACTAATTAACCCCCCCTCTCTGTATTCCCTATTTCTAACATAGTCACATTAAGATCTATAATGCTAGAATTACATTATTTCTTATAGAATGTTGAAATGAATAGCCTTTCATGAGGAAGTGTGAAAAATAGAAAATACAACACTCCCTTGATTATCTTTCCCCCCTTATTTTTGGCACTTTATAGGAGTGCTTTGTAACTAAACCCACAAAAAAAAACTCAAAATGGTACTTTATAATGATAGTATTCGAGTGTATCCATTGGATTCATGATGAAAAATCATGCACTTTTCAAAAAAATTGAACTCAATTTTGAGTTAAGGAGCAAAATTTATAAGAAAAACAACTTTTCCCTCCATAGAAAATTAATCCTCCAAAAAATATATGAATGGTAAAAAAATTTACTTTCATGAAAAAATAATTTATGAAAGGGTAAGTGCAACAAGTTGCTAGTAAAAAAAGTGGCCACATCCAAAAAAACTAAATTTTTCCATAACCTATGAGGATAATTTGAATTTTAAAAGACATAAGCTTGGAAAACCAAGCCTTTACCAGTCCTCATTAAAAGAATTGAAAAATAAATAAAATATTCCTCATAACCCATGTAGGTTATGAGGAACATATAGGTTTTTTAAAAACCTATGGACAACAGCATATTGCAACACCAAAAATCCTGGAAAATACTTTGTTGGTACAAAGTAGAACCTGAGTGTGTTCCCTAGCCATTTCATATTTTTTGGCATTTAGATCAATCTGCAACCATGCCACGCTATCGAAAAGGTAATAATTTATTGTTTCAATTTGAATTGAAGTAGGGTTTTTTTAATTGATTTAAATCTTTTTATTAATTTGATGTCAGATTCTATAAATAATCTCTTCTCATGAAAGAGACAATAAAGACCTCTTTGTGCGCAACCAACACAAGAAAATGCTAAAAAAATGCACATAATAAAAAAGAAAACCCTCAAGTCACTACTCAGCAACCACAAAACCCTTGAAATGATGCTCCTGAACAACCACTACCATACTAAAACCCTCCTTATGTTGTAATAGATAGTGTACAATCCACATAGGATGATCTTATCAATCACCTGATACAAAAAACATCTCAAATTTATATATTAGTGAATAGGTTGAGATCTTCTACTTAGGAGCACCACTCATCCCTCATGAAAACCCTAGAAACAATGGCCAATATTGTGAATGAGGTATCTAAATAGGTTACAAAATGGGGTTCATGGAGGAAAAAATGTGCATTTTATGCAAATGGGTTGTCATATGATTCATGGTGAAAATAAAAGCCATACATAAAGATTACATATGTTCTCTTTTCACCAATCATAGCACTATCAAAAGTCTACTTACTGATATGAGTCATTTTCCTATATATTGGTGTTTTCATGCTACCTGATGAAAGTAGATTTTTTGGATAGGTGGTATATGATCTTTCACCAACTACCTTTTCCTCTATCTTTTTTGAGAAAGTTGTATTATGAATTTATCATTGGCTTGAACCCAAATTACTTTGACATTCAACAGTTCCATGGTAGAGGGAGAGGCTCAGCCTAGGATAGACCTAGGGCATGTTGGGTGGTAGAACCACAACATAGGAGGCACATAGCTAAAAAAAATTTGGTTCACATCACTTTCCCAGTAGTCCTAAAGAAGGCTATGGAGTTATAGACTCTTCACGTAGCTGCATCATTGATTGATGTCATTGTTTAGCATTTAACAAAGTTAGTCAAACTAGAGGATGGATCAACACTTTTGCAACCTCCATCATCATCAAATGCACCATTCAGCTCATCCTAGCCATTGAGCATATATTCCCTAGCTGCCATAGTATATGTGTAGGGGTACATACTGACGTGAGTGTGGATGGTTTGACATCCTATTCATGTGCACATTGTGGTAGTAGATGTCATTCTTCCATTATAGAGGATGTGGCCCTCACTAATGACCTAATGACTATGGTGTTTTATGAAGAGAAGACGCAGTGTTTATTTATTTATTTTTTGACATGTTATTAATTAAGCACCTAAACCTTCTAATTTAAGTAAAACAAATTATTTATACAACAATTTAAATTGATACATGAACAATATGCATTTTAGGGTGCAGTAGGTGGTATGAGCACACCACAAAGAGTTCATTCAACTTTACATGCATGGGTAGCTTTGATAGCTGAGGTAAAGATTTTTAAATATTGTTAACAATAGAATAATGCATTGGTTTCAAAATATCTTTAGTTAAAATGTAAATTTATTTGGTGTTTTCTAGGGCTTTTTAGGGGCTTAGATGTCCCAAGTCCATGATGTCACACTTTCAACCATTGACTTTGGCCTACAAATATTTGTGGTATCATATTTATCACATCTCTTAATTATAATTTTAATTAAACCCATGTGGTAAAACATTTATTTCTCTTATGTTAATTTTGTTTCTATTAGATTAGCCCACCCGACTCGAGGACATCATGCATGTGAAATGAATCTTCCAGCACACTGAGACATAAAAAGATATGATTACAAACACCCAAACGAAAAAAGGTAATTCAATAAAATTTAAGTTTATTTTTAAAAATTTATTATTATTAAATATGTACATGTAGATATCAATGAATGCACTTTATTTACTTGTTCTCTATAGAAAAACAATTAGGGTTCACAAAATTACTAAATGCACTTGATCTCACTGAGGTTCAGGAGGGGGAAGAGATAACATTTTGATATTCACTTTTGATTGCATTCTTGTTTTTTTCAAATATATAAATCCTTGCTCTATGATTATGACATATGTTATGATATTTCATACAAGAAATGGTCATAGTTTCCTCATCAACAACAATGCCTCTTAAGAGTACAAGAGAACCATCTAAGGCTCTGGTATGCATTTTTCTATATATGTTAAACATATACATTTATATGAGTACATGCATTTTTTTAAAAATGTTTGTCAAGAACTTTGGGTTATTTACTTGTATTAATTATCTTTTACCTATTACATCTCCCTTCACAACTTCCCATAGATCATTTACCTTTCAATTTTTTAAGGAGTCTTGATCATCGAAGAGGAGGTCTAGCACAACAAAGACAAGAGGTATGTTTGTCTTCTTAGTTGAAATCCTCTACTCAACTCCTTTTGGATTTCTTTCTTGTTTGTTAGAAATCTCTTTAATTCCTCCCTCTATGACTATAACATATTTTATCAATTACCATATAGAAAAAGCTCATAACTAATTTATCAATGTTTGTGCCTCCTACAAGCATAGGTGATCCATCTGAGGCTCTAGTATGCATTTGTTTTTAGTCCATGTATATTTTGTTTTTTAGTGTTTCTTGACATATATGTTATTAACTTGTATAATTTATTTTTTTTGTCCCTATTATATCCCCCTTCATGACTTCCCACAGATCGTCTACCATTCCATTTTGTTAGGAGTATCATTAACCCATAAAGGGGCCCACCATCTTTACTACACAGCCCAAGTGCAGAAGAAAGAGATGAGGTCATCAACAATTTAGCTGCCAACAAATTATAGTCTAGTATTTAGTTATTTTGATGTTATTTTGAGAAAAGATATCTAATTCAACATTTGAATTGTTATTTTGTAGACACCTAGAGAACCACATACTTCTTTAAAGAGGCTCAATTTTTATGATCTAGCACAACCATATATATTGATAGAGACATATAGTTCTAGTTGTGGTCATTGAAGGACCAAATTTTGTATATATTTGATATTTGTATTGTATATATGGACCTTGACATTGCACATGCCACATTTTTGTAACTCTATTATTGACTTGGCATCTATGCCATTTTTGGATATGTACATAATTATTGTTCATTTTGATATATATGAAGCTTGATATTCAATCCAATTTGTTCATTGTGTGCTTATCTTTGTACTTCTTGCAACTTAGTTCTTTGCAATTGAAATATAATAAAAAATTTCCATTATGTGTTTGTCTTGAAATTTTGAAACGTACATATTTAAAATTTAAATGTGATCCAACTTGTTCATTTTGTGTATGTCTTGATACTTTTAAATGTACATACTTACAATTTAAATGTGATCCAATTTTTTTATTACATGCAACTCATATGGAATATACTTTTAAATGATTATTTTATTTAATAGTATTGAAACATGTTTATTATTGGAGACATATTTTTGGAAAATACATTGGGAATGATAGGTTATTGTAGGCCTCTATAATATCATCTTGTAGCACCTGGCAATTTTCTAATACTTCACACAAGTTCACAGATATCGGCCTCGAAAGATTACAGTCCAATGGTGCTTAGTGCACCTTAGGGACACTTCAATCTAGCATGCTTGCGAACATTCGAGCAACTCTGTAGAAAAAAATGAGGTTCTTACTAGCATTTACTTGGTCAACCAAAGATAATGGACCACACAGTTTGAGACCACATCAAATGGTTTGAAAGATATGCAACATTTCTCATTTCAACTAACTACATTGCAAGTTTCAACATAAACCATGATTGCATTGCCAAATTAAAGAAAAGTTGAATCTCTCAAAACTAAGCTAGGTTATTGAATGAATGAATGACAGAAATCTAATATGAATTACTTATAATATATACACATTACTATATGAGAATAAACTAATATATATTATATACTTATATAAAAAGTGTATTCAATTATTTAAATTTCCAAGTTTTTAACACAATTAATCAGTAAATTTCTTATAAAAAAATTATGATGACATGTAACTATTAGACTTTACAGATAAGTGTAAAAAATGAAATTAAATAATTTACTTTCATCTTCACTTATAATTTTACTTTTTATTTTGAAATAAAATTTTTAATTTTATATCTACTTAAAAAATTAAATCATGTTATCAATTTAATTAATTAGGCTTTAAACAATTGTGTAGGTGGCATATCATATTTTTATTTTACTTTTATAAATTCAAGTTGTGTAATACAAGTGTCAAAAGATAAAGAGCTTATTTATATATTTATGTGGATCATTTATTAAAATATTTTCTTAGTGAAAATTTAAAATCACATATATTTCAATTCTTACACTACCAATAAGACATTTTAATTGTTACATTTTTTAAGTTGTCATTTTGATACACATATACATATTACATGTGTGTGTGTGTGTGTGTGTGTGTGTGTGTATTAAGGAAAATAATGATAGCTAAATAAAGCTTAGTCTTTGGTTACTAATATTATATAGTAATATGTACTTATTTTAAAATTTTATTTTGCTTCATTTTTAATATTGTATTTGTTGACATGTTTGTTG
Organism: Chamaecyparis obtusa; assembly: GCA_027943335.1. Lineage (NCBI taxonomy): Eukaryota > Viridiplantae > Streptophyta > Pinopsida > Cupressales > Cupressaceae > Chamaecyparis > Chamaecyparis obtusa. The sequence goes on from BSBK01002869.1 coordinate 220,420, forward strand.
TACAAAGTGTATCTAGACTAAAAATTGTTCTATCGCTTGTGTGCGACAAGTTTACTAATGTTCATCTTAACTGATGAAATAATCTTTATTATTTGATTAGTTTATGTCATTCTTCCTAATTTGAATTTTAATATTATCTTTTTCATCTAATTCTAATCATTGAATAGTTTTAATTTATTATTTAACGATTTAAGTTCTACTTAATATTTTGTTAAGATTCCCTAATTATTCTTCTAAAAATTAATTAGACAATTGTATTGTTTAATTAATCTCTTTCTCTCAATTTTAATTGAATAATTGTATTATTTAATTAAATATGTTCTTCCTCATTCTTTTTTGGATGAATAGAGGCCTTTCCATTAAAATATAATATAGTTAAATATGTTCTTCCTTGTTCTTGTCACCTTAAATAAGTGATTATTATAATTATTAACTATATTTTTTAAAACTAAATAAATTATTTAATTTTCAATTTCCCCAATGTGAACTCATTCTTTTAAAAAATCAATAAATTGGATAATTTATTTATTCCTTCTTGAAAGAACTAGCATGATCCAAGAGGTAAATTCAAAGCACAATAATAAATGAGACCACAAAGTTGACCTTCCATAGATTGAAAAAACAAAGGAGAAGAAGAGGAGAAGAGTACATATAGCATGAGTGATTGGGTCAAATCATAAGTCAAACCCAACACTCAATAAATGGTGGTGATTTTCCTCCCACAAACCTAGGATGGGGTGTCAAAATAGAATCAACACCTATCTAGACACCTCTATAAATAACTCCTAAATAATGACAACTTGTGTAGACAAGTATCAAATGAAAATGTATGACTAAGTAGGCTTAATAAGCCTAAGTGTAAATTAAATTAAATAATTACACTAATAGCCCCTCTTAAGCATAAACTAGGAGGGCAAGATAAAAAAAGAAAAAAAAGAGTCTTGGCTACTAGCCATGTTAGGTACCCATGTACAATGAAATCTTTCATAAAAAGAGAAAGATAGAAAACCCAATGAGAATGAAACTATCCTCCATAAAGGAGATAAGAAGTGAAATAACATATAAGGCCTCCCCAAAGGATGATGATGTTGTTGATGAATCTACATGGATATGACTGTCACCTACTAAATCATCTAAATTATGAGGACTAGAATCAAGATCTAGATGAGGGTCCATATGGTGTGTAGCACTAGAATCTGTAAAATGTTGAGAAAATAAGACCCTTCCTTTCAATTTATCTTTTTCCTTAGTAATTTCTTGATTTGAACAAGATGTTTCGATGGAAGCAGTTACCTCAATATTATTCTTTTTTAGTAGAAAAGTGAGGTGGTCAATTTTTTTTCATCCATCTATGGTATTCATGAACAATTTTATTACAAAAGGAACATTTAACTCTCTCAGTAATTGATTTACTTTATTGAGATGAGTTTTGATTAAGTAAAAATAGGTTTTACAAGGACCTGAAACCTATAATAGAGAATAAAAGTATAGCATTAAAGTTTACAGGAACTATGCCACAACACCAAAGAACAAAAGCCAGAGAAACAAAGTAAATAACTAATTAGGAAAAAGACAAAAAAGCCCCAATAGGGACAACAAAAAGATAAGACAACCATGAAAATGACAGCTACATACAATTCATAAGGTCTTTAGCCTTGATCATTATAAGCCACATCTACCCAGTAGAGTTGTTGAGGTCCTCCAGGTCCTTACCCTCCTTGTCATCTTTGTTACCATATTTTCTTGTACCAGCCCATGTATGCTTTCCCTGCCCCGCAGTGTCTTTCATCTCCTTAGCCTTTTTATCGCCCTTCTCTTGCACCATCTTGTCGACCAAAATCTTGGCATGTTCAGTGTAGGCCTTGAGACTAACAAAATATTTCTCACCAATTTTTCTCATGAAATCTTCTAAATGTTCCACTCTTTTATTTAGGATATGGAGCATGTCCTCAAGTTCCCATCCATAGCTCTGTCCTCCTTCTCTTTAAGACTTTTTTTCATCTCACAAACCTTATCAACCATAACAATAAAAGCCTCTGCTCTACCAACCACATCTTTCATTTCATCAAGGCACACAACAATAGGTTTTTCCCCTAGACTGGTCTTCTTAATGATGTTAACCTCACAACCCATCACCCGTAAATCCTTTTTGATATTTCCTATATCATCCATCATTTTACCAAGAGTGTAGGTAAAATCTACCAAGAAACTATTGTCTTTGGGTAAATCTATTTGTACACTAGTTTCTTTTTTAGTGTTCTCATTAGCAGTGCTCTCAGTCACCTTGGTTCCTGTAAGATCTTTGTCAATACTATCCATAATCTCATCCATGACCTAGTAGGCTTTATGAAAATTATACTTCTCCTTTTCTATAGGAATTTGACCTTCACCTAGATTTCCAATGTGGACCTCCATCCTACCCTCTTCAACTATCTCCTCCCTAATACTTTCCCCAACACTCTTCTCATGCTCATGGTTCTCTTCATACTTTGAGGATAGAATGATTCTCCTCTTTATCACCCTTTTATTCTTATTCTTGGTACCAATACTTTCACATTTTTTCCTCTTGTTCCCATGTTTCCCATTTTCCTCTACAAAACCCTCATCTTCAATGCCTTTCTCAGTATTAGAGTCCTCAACAAAAGCCCTTTTAGTATTATTCTTAGAAGAAGAGCCTTTAAACTTGGCATTTTTTAGAGAAAAAGCCTTAGAGAGTTCCTCCTCATCATCCCATGTTTCCTTCCCATACATATCCTCCTCATTGCCCTCTATTTCTTCATCATCTCTGGTATGACTCTTTAAAAATGGTTTCTCCACTTTTTTCTTTTGAGGAGATCATACACCAAAACCATAAGGCCCTGATGACAGGTATTGTCTCATTTTGGATCCTTCTAAAGTCTATTAATGGTGGAATCCAATGAACTCAATAAAATAAAAAGAAAGAATAATCTTGACATTGTCTCTAAAGTGGTTTAGTAGCATAAAGTGATTCCAATAAGCTCTGGTAAATCTACCATCAAGCATGACATAGTTGATAATAGAAAATAACACATACCTCCACAACCAAGAAATACACTTAGGGTTATAGTAGGAAGTATCCTCCTTCACTAGTCTCAAATTTTCTAGCTTAGTAATAGGGCACTTCTTAGGTGCTTTGTTAGAGATGCTTCTATCTCTATAAAACTTTAAGCCCTCCATACTCATGCCAGTAGCTTCTGCTATGATTTCCTTTATGACCTTAATTAACTAATTTCCCACAAGAACCAAGTCATTCTTCCAAGTTTTGCAGAACTAATTCGACACAATAGGGTTTCTACCATGCAACCTCTCCATGAAGGTCACCATCCCACCTTTCTTCAAAATATCCCACACCTTATTTTGTTTCTATTCCTTGTAGTTCACTAGTTTAAATCTCTTCTGTCTACCTCCCATATTATTTCTATGAAATCCCTTCGCAGTATCACTATAACAACTCAGAATACCATTGTAAATAAAATTGGCAAAACTAAACTTAGCAAAAGTGACCCAGAATCCATGCCAAATCAGATGCATCATCACCAAGTTGTACTTCCCATGAGGAAATAAATAATGAAACATCATGTTGTAATCAGTAATTATCATTAAACAAACCATTTAGCACACTTTTTGCCTACTCCGTAAACTGTCACTATCTATTAATGACTTCGCCTCAAAAGGAAAATCACTCTTGTCATCCCATGTCGTCATCTTCTCCAACTTGCAAGCCATGTTGGCAGCCCAATCAATGATGACATTAATTTCTATAAAGTTATATGTGGTGACACATTCTTCAAATGAGTTGATTAGGATTTGAGCCCTTTTCATAACATTATGAATAGTGCATGAGGGAATTGAGTTATTATTTAAAAAATTTATAATGTTTAAGGAGTCACCTTCAACCCAAAGTTTCCTACAACCCTTCTCCTTAGTGAAAATTAAGCCATGGAGGGCCGCATTAACCTCTGCAACATGATTAGTCTATGAACCAAGAGGAATGTCTCTAATATATTTTCAAACACCATTCTTATATCTTAACACCATCCCAGAACCAACCACCCCTGGGTTCCCTTTCAAAGCACAATTGAAGTTAACCTTCATCCACCCATTAAGAGGGAAATCCCATCTAGCATCATTTCTCAAAGAATCTTTCTTGCAGTAATTCAAATTCCCTTTAATCTTCCACTTATCCAAGAAAATATATTCCTCCATATTAGAAGGTTCAAACATGTTCCCCTTAAGATAAAGATTCTCAAGAATAGCTCTTTTGATCTTATGGAATATCACCTTCTCATTGGAGACCTTATTTCTAAAAATTCTATCATTCCTTTCTTTCCAAAACCCCTAAAAAATATAGGGTAAGATGAAATTCTAGACATTAATCATAGTTTCATTCCTTGAAGGAGGAATCCAAGACATGAACATGCTCTGTAAATTCCTATGAAAATCTAATCTGTTAGACATAAGGGCAATGGATGGAAATATGATTAATAGTTTCCTCATCCTGATTGCATAAATAACAAATGTTAGCCATATTCATTCCTCTTCTTCTCCAGATATCAGAAG
>BSBK01002869.1:230000-340000 GCA_027943335.1 Chamaecyparis obtusa
CCTCAGTGTTATAGTAAGATGATATTGTACATGCTTTACTCTTGCTCTTTTGAGTTTTGGACTTTTTTTTTTAGTCTTAGATTGCCTCAAGTTCTTGATAATACCTTGGTTCTATCTCCTAGCATGGGGGGTGGAACTTTACTAGTTTCACATGGTTAGTTGGCAAATATTTGTCGAAGTACTATTTGTGGTTCGAGTCATGGCTTGGATTCTAAATTGTTTAGTGGTGAAGATTTCCTTTATTGAATCATGTATCTTTATTTTTTTTAGAAATATGTAAATATGTGATGTACCCCTTGGGTCATCTTGATGTAATTATCTCTCCATATGCCTTCGAGCCATGTGTATTAACTACTATTGCAATTGTAATTATAATAGATAATTGTAAGAAAGAAGCTATGTATTTGGGAAGGGTAGTTTTAGGATTTTCAAAAGGGGATTGAAGATTGGTAAATCAATTAAGGATTATGTTTAAGTGATTCCTACATTGTGATAGTGACGATTGTCAATACATGTTTACTTAAGGTTCTATGAAAACCTTTGTGATGCAGTGCTCTAATGAATGCAAACTTCTTAAAGGAAACTTGTTTCAATATGTGGTATGATGAAAATCTATGTTAAGGGTAAAAGGGTGTCTTCAAGTGAAAGTAATAAGGGGTAGGAAACATGCAATGTTACTGTGAGTAGTAATAAGATGAAAATTATTCTCTAATGCTCTTGAATGTATGGTGGTATATGTATGATGAAAGGTTATTAAAATCTAGGTTTAAATCTCAATCCATAACTAGATGTATATAATGTTATAAATGATTCAGTGGATGGTTTAAGATTGTAAGCAATGGAAAGTGTATTTATGTGTTGATAGAGAAATCAATGAAAGAGAAAAGAATAAATGTATTTAGTGTATTAGATAAGTGAATGTGTGGAAGTAAGGAAAAAGGAATTCAATTAGTTCATTAATACAATTGGTTTGGATGTGGAATGAAAGAAATGTCTTAATGTAAAGGATTAATTGAAATTGGAAGGTGTGAGTTATTCAATGCATAGGTAAAAAGAATCAAAATGAAATAGAAAGTAAAGTTATGATTATGAATGAAATGTTACTTTCTTTACTTTCTCCTATATTCTAAAATTTAAGGAAATGGGATTCAATTTTATTAGTAACTAAATATAATACGTTTACATTGGTAGATGAAATCAATAAGGGAACCTTGAGTGTACTTGTGAATGTTAATAATGAAATGTTAGAATGTTAGAAAAAAAAAATATTAGTTGTAATTTTGTGTTAAAGAACTGATTCCTTATGGGTTCGCTAGTGGTGACACTACAACAAACCTTAATAGCCAAGGAAGGATTCTATCCCTTAAAATCCTTAGTCTGGACCATTCTCTCAATAAATATTGCTAGACATTTGGCCATAATAACAAAGAGGATATAAGATAAAGGGTCCCCTTACCTCAGACCCCTCGATGATTTAAAAAAGGGGGTGGGAGAGCCATTAACCAAAACTGAGAAGGAATCCAAAGAAATGAGTTGATAAATAAGATCGATACTTCTTTGATTAAAACCAAAAGCCTTAAGCACCTTCTTCATAAAATCTGAGTCAACCATATCATAGGCTTTGGATAAGTCAAGTTTTAATATGAAGCCTTCCTTTTTGGACATAACCAGAGAATGTACATTTTCATGAACAAAGATAATAGAATCCAAAATCTGTCTACCAGGGACAAATCCTTCTAGCTGCCAGGATATGAGAGAAGGCAAAATTAAAAGAATCCTAGAAGTCAAAATTTTTGAAATGATCTTATAAGAGGTACTACATAAGATAATCAGTCTGAATTGGTCCATTTTATCAGCCCTTGTTTCTTAGGGATGAGAACAATAAAAGTACCATTCAATTATTTCAGGATTTTTCTAGCTCCAAAGAACTTCACCTCACTGGTAACATCCTTTTCAAAAATAGTCCTAAACTTCTCGAAGAAAAAAAGGCAAAAACCATCAGGGTCAAGGGTCTTGTCCCCATCATGGAATTCTAGTCCTCATTCAAGATTGAGGGGATACAATCCATGAACTCCCTTTGAGCTTCTCGATCCAATCCAATATCCTCTTTAAGAAGATTATGAAGAAAAAAAATTATCCTCCAATATAAAAGAGTCTTCATCTTCAGATCTCAACCCATTAATAATCATGTTAGAGATTCTATTAGCCATTCTATGCTTAAGAGTAGACATGAATAAATATTTAGTATTCTTGTCCCTTTCCTTCAGAAATAACTTACGAGACCTTTATCTCCAGAAGGCCTCTTCTTTAGAAACAATATCATGATACTCAACAAGCTTCTCATTTTCCTTCTCAATTAAAATCTTATCATAGCCCTCCTATTGAATTCTCTCTTGGATCTCCTTTAGTTCCTAAAAAATCTTAGTCTTAGTGGAAAAAATGTTCCCAAAAGTCTCGTTATTCCAACTTTTGATATTATGCTTAATCAATTTCATTTTTTTAGCAAGAATATACATATTGGTTGTTCCTTTAATATTAATCTTCCACCATTCCTCAATTTTATATTCCAACTATGGATGCAAGGTCCACATCTTCTCAAATCTAAAAGGGAAATTCTTTTTCATAGATAACAGATCAACCAAAAAGGTTATAAGGTGGTGATCAGATCTAGCCCTAGCATGAGTGGATAGAGAGCAAAAATAATGAAAGAACTAGTCATTACTAATTAAAGCTCTATCTAACTTGACTTGGATGAGATCCTTACCATTTCTTCTATTTGTCCAAGTGAAATTAATTCCCTGTAGCTCGACATCATGGAGGGCTTGCTCATTAATATAATTCATCATATGCATTCTGCTATCAATATTGGATTGACTCAACCACATTTTTTCATTTTCTCTTGGAGGAGTGTTAAAATATCCCATGAAAGTTTGACCTTCTCATTCAAAATTTCTTCTCAAATGAGATAAGAGATCCCAAAGGGAATCTCTCCTAGATTTGGTATTAGGGGCATAAATATTGGTCAGCACCCAAGAGTAATCATCCTTTATATTAGTAAATCTAATACAATCTACATTATTTCCTTGGTAGAGAACATCCCATTTAATAACATCACTATTCTAAAGGGTAGAAATACCTCCTGAGGCCCCTTTAGAATCACCCCCACAAACTTTCCCATTCTTAAAGAAACTAAGATTTTCAACTTTCTCCTTAGGTATTTTAGTTTCTTGGATCAAAAAAATATCAGGTCTATTATCTCTAATCATATTCCTAACAATATCTTTCTTATGAGGATTTTTTAACCCTCTAATATTCCAAGAGATAATTTTTGGAATGGAGAGATAGGGTACTAAGAGGAAAGGGATGAATCAGTGTCCTCTAAAACTTTTAACTTTGTAAACTAGTCTATCCAACTGAATCCATAGTATGCATCATTAATTCAATAAACTTGTAAACGTAAATTGGATGAAAAACAAACAACAATTCAGTCACATAACACAAGTATTTTGGTTACGCATAAACCCTTGTGAAAAGGTAAAAATTGTGTTGGGAATGACATGCACAAGTTCTCCACTACTATAGATAATAAAGTATGCATGTTAGGACTACAAGTTGTGATCACTTCTGGTGATCTTACCCTATTAGGAGTAACAAAACATTAGCTAGATCTACCTTGTTAAAGGATTTCAACCACACTACTCGAGTGTGTACTCGGTTAAGAGATTTACAATAAGATTGTTAGGTCTACTCTATTAAGAGATTTTTCCAACTCTATTACAATGATTAGAGAATAACAAAAATATATGTAATTGACAACTTATACTTTCCTGAATCAGATCTATGAAATATCAAATGTATATCACCTCATTGTATAGATATTGTTCCTCTATACTGTTCGGTAGCCTTGACTGTATATCTTTGAATACTACTCAACCTTGTTTGATAACTGATGTCTTGAAGGTGGTTGTTGCTTCAATATATTCTTCTTAATTTTATTATGCACTCTCTCCTTATCAAAATATCATGAAGTACAATTATATAGAAAATTTCTTTCATTTCCTAATGCCACTTAACTTTCATGACCTAATTAGGTTACATCATCTTAGGAAAAACCCTAGATCTATGGTACACAAAAATAACCTAGATCTAACAATTACATAGAGATCATCATCACAATTAATATTACATCTACAATAAATGATCCTTGATCTTGGTAAAATGATTTATGATTATGTTGTAACCATATGCATAGATAAATGTGCCAAAATAGATTACTATGTCATTTCTTGGATTGCTCGGTAAACACTATCAATAATACTCGGTAAATGCACTAGTACTTGGTGTTCAGTCTACTTGGTGTTTACTGACGCTTGGTATCAGTATACAATGATTCTTAGTAAAAACTATTTCCCTTGTGCTCTCGGTACTACCTTGTGACTACTTGATATGAAGGCTTAAGTAGTTAACCGACTAGCATATATAGGTTGTAGTTCTTCCTTTTACCGACTGAATAGCATAGGTAACCAAATGATTTTCTTAAATACTAATGAAAATCCTTAATGCTCAAATAGAGATAACAATCTCCCCCTTTGACATTAGTATCAAAACCTTGAATGTATATATAACCTAATATCTCAAAATTGTTCTAACTTAGCCATATATACATAGATAACTTTTCTATCAAAATTTTCTCCCCCTCGGTGCATGATCCTAGTATGTATGTAGTACACTTAACATATAATTACATAATTTTGCATATACATTAGTTTTCCCCCTTTTAGATAATAATGCCAAACTCAAAATTGTGTACTTACAATTTATCAAAAATGTGTTGGTGGTTTTTCTTCAAAGAATCTAAGAGGTTCAGCCATTCCTCTTTCAAGTTGGTTAGAACAATGTGCTCAAGACCAACTTGTGTATCCACGTGAAAGATATTGTCCACCATAGAGATTTCTGGTGTTGAAACTAAAGCTTGGGCTTTGACAATGTGTTTCTCAAAAATCTTACGATAGGGAAGTAACTCTATTTGAAGCTCAGTGACTTAGTCACTTATCCTTTCTTCCTACTTCCTCATATCTTCTCTTAACCACCTAAGTTCTTGAACTTTCAATATATGCTTAGAAAAATTATCTAGCTCAGTTAAGGCTACTTGTGCACTGGCTTGGATTTTGGTATCCAGTTGTTTAATCTTCTCACTGATCTTAGCAGTGAAGGTCTCCATAGTGTAAAGCTTAATCAACATCTAAATAATTAACTGAGTAATAGATTGTATGTTGATTATTACCTCAAATAATTTGACCTTGTTTATTACCACTTCTTGGTTGATTTTCTCTACAAGTTTGTCATGTATCTTTGATTTTGCCCTTTCTTCGATTCTTTTCTCAGCTTCAATGTCAGGGGCACTAATTTTTTGTGCAAGGGTAGAAAGTTGGTCCATGATAGGAATATCTTCATCAATCTATACCTCAGGTACAACCTATTGTAAGATGTCTCTTACATTTTCTAATATATCCTTTCTCTTGCATTCCTTCCTCAACTTCTCCTAAGCTACCTTTCTAGTATGTAACTCCCCATATTTTCTTAATTCTTTGAGGTCTAGGGTCCTCGGGTCACATTATGGTATAACAGTGATTTCTTCAAGTGTAACTGGCCTTTTTCCATGTTTTTTCTTCTTCTTCTTCTTTGACTCTTTAGGTGAGCTCTTCACAAATGGAACTAATGCTTTCTCCTCAATGTTCAACATGTCATGCCCGGTTGATGCATTTTCCTCCTTTTTCTACTCCCTGATAACCTTTATGTTAGTTGACTGAGATGAAGCTTCTGATGTTGTGTCAGGTGGGGTTACCTTGGTTACCTTAGGGTCATCTTGGCCCTGTGTATTTGCCTCTTTTAACTCTTTTACCTCAGGATCATTTATTTCTACTAGTGTACTAGCTCGTTGTTCCCCTGATGTATCCATCAATTTCTCAAGATGTGAGCCTTCAAGTTGTTCCTTAGTTATAATTTCCATTGCTTCCATTAGAATAGGAAAGTCACCCGATAATGATGTGATTGTTGGCTCAATAACTGTACCTTTAGCTTGCATTTGTGCTCCAACAATATTCACATCTTTATCTTTAGCTCGGTCATTAGGATCACCATTTGTGATGTCCTTAATGAGTACACCTAATGCTTTGTTATCTATAATTTGGATCTCATCTTGATCTAGTGCATCTTGTGACAAAATTAAGTCCTTGATGGAAACTGTAGTATCAGGTACCTCGGTAGCTAATGTCTATCTTGTCTTGTTTCTGTGCTAGGTCTACATCATCAATATGAATTTCTTTACCTTTTGTCTTCAGATTCTTCTTGGATGATTTGGCTAGTGCCATCTTTTCTGCTTGTTCTTGGGATGCAACTATTGAAGTCTAGAAGAGTTGACTATGCTCATCTATATCTGCCAGATTTTCATCTAGTATCTATATTGCCCAGTTCTTTACTCTAAATCTCTTGGAATATGTTGTCATGTATTCCTCAATTTTAGGAATAGAAAAGTTTGGAATTGTCAAAACTAGAAATTTTTCCCTCATTTATTTCTCAGTGTCTAAGGCATAGGACCATTTTTGTGTGATTCTTTCCTCTAATGCCTTAGGAAAACATTTGGAAAATTCAATAGGAACTCTTTTGAACTGAATCATCATCTAGATGATTTCCTCTTCTATCCCATTCTAATCCTTGGTTGACATGTTCTCAAATCGACTGATTTCAGGATCAGTGAGTTCACCATTCTCAATTGTCTCTTTAGTAATCTCATGAATTGATCTATTTTTATTACTGACAACTTTAAATTGATCATTATCATCTTCTTCCTCATCTATATCATCCTTCTAATTAACTTTCTTCTTTTCCTAGGTGCTTCAGTAGTAGTTTTATTACCTCTCTTTGTGTATGTCTTTGTCGGTGATACTTCCTTTGGTCATGTAATTTTCACAACTCCTTTCTTCTGAGGTGGTGAGGCTATAGTCTCAAATCTTGTCTGTGTTTGTGTCTATACTTCAGATTGCATATTCTATGGAGTTGGTGTAAGGGAAATAAATGTGGATTCTACATTATTGTTTGACTCAATTTCTTCACTATCATGGGGCTTGTCAGTAAGAAGTAACCAACCTTCAATTGCAACTTCAACTGGTGTGCTTCTAGATGATCCAACATCATCTCCAAACTTCTTAATAAGATTTTAAATCATTTTCTTTGATTTTTTTGTTATCTCACTGATAACCAAGCCTTTTTAAATTCTTCTCTTGACCTCTTCATAGGTTCCAAACCTCTCTACATTCACATCCTTTGGTACAGCTAACAAGGCTTTGATTGATTTTTTATGCAACTTCAAGATGAAGTTTATATCAGGGTTCATTGCAAGCTGTAGACACTATAAGATTCACTTCTTCTTCCTCTACAACCTTGGATTTGTTTACATTTGATGTGGATGACATTTTTGTGAAATAAGGTTTCAGCAAATGTAAGTATGAAACAGCTTGGTAGTAATAGTACTTACACAAAAATGCCAATGAAACTGCTTGAAAGATTTTGAAATAACTCTCTAAATGCCCTAAAAATGTGATGCTTGAAATCACTTTGGAGGCTCTTTTCTCTTTGAAATCTTAGGTGAAAAAATAAACTAAGTTCATCATCTATTTATAGCCTTTTTAAATTCTCACTGAAAAAACTTTTGCATTAAATTCTCGACCTACTTCCAACTCAGCTACAACTATCAACTTGGTGATTACTACAAAATAACAACAGTTTAGTTAACACATAAATTTCCACTTAGTTGATACTAATGCTCAGTTAACCTTTCACAATAGTCACCAATGGGTAACTCCTTACTCGGTCTTGCATATACCGACTATATAACTTTGAAAGCTCAAAACTTATAAACCATAATGCATCTCTATTCATGCAAATTTGTGTGTGTATATCAAATATAAGGAACTATATGAAAAATATGATCAATCTAAAATATCAGTCCCATACATACCTTTTTCAACTTAAGTGGAGGTGTTGATGTCACCCAATCTAGTGGATGAGGTTTCACCAACTGCATTGCTTGACTCAACATTCTCATTAGATGCCTTTCTCCACATAGTGTTTCTTATTCTCATGATATCTTCAATCGTATTTCCATTATCAAAAAAGTTTCCTTCTAGTGCTTGGTCTCTGCAATCTTTACTTAGGTGACTGACTTTGTGACAATGTAAACATTCCATACCAGTTCTTGTCCAGCTTCAAGATTTCTCTCCCATCTCTTTCTCATGCAATTAGCTTCTATATGTCCATATCTTCCACATGATGTGCAGTTAACCCATGTGTTATAATCCCAAGTGTAAGAATTGTTTTGTCTTCTAAATTGATAGGATTTGTTTTATCCTTTCAGTGTCCAAACATGCTTCATCTTCATTTTGCATTCCTGTGAGGTATGTCCATGCTTGTTGTAAGTATAGCAGAGTTACTCCATATGAGGTTTGTTAGGAGTCCTATTAAACTTAGATCTACATTCATATGCTTGATGTCCAAACTTGTTGCAATTATCAAAATGACCATTAAATTTATGAGTGATTTAAGGTTTACCTTGTGCTTTATTCCTGCAAATGTTTGAAGTATGTCCTAGTTTTCATAGTGATAGCATGTCAGTGTCTTAGGTCTCTGATTCTAGTTGTTATTCACCTATTGAGCTTTCTTGGATGAGTATCCTTGCTTGATGTATCCTAATCTATCTTTGCTTCCATATCTTCTATGAGTAATCATAAAATCATCAATCTTTTTAGAACTATCTTCAGCCTTTTTCCACGTCTCATTATGTTGTTGTTGCATCTTCACTTCATTTCTCATTTTTTCATTCTCTTCACTGAGTACTGTTACCCAAAATTACATCATATAGAAGAATAAACACAAATAGGAAAAGATTGCATTCTTAGGGTCCAATTAACACTATCTTTTAGGTATTATTCATTAATATTTCATTATTAAATTCATTATCAGATTTCATTATTGTACTCTAAGTATTGTTCACATTTCAAATTTTCAAGTTCACAACTGATCATTACATTGTGCATTCAAATTGGATGTAGCATACAAGTGCCCTTTCATATTTCATATTTCATGTCAATCAAAGAGTAAATTTGCAAAATAGAAAGCATGATAGAAGTATGGAGTAGGGGTCCCATGCATTGCCTTATTGTCTATTTGTTGTCATCTGGTTGTTTGTCAGGTCCTAGGTCTTCCAGTCTAGGTCTTCATCTTCACTATGTTTTTAGGGTTTTTTACCTGTATCATGGGAGAGAGAGTGGTGTTAGATCAAACTAGATCTAAGAAATGTATGAAACATAAACAACATACAATAACAATCAAATTTTCAATGTTTCATATCTATCTGGTAAATTCAATGCAATAAGGAAATGTGCATCCACACTAAGTGAAAGATAGTATTAAAGGTGTATCATCTTAAAATGGAAGAACTTCCATGATAAGAGCATTTATCCCTCTGAGTGAGTGGTCTATGTCATGTGAAGCACCTTGAATCAGCTCTTTGCTTGGATCCGACTTGTGCCCCTCATACCAATTCCTTCCATCTCTATTTTTAGCATATTTTTGCATTTCCTAACATTATGGACTGAGGTCCTGAGGTTTTTGACCTCAAGGTCAAAGTCGACCCTGAGGGTAAAAATTGACCTCAACTTTGACCTAGGTCAGGGTTGACCTCAACTCTGACGTAGGGTAGAGTCAAGCTCATCCTTGACCCATAGTTCAGATTTCAAATTCCCATGATTTTTGGGTGTCGAGTTTCAAAGATATGTGTTTTCCCACCTCTGAGTCAGCCATTTCGAGTTTCAAAATGGAAAATCCTTAAATTGCATTTAATGTGGGTTCATTTATAGGGGTTAAGATTAATTGAGATTTAATTCTCCAATGTCGGCCTTCTCTAGAGGTTTGTGCCCTAGGTCACTATAAAAGGAGGCCTTCCTCTCTCATTTACACATCCATTATTCACATCCACTTTCATGATCAAGGAGCTCTCAAGGAGATATTCACAAGCCATCAAGTTATCTTTCAAGAAAGCATCCATTCAAGTATTCAAGTCTTCTTCTCCATTCAAGTTCTCCATTGAAGATCAAGGATTCAATTCATTGAAGGATTTGGTTCAAGCATTCAGGATTCATCATTCAAACCCTAGATCTAGCCATCATGATGGTGTGATCTTCCTTCAAGATCCTTTGTTCATCTTCTAGACCCATTCATTATTCTATCAAGGTGGATTCCAAGCATACAAGCATGGAGGCTTTATATTTACTTTGATGGTTTTGATTTACATTTTCTATTGTTTTGCTCAAGTTTTCATATCAATACATTTGTTTACATTCAAAATACAATTGCATATCTATAAAATTGCATAGCTTTATTGTTAGATCTATTTCTACTACTTGCTAGCATTCTCATTTCAATTCCAATATTAAGGTTGATTCCAACCCGGGGTTTGACCAAGGCAAATTCCTCAAACAAACAACAAAAACTCTCTTTTTCTTGCAGGTGTAGGTGCGAAACTTCGGATCTGACATTGGATTTGGATACCCTTTTCAAAAAACTTCTGAGATCTACAAACAAAGTCAAAGTTGACCTTTAGAATAAGAATGTAGCCTTTGACCTTTTATGAGGGTCAAAGACTACCTACTGTTAGAAACATAAAAGATTTTTGGGTTTTCTTTATCTTGACATTTCCAGTTCAAAACAGGTTGTGAAATTACTTGAAAGTACACACAAACATTAGAAATTGGCATTTTCTAGATTTTCCCTATTTTGAGGTTAGTATTTTCCTTTCAATTATTTTAGATTTCAAGCACAATTCCTTTATAGGGAAATATAAGGTTTTTATCTCTATTTTCATATTCTCCATGGATTGATTTGATTATGCATTAACCTTTTGGTTGATCAAATTGGATCTCTCCTCTGGGAATTTGGATTTAGGAGTGGATCTCATAGTTCCCCCATACATTACATTGAATAGGGGTGATTCCATACTACATCTATCCAAAAGGGACATGTTTTTTAAAACATGAAACCTTTTACTATTAATGGTCATTCTGATGTATGTTCTTCTTTTAAAAGCTAGATGTCTGAATGAAAGGGACTTAGTATTTCTAACTGAGAAACCTTTTTAAAAAATAGCAAGTTCTTGTTAAATTAGTGAACACAATAACCAAAATTTTGATTCATAGGTGTCATCTTTTTGGCATTTTTCATAAGCTTATTATTTATTATGTTCACTAGCCTAACAAGATTACAATGTTGTTTTATGAGGAGCTTAATAGAATATATGGAAGTTTTCAAAGTTGACTAGTTTTCACATCACAATCAGAGAAGAAGATGCAGAGCAAAGTGCCTTGCAAGATGCAACAACAAAGTGCCATATTGTTAAAAAATAGTCAAGTTCAATTGCCAAGATACAACTACATAGTCATTGGTATTACATATTTTGAAGTACCATGTTCAATAGTATTGCTGAATTCAAAATACAAATTCAATAAATTAATTGTTGTTTCTGATTAACAAAAGAGAAATGCTACAGAATTGAGCTTAGTGATATGAAAATTTTATCATTGTGTATTTATTGGATGTCACGAGCCCATGCTCAAACTTCATTTAATTTCATTATGATGCCTTTGAATGGCACGAGCTCGAGCTCGAACTTCTTAGACAATAAATAATAACATTTTTCATATTTTTGCAATTCTTATATCAAAGATTTTTTTCAGCATCAAACAAAGGAGAGTCTATGTTCAAGCATGGTAATTTATGCCAGTGATGCTTAAATATATTCACTATTATTAGTGTTACAAAAGAAAAATATTTTCAAAAGTGACATTTTTTTTTTGTCTAGTTGAAGGACTTTTAAAAAATGACTGATGCATAAGGGTACAGTGATGCATAGGCTTGATTGAAAATAAAATAAAATGACTGGTGTTGAAAAGATCAAAAACATGATCACTTTTTTTCCAACAGTGAAGCCTTACGGTTCATTTTATTAGCTAAGTCATATTGAAAGTAAAATAAGATGACTGGTGTACTAATGCAACAATGGGCTGTGAAATCAAGAGCATTTAAACAATGAGCATGTTGGATTCTTTAGCGAACAAATATATACAAGATAGTCAAGCCATGAAGTTCATATGTCTGTCTATCGAGATATGAATATTATATGTTTATTAATGGAGCCTTAAGCAACAATGTAAGACTGGTAAAGAGACTGGTTTATTTTTAGCTTTTACCAAACTGACAATGTAAAAACATCATTCATGAGCTAAATATCAAGTGGGTTTTCATTTTTTATACTATCAAATCATTTTTACAGTAGCTTGAAGGAAGTATACTATTTTTCTTATAACATTATCATGTATTTCAAAAGAGAAGAAAACAAAGAATAAAATGATATATTGAAGCTACAAACATGAGTACAAAACTAAGCTATATGAGTTCAGTGAACAACAAAAACCCTATTTCAAAGAAAATTACGGGTACAATAGAACTTATCTACATGTTTCATGCAATAGCTTGTGTCTATTAGTCCATGCTTGAGAATAAGTTACAGCTATCATAGAACAGTTTGAGGCTGTGGTTAAAAGATGCCCAATCTTCTAACTGAATCTATAGTTTTGTATCTTCCAGCCATAGCCTAGGCTATGCCGAGACCATTGGAGTACATCCTCATCTCAAGCCATGATTCATTGCAAATAACTCAAGCTCAAACTCCAGTTCAAAACCCACAAATCATGGAGATTATCGAGCACTGTAATGGATATAACCTTAAGTCAAAAGATGGAAAACAAACAAATTTCATTGGAGGAGTAAATACTAGATGAAATAGAATCATGCTTACCTGCTACAACTCAAGATGAGTTCAAAGCTCGTAGCCAAAGATCAAGTCACAGTAAGCTTGAGTCTTGCTCAAAACCCAAGTTAAATTCACAGTCAAGCTGAACAAGTTTCCAATCACAGTTGACAACTGTGACTCAAAGAGATAAAGAAGGCTAGGGCTTGAGTCATCAAAGTGACAATGGAGATCATAGAAAATAACTTCACATTCAAGCCATGATTTAAGATAAGGAAATACCTACAGATCATGAAGACAAGTCACAACCTGAGATCATAGTTTGAGGTTAAGTCTTAGAGCTAGCTTAAACCTACAACCAAGCACTAGTTGTGGGCTGAGAAAGGAGCCATAGCTCAAAAATATCATTCACGGGCTGTGATTCTTTCTACACAATTCAAGCTCAAGGCCAAAATTTAAAGCTCAAAGTTGAAACTTAGAGAACAAGCTGAGATAGTGCAAGGTGATCTCTAGATCACAGACAAAAACCCGAGCCTCCATTTATCAAAATTTTAGTTCAGATTCAATGCCAAGAAGTTCTACAATACACAGAGACCAGATTCATGCTAGTCATGCTGAGCCAAATTCAAATTTTAGCAGAGTTTTTTCTCACACTTAGGGTTTTTCCCCTTTTCTTCTCTCAAAAACTAAATGAAATGCTAAGTTTGAGAACAAAAAATAGTTTTTGAGTATTTGGAATTTGCTGCAGAATTGAATTGAATGCCATAACTGCATATGTCCACATCCTAGTAGAAGCTCGAGAACCACAATGCCACCTCACTACCTTATTTTTCACATAGAGTGCAACTAGTTAGAGTGGTCATGTCGACCCTCTTTCACTTTGCATTTCATACACTTAGGAGTTTATTCCTAAGTTTAGATTTTAGGTAGTGTAGATTTTTATTTATTTTGAATTTCTATTCAAATTAAATAAGTTAAATGTTTGGTTTAAAATTGTAAAGGGGTTTATATCCTTAATAAGAACCAACATTTAGGGCCTTAGTGGTAGCATGTTTTTAGGGCTTGGATTTTTGTATGATATTAGGGTAAATTAGGGAAAATAATAGAGGTTTGAATTTTCAGATTTGAGGCTTAGGGAGCATATAAAACTGATTTGGATTATCAGTTTAGGGTGTTGCAAATTCAGAAGTGAAGGCTGATAGTGAGCACATTGTTCCTTGATTACTTATTGATCTTGTTTGTAACCTATCTGTCAAATTTTGGAGGATAATAAAGCAGAGGATCTATTTCTCCATATATTTTTGAGTTTTGATTTTAAATCATGTTTTCATCTTTCTTCATAAGTGTTTATTCATTTTGAAAGCTAGTAGTGAATTTTTCCTATTCCTCCTCTAGGTGAGCAAAATTCAAACCCCATGAAGAATATGTAAGTTTTTTAACAGATTAAGCTATTTGTGGATTATACCCTAGTAGTAAGGTCTTTTAACAGGTATATGTTGATCAATGATTCAATGTGTCAAACTTTTGGTGTATGAGTAAGGGTTTCTATTTTAGTTTCCAATCAAAGTCTAATCTTATTTTGTTGTATCACTCCTTTTTCCCCTTCAGTTTTAAAGTTTCTTACCTTTTTCCACTAAGTTTTTTTCAATCAGGAGGTGATATTCCATATCAAATAGGAACTGACCTAGAATCTGGAGTCTCCTTCTTAATCAAAGTCCACCCACAACTTGAGAAGGTTTCCATTGTTAGGATAGAATACTATTTAGTCATAATGCCTGAGTTGGGGTGGTATTTCTAAACTTCAATAGTTTTTGGCACGACCGGTGGGACCTTGTGATACATGAATCAAATTCAAACAAGGACTGTTAAGTAATTTGAGTATTTACAGTTATCTTTCACTAGGAGAGGTAGAATTGTCCAAAGAGAGCCTAGAGTTCCTAGAGAGCTATTTGTTCAACCTATTCAAAGAGGTAGGAGACCCGGGAGACCAAGGAAGTTAAGATCTGAAAGAAGTTCAGCTCCACCCTCTTATTTCACTAAATTTCTACATTCAGAGCAGGAGGTTTTTGAAGATCTTGGAACATCTCAAAGAAAATTTGTTTATCAACTGCCACCACCAATAAATCAGTCACTAACAATGATTTCTATTACAACACTTCTAGCAATGGTGAGAAATCTTCCATTTGTGCCATTCAATCAAGGTAGTCCTCTGAGGATTGCAAATTACAACAACATTTTGTTGGGTGCTTTGAAAGGCTTTCCATCATTTACTAGAGAAGGACAATTAATTGCCATTGAACACATCAAAGATTTTGCATCTCTTTGCAATGTTCATCATATCACAGAGGAGGATGTAGCTTTGAAGTTATTGGCTGCATCACTAAAGAGTATAGCCCTTGATTGGTTTCAAACCCTCCCAGTGAATTCCATTGCCACTTTGGATGTTTTGGGGGAGAGACTTTCCAAATTTTTTGAAGACAAGTTTGATAACTTATCCTTGGTGAAGTAATTAACTACTATCAAGAGGGCTCTAGAAGAGGAAATGAGTGATTTCAATCTTCATTTCCAGAAGACTTGGAGCAGGATTCCTGCTATGGTAAGACCTTCAATTGAATACACTTTTTTATATTATTTGAAGAGTTTGAATAGTGATATCTCTATTATGATTCAATCTATGGGGGTTACTTCATTGTGCCAAGCTTTTGATACCATTATTAGGGCAGAGAATAGTCTTATTTAGGTAGGAAAGATAGCTCCTAGGCTGCCTATTCATTTATTTCCTAGTATTCAATCCAATATGCCATTGATTGTCCCACCTCTATTTATTGTCTCATCATTTAAAACCTCAAAGGTAGTCCCTACTACCCCTCTTAATTAATTGCAAAGTATTAAAGACAACCAACAAAAGATAGAGAGTTTGTTGCATTCTTTTGGTAATGAGTTAGTGACCCTAAAAAGGAATCAAGCACAAGAAAATCCTATAGCTCAAAATTAGTTTGTTGGTTCCTCATCCCAATATCCTAATCAGCCCAATTATCAAGCTTATAGGCAACAATTCCAAGGGAATAATAATGCTAACATATAGAATTGGAATCAGAGGCCTAATAAGAAATATAATCCTACACCTCTTAATACTGTTAGGGATATTGTTCCTAGCTAGAATAACATTGCTACTGATTGGTGTTTTCTATGCAATCAAGCTCATGATCAATCAACATGTTCCAATGGAGTGCTTAACCAGGCTCTAATAGTACAAAATTCAATGAACTCACAACAAAATATGCCTATTGAAGAGGCAAGACAACAATCAAATTAGAGTATTACGAATACTAGTTTCTTAAATTGGCAAGAAGAGTTTTGTGGCCTGAATGATGATTCAATGATTTCAAAAAATACCATAGCTAAAAAGAGAGCTCTAGAGTCAGAGCAATCAGCTGGTAATGTACCTTCTACACTAGTTTCAACTCTAAAGAATCCCTCTTCTTCTTCTAGTAACGGTCAAAATCAAAAGCATGCTGATCAAAGTTCTCCTAGATCTCCTCAAAATGTGCAATTTTCTATTGCTTATAATATTATTGATAGTATGAAGAAAATGAATGTAACCTTGTCTATGTGGGAAACCTTAGCTATTCTAAGACAAGCTGAAATTTTAAAAGAAGGGCTATCCATGTTGACAGCCAGCTCACAACAAGCTATTCAGCAGCCTCCTAGAATGGTTATGGCTAACTTAGAACCCTCTAAAGTTTAGGAAAAAATAGCTAAAGAAGAAAAGAAGCTTGCTAAAGTGCAGCAACCAATAGTACAAGAGAGTAAAAAGACTGTAGATTTGAAGCAATCAGTAGTGACAGTTGATAAAAAGCCACCAGATGTGAAAAAGACAACAGAAAAGGAAGGTAAGAAACTTGAAAATAATAAACCTCCTCCTTTTAATGTTTCATTAATCATTGAAAATAAATTAGTACATAATTGTATGGTAGACAGTGGTGCAATTAGCACTATCATGCCTAAGACAATAGCTGATTTGTTGGATTTAAATAATGAACCTCTTGAGAAAGGAGTGGTCCATCTTGATGGTACCTCATTCAAGACCTTAGGGGTTGTTAAAAATGCAAGCTTGACCTTACATTCATGTCCAAATTTTTCAGTTCCTCGAGATATTTATGTCATAGATTTGCCACCTTATTTTGCCATGTGTCTGTCAAGAGACTTTACAGCCAAAATAGATGGTTATTTCTCATCAGATTGGTCTCATTTATATTTCAGAACTAGATATGGTACCAAGGTAACCATAAAATCAATTTTTTTGGCCAAGGATCATATAGAGCCTTTTAATCCAAGCCCTATTGATGCAAGTTGTTTGATTATGGATACAGATAAGAGTAAGGATTATTCAGCCTATAACACACAAACTGAGGAGTATCCTGATATTGTATTGGATGAATGGACCACTAGAAATGATCAGAATGATAATATGTTTGATGTTGGTTCTGGTAACTATATGATTTTAGAGTCTGATGCAATTTTTCCTAATCTAATAAAAGATCAAGTTTTTGAATCTGAATTATCTAACCAGTTATGGGATTTATATTTTGATGGATATAGGAATCAAGATGGCTTTGGTGTAGGGGTTATGTTAGTTTCACCTAATGGTGACAAGTTTTATGCTGCATACAAATTATCTTTTCAATGTTCTAACAATGTGGTTGAATATGAAAGTCTAATTTAGGGTTTATAGTGGGCAAGTAAAAGGAGAATCAAATGCTTGAGGGCATTTGGGGATGGTGAGTTGATAGTAAATCAGGTGAGAGGTATCAATGTTCTTAAAAATGATCTTTTAAAGTTGTATAAATCTAGAGTATCTGATATTTTGGATGATTTTGATGCATTTAACCTTATTTCTATACCTAGAGAG
The DNA here is from genome assembly GCA_027943335.1 of Chamaecyparis obtusa. Classification (NCBI taxonomy): domain Eukaryota; kingdom Viridiplantae; phylum Streptophyta; class Pinopsida; order Cupressales; family Cupressaceae; genus Chamaecyparis; species Chamaecyparis obtusa. Next base: position 247,772 of record BSBK01002869.1, read on the forward strand.
AAAAATTAGCATGCTGATAGGCTAGCTAGTATTGGTGCACATGTCTCGATTACTAAAAATAAAGTGTAGATCTCAAATCAGTCACATGTCAAGATTATTATTAGGCCATCTATCCCTAATAATGATATCAATTGGCAAGTTTTTAGCACTAATGAACATATTTTAAGTTTTATGACTGAAACAAAAGATTTTTCAGCTTCTAAAAATGACAAACTCAATCAGCAAATGTAAGATCAAATCATTTAGCTGAAGACTAATAAGATTCCAAAGGGATTGGTCAGCCTAGAATCAGCTTTTAACTCTGATGATCAGTTTAGAAGGAATAAAACCAACTTGCTAATCAAGGAAGATCACTATGAAGAAGTTGAAATATTCACGGACAAGTTCCTAAAGGTTGGTAAAATTAATTCTCCTTAAGAAAACAAACTACTTATTAATTTATTCAGAGAATATAATGATGTGTTTGCATGTGATTATGTTGGTTTAAAAGGATTTGATTCCCAATTAACCCATCATACCATAGAATTAGAGTCAAATGATAGGCCAATCAAATAAAGGAAAATGCCTATAAACCCCAAGTTAGAACCTTTAACGCTTAAAGAGATAAGAAAACTTTGGATGGTGGTATTATATTTCCCATCAAACACACATCCTGGGTTTCTAGCTTAGTTCCAGTAAGGAAAAGGAATGGAGAGATAAGACTTTGTGTAGGCTTTAGAGACCTTAATAGGGCATCTTTGAAAAATAGACACCCTCTTCCTTCTATGGAACAAATTTTGCAATACGTCTCAGGTTCAAAGAGATTTTCACTTCTAGATGGGTATTCTATTTATAACCAGATTTTAGTCAAAGAATCAGACCAATTCAAAACAATGTTTACAACTAAATGGGGTATAATGGCTTACAGAACAATTCCATTTGGATTATCAAACATAGGAGCTACATTCCAGAAAGCAATGGATATGGCTTTCAAGAATCTGATGTATAAGTTTGTTCTAGTATACCTAGATGATGTCATGATTTACAACAAGGTTGCAAACCAACGCATAGATCATCCAAGATGAGTGCTATAGAGATGCAGAGAGTTTGGAATCTATCTTAACCCAAAATAGTCTATATTTGTAATCCAAGAAGGTAAACTTTTAGGATACCAAGTGTCTAAAGAAGGTATAACCATTGATCCTAAAAGGATTCATGCAATTCTGGAACTATCATTGCCAAAACATAAGAAAGGACTATAAAGTTTTATTGGGAGGATAAACTTTGTTGGACACTTTATCCCTGACATTGCAAATTTGTTAAAACCTTTGACTGCTATGCTGAAGAAGGATGTACCTTTCAACTGGACTGATCAAGGAAAGAGGATTTTTTAACAAATTAAGCAAGCCCTGCCATCAACCCCTACTTTGACTAATCTTGATTTCTCTAAGGATTTTATTTTATATTCTTATGGTGGTTTGGACACTATTTTAGCAATGCTGGTACAAAAGAATGATGATAAATAGGAGTAGCCAGTTGCATTTTTTAGCAAAGGTATGGATGATTATGAGCAAAGGTACAGTTTGTTGAGAAACATGTATTAGTTGTTATTAAAGCTTTGAAAAAGTTTAAGCACTTGGTTTCTAGAAATAAAATACATCTGATGGTTTCAGAACCTAGCATTAAAGAGTTCCTATTAAACAAATATGTCAATGAAAAGAGAGTAGGATGGATAACAAAAGTTATGGAATATGATATGCAAATTCATGTAACCAAGTTGGTAAGAGGCAAAGGCTTGTGTGCTTAGATGGAAAAAGAAGAAGATAAGGTTGAAGCCACTGAAGAGGGTTCTTTACTCCAAGGTAATGTTGTGCTAATTAATTATTCAGTATCCTGGTTATCAGATATGACTAGATTTTTACAAACTAGACAATCTCCAATAAACCTTGATGAAGCTAAAAGAAGGTACTTTAGGTTATAGTCTATTCCTTATGTTCTTATTGATGGTTTTCTTTATAGGAAGGATTTTTATGGTATCATTCTTAAGTGAATAGACTATGTTGATCAAAATAAGATTTTATCTAAGTTTCATGATGGATCTTGTGGTGGGGATTTCAGTCCTAAAACTACTGCATGGAAAATTCTAAGAGATGGCTATTACTGGCCAGATTTGTTCAAAGATGCTCATTTTTGGGTAAGAAAATGTCAAAAGTGTGCTCTATTTGCAGGAAAGCAATAGTTGGAAACACTACCATTAAAGCCAATCATTGTGGATCAACCATTTAATAAGTGGGGAGTGGACTTTATAGGTCCACTAAATCCTCATTCAAGTGTAGGTCATAAATGGATTTTGACTACTAAAAACTACTTTACCAGATGGATTGAGGCCATTTCATTGAAGGATTCTACTAGATCTATTATGTTGAAATTCTATGGTGATATTATAAATAGGTTTGGTGTTCCTCAATCAATTATTTTAGACAATGCTTTAGCTTTTGTTGGTTCAACTATAACAGAGTGGGCTATTAAAAATGGCATTTATCTAAATACTTCTTCTAACTATTACCCTTAGGGTAATGGTCTAGCAGAGTCTACTAATAAAAACCTAATTAGGATTATCAAAAAGAATGTGCAAGAAAATAAGAGAGATTGGCACTCCAAACTAAACATAGCCTTATGGCTGGATAGAATCACACCAAAATATATTATTGGGATTTCACCTTATGTTTTGGCTTATGGTAAGGAGGCAAGATTGTCAATTTCTATAGAGTTTCCATCTTTATAGCTAGATGATCAAATGATGTTGTTTGAAGAAGAAGATCCTCTTAAGCTAAGATATGTTGAATTGCTTTAGCTTGAAGAAGAAAGGATAAAAGCATTGAAAAGTATGGAGTTAAGACAAGAGAAAACTAAAAGGTCTTTTGACAGGAAAGCTACACCCAGAGGTTTCAAGGGGGGTGACTTAGTACTCAAGTGGGATGTGCTAAAGAGAAGACCAGGCCAGCATGGTAAATTAGATAATTTTTGGTCAGGCCCTTTTGTTATTACATCTTGCAGGGAAAATAATTCTTTCTAGTTGTCTACAACTAATGGAGAAGTTTTGCATATTCCAATTAATGGAATACAACTCAAGCTTTTCTTTGAGGGTTAAAGTCTAGTTTCCTATTCAATAAAGTGTTGTCTAAGCACTAGGTCTTTAGGTTGCATGAGTCTAGATTAGATGCATTTTCATTTCAATATGGTTGCATTCATGAGTTGTGGTTTTCTAGCCCCATTTTCCAATAATAAGGTATGTAGGTCATGTCTAGGAGGAAGACATCCAACAAAAGTCGCCAAAAATGTTACCCAAAATTATAGCATACAGAAGAATAAACACAAATAGGAAAATATTTCATTCTTAGGATCTAATTAACACTATCTTTAAGGTATTGTTGATTAATATTTCATTATTAAATTCATTATCAAATTTCATTATTGTACTCTAAGTATTGATCACATTTCAAATTTTCAAGTTCATAAGTGATCATTACATTGTGCATTCAAACTGAATGTAGTATACAAGTGTTCTTTCATATTTCATATTTCATGTCAATCAAAGAGTACATTTAAAGAATAAAAAGCATGATAGAAGTATGAAGTAGGGTTCCCATGCATTGCCTTATTGTATGTTTGTTGTCAGTTGGTTGTCTGTCAGGTCCTAGGTCTTTGGGTCCAAGTCTTCATCTTCATTAGGTTTTTAGGGTTTTTTACCTACATCATGGGAGAGAGAGTGGAGTTAGATCTAGCTGGATCTAAGAAATGCATGAAACACAAACAACATACAATAACAATCAAATTTTCAATGCTGCATATCTATCTAGTAAATTCAATCCAATAAGGAAATGTGCATCCACACTAAGTGAAAGATAGTAATATTAAAGGGACTTGTTTTTTAAAAACATGAAACCTTTTACTATTAATGGTCATTTTGATGTATGTTGTTCTTTTAAAAGCTAGATGTCTGAATGAAAGGGACTGGGTGTTTCTAACTGAGAATTTTTTTATAGAAATAGCAAGTTCTTGTTAAATTAGTGAACACAATAACCTGAATTTTGATTCACAAGTGTCATCATTTTTGACATTTTTCATAAGCTGATTATTTATTAGTGTCACTAACCTAACAAGATTACAAAGTTGTTGTATGAGGAGCTTAACAAAATATATGGAAGTGTTCAAAGTTGACTGGTTTTCACATCACAGTCAAAGAAGAAGATGTAGAGCAAAGTGCTTTGCAGGATGCTACAACAAAGTGCCATAGTGTTACAAAATAGTCAAGTTCAATTGCCAAGATAAAACTGCAGTCACTGGTATTACATATTTTGAAGTACCATGTTCAATAGTATTGCTAAATTCAAAATACAAATTCAATGAATTCATTGTTGTTGCTAATTAACAAAAGAGAAATGCTACAGAATTGAGCTTAATGACATGAAAATGTTATCAGTATATATTTAATGGATGTCACAATCATGTGCTTGAACTTCATTGAATTTCATTCTGATGTCTTTGAATGTCATGAGCCCGTGCTCGAACTGCTTAGACAATACATAATAACATTTTTCATATTTTTGCATTTCTTATATCAAAGATTTATTTTCAGCATCAAACAAAGGATAGTTTATGTTCAAGCATGGTAGTTTATAACAGTGATACTTAAATATATTCATGATTATCAGTGTTACAAATGAAAAAATGTTTTCAAAAGTGAGTGTTCTTTTTGTCTAGTTGAAGCACTTTTGAAAAATGACTAATACATAAGGGTACAATGATGTGTAGGCTTGATTGAAAGTAAAATAAAATGACTGGTGTTGAAAAGATAAAAAACATGATCACTTTTTGGCAATAGTGAAGCCTTATGGTTCATTTTATTACCTAAGTCATATTAAAAGTAAAATAAAATGACTGGTGCACTAATGCAACAACTGACTATGAAATCAAGAGCATTTAAATAGTGAGCATGTTGGTTTCTTCAACGAACAAATATATACAAGACAATCGAGGCATGAAGTTCATATGTCTTTCTATCAAGCTATGAAGATTATATGTTTATCAATGGAGCTATAAGCAATAGTGTAAGACTTGTAAAGTGACTACTTTATTTTGAGTTTTTACCAAACTGACAGTGCAAAAATATCATTCACGGGCTGAATATCAAGTGGGTTTTCATTTTTATACTATGAAATCATTTTTACAGTAGCTTGAAGGAAGTATACTATTTTTCTAAAAGCAATATCATGTATTTCAAAAGAGAAGAAAATAAAGAATAAAATGATATATTCAAGCTACAAACAGGAGTACAAAATCAACCTATATGAGTTCAATAAACAACAAAAACCCTGTTTCAAAGAAAATGAAGGGTACAATAGAACTTATCAGCATGTTTCATGAAAGAGCTTGTGTCTGTTAGTCCAAGCTTGAGAAAAAGTTACAGCTGTCACGACACAGTCCAAAGCTATGGCTTGTAATACCCCAAAAATGGGCTATAGGTTCATTAATCTCCTACATCCTCAAATCGAATGAAATCATCATCAAAGTCCTAACCTAAGGCACATTTGCACATCAATTTATCAAAACCCTAATTGATTTTATCCTAATTCTACATCAGGGAATATTTCCTAAATATTCCTAATGTATCTTAATTATCTTTAATTAATGATTATTTGGTGATAAATGTCATTATTTATCCTAAAGTTGATTAATTGAATATTCTAAATATTTAATTAATCAGATTTAATTCTGCCACTTAATTATTTAGTTAAATTTAACTATATTTATTCCTAAATTGTATTATTTAATTTGGACAATAAATCAAAAATGTTATGACTAATTGATTAAATTCTTATTTAATAATTAATGTTAGTTGTCAATATTTAATGATATAGTTTTCAAATAGAGTTTGATTTAATGATTGATTAACCTATAAATCAGTTATTTTAATTCAAAAATCAATTAAGTTGAAGATAAATCACTTTATTTATAAAATTAATTCATAATTATTATGCACATTTAAAGAGCAATTAAACTTTAAATCAGAAAAACAATTCAAGTTGTTATCTTTTGGAAACTCAATATCTATTTTGAGTTAAAAGTTGATCTAAACTTCTGATTTGAGTCAAAAAGTTATTTTTGCATGATTTTTTGAGTTGATCTATTTCTAATTTCTTGTTAACTCAAAAATCAACTTGAGTTTATCAAGAGTGATTTATGGCTTTTCTCAATGCATCCTCAAGCCCTGAAATTCTATAAAATCAAGGGTCAACTCTTCATAATACATCTCTTGAATTTGCACAATTACTCTAGTGAAATTACATCTGAACAATCAAGCTTTTGTGACAGGTCAACTTTGTGAGATCATTCCTAGTTTTTTTATAGCATTCATAGCTTTTCATATCATAGCATATCATTGTTATCTTAAAATCTGCATATCATTTCATTCCATTCTAGATTAGATTCATACAGTTTTTATTCTAATTGCATTCAAAAACCCCCCAAAAAATAGATTAATCTGCATACATACAGTTTTTATCTTTTGCTTTCAAATCCTTCGTTTAGGTGTTGCATTGTCATTGATCTCGGTCTAATATGAGAATACCATACTCGCACCTACTAGAAGGTAGTAAATTGCATGGTTGGCTTAGTTGCAATTACTTGCAAATTTTGATTTTGCCAACCTCTAATGTTTTACTGAAGTGTTGTGTCCACAGCTAGGTACAGTTTTCACACACACATTTTTGGCACCCACCGTGGGGCCGTAAAATGGGTTTCCATTTCTATTCTAACATTTTCTATTAATTTTCTATCATTTTCTACCATTTTTGCAATTTTTAGATTCTATTCGTACATTTTTCGTACGACTTTTGTCAGAAAGTCATACCAGAACCCCCTGATTATCGTATGACAGTTGAGATTTTCTAGACTCATATCACAACTTACACATTGTTGTTTGAAAGCTCCTCTATCATGTCGGAAGACACCCACTATCGTACAAGTTTCCAGATTGTCATGCAGGAGGTAACTAATTGTCATATGCATTTTGCCATCAGAATTCAATTGTTGTTTCAAATTTTTAGTTAGTTTTCCAAATTTGATTTTTGGATTTGGACTGACAGCTAACCCTAACAATTGAGATATTATGTTTCTGATTGGTATTTGTTGATTCTAACTAGGAAAGCACAACAAAATTGCTAAAATAGGTAAAATCTACTAAGCGCATTATGAGGAACTTAGGTATTCTATTCAATCTGATAACACTTCAATTTTGGATATAAAATGAACTCTCACATGTCAAGCTTGTGTGCCTTTTCAGCTTTCATAATTCACACTTCATTTTTGGGCTATAAAATGAACATAGATTTGTTTTTTGCATATCTATTACACATAGTAAATAGGCCCTATGAACAATATATGTGGATGATCTTGAGAGAGTGGGCTTCATTTGCTTGTTCACGCATGTGAAGATCTTCTTGACAAAGTATCCCCTTGTAGGTAGGGAGGATATTGTGATTGTCTCACATTCTACTTGGTTTGGTCCTTAGCTTTTGATCGTTACGTTCTCTCTTCAGAGAGATCAATAGACACAATTTTTGACATCACAAATCTTGGTGAGATAATTTTAGTCTTAGTGTGTCGAATTAATCTGCTTGCTATGTTTGGGTAAAAGTGATAAGTCTAGAGGATTATGCTCTACTCCCTTTTTGGGTAGTATCAGAAACTCAAATCCTTGGATCTAAACCAAGTCCCCATGTGGTATCTTTTGTGAGTCACATTTACAGATGGTTAACTATAGTGGACATTCCCTTTATTAGGTCAACCATGTGGATGGAACCTCAAGCAATAATAGCCATTTTCACCGTGGTAGCAATAGCCGCTATATAAATGTCTTTGTGGAAGAAATCTCCACAAGTGTGGTCTCTCGTTGGGCTGTCAGATCTCCCTAGTAGCTCCTAATTGATTAAATTCTCAGACTATATCAAAACCCCTATGTGCCTAGATTGGAGTTCACCCTCTTGAGATCATAAAAGTTGCAGAGTCAAACCATTACTACAAAGCTTAGCGAGGCCAAATTTTTCATTTTCTAGGACTATGTGCATTATTGAAAAACTTTTGAGAACATACACAAGTAGCAATCCTAGGGATTAGCACATTAAGTCACTTGATTGTTCATGCGTAGGATTTCTTTGTCCCCTGTTCATTATTTTTAGATGTGCTTGAAATCACTTGCCTACTATTTTGTGTGCTTGTTTATCTACTTGGCTATTGAAAATAGACAGTCCTAAAATGAACTTCAAATCTGGACAAAAAACCTTGCAAACACACTGATTCTAAAAATTAAAAAATTACAAAATCTGACAGAAAATTCCTTTCTAGAGTCAAAAGTCATCCCATAGGATCAGAAATTTGTACAATTTTTCACGTTTTGTCATATCATAACCCCCAGATTGTTGTATGAGAGCTTGTATATTGTTGTACAAGTTTTGTCAGAAATCACAAACAAAAATAAAAAACCTACTATCAACTATCGTACAAGCATTGTAATTGTTGTATGATTCTTGTCAATTATCATGCTAGAGCCTACCCAGAATCGTATGAACCTAGAGAAAGTCATATGAGAATTTTAAAATTTTTCCAAAAACTTGCCAAAATTGCTAGAAATCTAGTTTTTATAGCCTACTTCCAGATTCTGTCAAGAAAATCATTATGTCAGGAATAGAATAGAAACTAGAAAGAATCCAATCATTTTCCTAAAGTGGTGTTTTGATTCTAATCTAGCCTTCTGAGCTATCAATTGTAGTTTTTTTCATCTTGTGTCAAAACCTTGTCAAAATTATCTTTAATTCAATCTTCAACCAAAATGGCTAAGTGTTGTGAGCTCATGTCTACCATCTTTTGGGTGTCTACCCATACTACTAGGGTAAAATATCCTTCATTTACATCCAATCTAATCTTTAATAAATCCAATCTTGACAAGGTTGCGTCATTTGGTCTTCTTGAATCAAGTCATTCTTTAGTTGTCTTTATCTTTCTCTCTTGCTTCACCTAAGGCTAATGGTGGAAACTAGAGCTTCATCATGAAAAGAAAGAGAAAAACCCAAACCCTCTTTAGTGACATCTTTTGTCATTTCTCAGATGATTCATCAACCTTACGACACTAATAAATTTGGAGAAGACGCTCTTGGAAATCTATTCTTGAAAGGTGGTTACGTCACCCCTCCTACATCAATCCATGTAGGTAATCAACCAACCCCTCCTGTATCAATTAACAGAAGCTATCAGACAACTCCATATCAATCCATCCCTGGTAGCTCTCATAACAACACTATGTCTCAAGGAGGGACAAACCAAGGGTCCCAAGGACATCAATCCCAACATGGTGTGGATCAAGAACCCACACCTTCTAAAATTGCTCCATATCAAAATGATGATGACTTCAAGAGAATGATGAGGCATTTCTTGAAGGAAGATAGAGAGACATACTTCCTAGAGTTAGCTCATCAAGGGGCTAAACTTCCTCCAAACTTTAATGTTGATGATATCATTATGCATGAGGAAGAAACTCCAATCAACGCTATGATGAAATAGATGCATGCCATGCAAGTCAAACTCAATAAACTAGAGAAAGAAAAGGAACCTAAGGAGTTCTCCATGGAGGCCCTATGCCCTTTTCCATTTGATAAAGACTTGTACATGCCACCATTCCCAAAAAGAGTGGAGATGCCTAAATATGACAAGTATGATGGAAACTCTAATCCTCAAGATCATGTCAGAGAATTATGTACTCAGTCTATGGAGTTCATGCATGAACCAACCTACTTAATGCATCTTTTTCCTTAATCTCTAGGAGGATCAGCTATTCATTGGTTCTCAAAAATGCTTCCAACTACCAAAAATTTTGATGAGTTAACCAAACCGCTCTATCAAAAATACTCCTACAACATTTAGCATCAAGTCACCATGATCAACATCTACAATCTGAAATAGAACTCAGGAGAACCATTCCTAACTTTTCTCAAGAGATGGAGGAAAACATTTTCTCTATATGCTAGACCCATTCCAGAAATTGAGAAACTAGAAATTTTCATCAACAATCTTGTTCCAAAAATCAACTACCATTTTCAAATGCAAAATCATACATCCTTTGATAAAATGGTAGAGAATGCAATCAAAATTCAGAAAGTACTTGTCCAAAAAGGAGATATATCACTTCGAAATGAAAAGTATGAATCTGAATCTACTTCCAAATATAAAGAAAAAAATTGGAACAAGGATAGAGGCATTGTCATAGATGGCGTTGTTGATAATATTCATACCCCATCTAAGGCACCTACTTTCAATCTCACTGTTGACACCCAAGCCATCAAAGCCTCAAAGGAAAAAGCAATAGAATCAAACAAGAAGTCATCTACCTACAAACCTTGGGCTACAAATCCTAAATGCAAGTTTACTCCTCTTGGAGAGTCCTTGGAATCTGCCATGAAAACTTTGCTGGCTAACAATATCATCACCTTACCTAAGATAAAAGTATTTGATCCTAATCCTAAACTGAAATGGTGGAGAGAGAATAATTTCTATGACTTCCATTGCAATAAAGGTCATCAAAACAATAACTACATATGCTTGAAACACATCATACAAGACAAAATTGATAATGGAGAAATCATAATTGACAATCATAAAAGCAATAATGATCATACATCATTCACATAACCATTTCTGAAACATGGTCAAGGAGATTCATCTTCTCAGCCTAATTTGGGTGATAAGGTTAATTATGCCTACTCTAGAAATAATGTTGTCATAAATATGGTTAAACCATGCCTATCTAAGCATTGCAATGTCATCACAATTGTAAGAAAAGATAGAGATAATCAATTAGCCAATGCAGTTGCTCAATCGCAAGCTCAAGCACATCTACAAGGAAAAATCCTAGATTCATCCAATGTCCCTAAGATGCCTTTCAATCTTTCATTGGCTTCTAAATAGAAGGTTGCCTCTAAATCATCAAATCCTAAAGACATGAGGAAAACATCATATATTATAGTCCAAAAACTCCAACTTACCAATGCAAAAATCTCCATGTTTGAGTTGCTTTAGATATCTCTAGCTCATAGAACCATTCTAGACAAAGCTCTGCTCAGATCCAATGTTCCTGACAACCTTGATTTAGATAGATTCCAGACTATGGTTGGTCATTTGACGTTTATCTAGTATATCTCCTTTTCAAAGGAAGATGATAACTCCTTGAGTCATCCACATAACCAGACCTTTCACATTAAAGTCTTGATCCAAAACCATCATGTCAAATGCGTGTTGATAGATGGAGGAGCTGGTCTCAACATTTGTTCTTACAACTTGATCACATAATTGAAATTATCTAAAGCTTCCATTGATCCTAAAAAGAAGATAACTATTGAAGCATATGATGAACAAGAAAGATCTTCCAAAGGAACCATTGTCTTACCTATTAGAATAGGTTCAGTTATTAGAGATATCACATGTCAAGTTCTTGATATACCTTTGGCTTACAACATTCTTCTAGGGAGACCTTGGATACATGAAATGAGAGCTATTCCTTCCACATACCATCAATGTGTGAAATTTCCTTATGAAGGAGTAGAGGTGACATTCTAGCAGACCTATCTACAACTTACAATGCATTGAAAGAAAGTGCTGACAAACTTGTTCCTAATAATAGAGAATCTTCTACTAAGTAGCTAGACATTGCATCAATATCTAAGATGGAAGACATTGCTAAAGAGGTCAAAATTAAAGACAAGAGTATGGGAGAATACACAATGGAACTAGTTTTATCTCTCACATCTCTCCCATTGTCCCCAAAATCTTATGGACAACCTTCAGACAAAGTGAAACCTATAGCTAAAGAATCTTAGGTCATACTTAATGGAAGCTTTGTCATAGAGAAAGTATCTAAACAAGAGGTTGAGGAAGAAGAAGTTGTTCTTGCATGGTTATAAAAGGATGAGTCTCAATCCCAATCAGTCTAGAATTGTGACTCCATTTCAAGAAAAATTCCTCTTAAGTCATATGGACTAGGGGACAAACTAATTGCTTAAATGGGATACACAAGAAAAGGTCCTCTAGGACTACAAGGTAAAGGTCTTCTATCACCTCTTGACCATCATGGATGAACAAACAAGAATACAATAGGTCTAGGATATCATAAGAAGCCTTTCTATCTTAGCAAAAACTCTCCACATGTCTTAGAGAAAATTGAACCATCAACATCAATTCAGTTAAAGGAAGCAACACAACAATCTAACAGTGATGATTCAGACGCCACTGATGAGCTTTTTCCTTATGAATTCTTGCCTAAAGAGATACTGGACCTCCTTAAATATGAAGAAAAACCTAAAGAGAATATCAATGTAGTAGACACACAAGAACCTACTATGGAACATAAGACAGTTGCACCACAAGAACCAACTGATCTCGAAGACAATCAAACAGACAATGAGGAAGGTGCTAGCTATTCTGAGATAGATTCCCATGAGTATGAATTCAAGTTAGAATCTAAAGGTAACCCTTCCTGGGGTATCCATCCTTATTTTACGCATGTTCTTAATTTTCCTAGAGGTATAGATGAGGAATCAAATGACTATGAATGGGGAGTCATTCCAAAGGAAGATGAGCTTATCATAGAAAAAAATGTTGATGTTATCCACCAATATGTACCTAAACCCAATGTAATCCTAGACAAAAATGAAGAACTTAATGAGTCTAATCCACCTATGGAAGAAGTGGACTCCCACAATGACATTGAGCCTATTCACGAATTGAACATTTTGAGTTGTAATATTGCCTTCAAACTTGAGATTCAGGTTAGGACCAATGATGAAAGATCCATTTCATAAACAACATTTCCCAATCCTTTCCCACTTTGACTATCCAACATCCTAAACTTCTTGACCAAACCTCTACGAATCCGAGCCAAGGTATCTATACTTTTCCAAACAACTATGCCCTTGCTTGCTACCTCAATGCAATTGAGCCTATGAGGACTTCCATTAGTGAACTGAGCGTTAACATGGAGTCAGAAATCAAGTATCTTATTCATAAGAATAAGAATAAGAATAAAAAGAAAAGGAGTTTTGAGGGTGAAAACCACTTTGTGGCAGTCTCAGAACCTACAAAAGTAAAAATAAAAGACGTACCCAAAGGTGAAAAATTCTTTAAGGTGCCTAAGGATGAGATATTTGATGTCCTTCTGAGTCATTTATAGATAGATCTCCAATTCTAATTGAGCCCACTCAATATATCAACTTGGGTACAAAAAAGGAACCACTATTGATCCATGTAGCACAATCCTTATCAGAAGAAGAAAAGCAAACATTTACTACATTCCTAACAGAGAAAAAGATCAAATTTGCATGGAAATATTCAGATATGCCAAGGTTAGATCCTGATCTTATAATGCACCATTTATCTATCATTCCAGGAGTCAAACCTGTTAAGAAAAAAATGAAAAATATGCATCCACATGTTGCACTCTTGATCAAAGCTGAATTAGAGAAACTACTAAAAGTTGGATTCATCTGAGTTATTGATTATACTGAATGGATCTCTAATATTGTTCTAGTTTCAAAATTAGATAAATCCATTAGAGTATGCATAGATTTTAGAGATGTAAACAAAGCATGACCTAAGGATGATTTTCCATTACCAAATATAGATATGATAGTGGACATGACTATGGGATTTGAGATGTATTCTTTAATGGATGGTTTTTTTGGATATAACCAAATAAAAATTTCTCCAGAGGATCAAGAGAAAACTACTTTCACATGTGTATGGGGTACATTTGGGCTTAAGAATACTAGTGCTACATATCAAAGAGCTATGACATCCATCTTTCATGACATGATGCATCAAACTATGGAGGATTATGTTGATGATACCTTAGAAAAATCTATGAAAAGGACTGAACATCTAAATGATTTGAGCAAGATACTAGATAGAATGGAGAAGTTTAGTCTTAGACTGAACCCTAAGAAGTGTTCTTTTGGTGTCACTTATGGAAAGCTCCTAGGTTACATTGTTTCAAAGAAAGGCATTGAAGTACATCTGGCAAAGGTTAAAGATATCATGGAGATACAACCTCCCAAGAATATTAGGGTAAAAGCACAAAGCTGTGTCATGTTTCAGGACAACTTATCAGCACAGCTGAATTTGAGTATTTATAACTAAAATTATTTTTTATCAAACATATGGTCTAGCTAGATTCATTCTAGCTAAGTTAGATAAGTTCTTTACCTTTTCCAATTGAAAATATCTATTAAATGCATGTTTTATAACAATTACAAAAGAAATAAAATTATTTCAGAAAAATGATGTTTCAATAACTCTTACAATTTTTAATGATATTTTTTTACAAATATAAAAATACCCTTTTTTAGAGCACAGAGTCTAGATTATCATTATATACTTTTTATAGTATTTTAAGTAGATCTAATATATTATAATTTCAAAATACTGCAAGTAGGTATTTTAACATTCGAGAGCAAGATGCTTCAAAAATAGAAAAAAATAGTAAAGCTTATCAAAAAAATTAAAAAATTTGTATTTAACACTAGAGGAGAGAATTATCTTTAAGAGTGTGTAATTTATTTTCTGAATGGTGTAGATTTGATAGGGGAAATTTGACGTGAGATGAAAACTGTCTATTTCAGATATGTTCGACTTTGAGTAGTTATAACAGAGAAAATATAAATTGAAAACTATTTTTTCTTCTTTTTTGCACTAGCTGTACATTTTATCTATGACATATTTTGAAATCAAAGGAAAAAAAGATTATTTGCATATACTTTTTTGGTGCGGACACGACCCTCATTTTTCAGTATTTTTCACCAAGTAAAAAATGGACTTAAAAAATTTAAAAACTATGTGAATGCTTGTTCAAAAAAAATTTAAAAAATTATAGGCATAAACTTCATCCACTTTTACACATTTCCTTAGTTTACATCATCTCCAAATTTTAAACATAAATGTCATTTTTATGTCATTAAAGTTAAAAAATTTGTGTGTTGTTGTCCTTTTCCTTTATAAAAGTGTGACACAGCTTTGTACTTTTACCCATTAGTCAAATGAGAACATTACAAGGGAGAGTACAATGTATTAGATGCTTCATATCTCAGCTAGCAGACATTTCACAACCTTTTACAAAAACATTACATAAAGGTGTGACTTTTGCATGGAATGAGAAATGTGAAAATAAATTTAATCATATCAAGAGAGATCTATCCAATCCTCCTTTTTTGATGCCTCCTATTCAAGGGAAGCCATTGATCTTATATGTCTCCACAACAGATACATCACTAGGGGCATTGCTAGCACAACATGATGAGAATAAGAAAGAAAAAGTTATATATTATATTAGTAGAACATTGGTAGCATATGAGAAGAACTATTCAATGATTGAGAAAGCTTGTCTAGATGTGATCTTTGCATCATAGAAACTGAGACATTACATGTTAGCTCATACCACATGTTTGGTAGCTAAGATTGATGCACTAAAGTACCTACTAAGCAAAGCTGCCCTTATAGGTAGATTAGCTAAATGGGTCATGCTATTAAGTGAATTTGAAATTGAATATGTTGAAAGAAAAGCTATCAAAGGATAGGTCATTGCTGATCAATTGGCCGATGCACCATTGTTTGATGATACACCAATGCAAATAGAATTCCCAGATTCCTCTATCATGAATCTTTCTTCTAGAGCATGGAAGTTATTCTTTGACGGGTCATATACATAGAATAGATCTAGAGTAGGCATATTGTTCATCACTCCTCAAGGATACTCAATCCCTAAAGCATTCAGAATAAGGTTTCCTTACACAAACAATATTGTTGAATATGAAGCCCTTCTTAATGGAATGAAAATAGCAATTGAGTGGAGAATAATAGAACTACACATTCATGGAGACTCACAACTTGTAATACACCAAGTCAATGATGTGTATCAAATGAAAGATGGAAAGCCAATCCCATACAAGAGAATGGTAGATAATCTAAAGAAATACTTCATATCTATCACATTTGAGAAAATTCCTAGAATAGAGACCAAGGCTATTGATGCTATGGCAACGCTATTTACTTTATTACAATAGCCCGAACATGAACTACAATATGAGTTCCTGGTGGAAGCACTATCTTATCCTGTATATGATTCTCCTGAGACCCGCATGATCTACACTATTGTTGGTCATGATTCATCCTGATACGAAAACCTTTTCTCCTATCTCCAAGACCAAATCATTCTTGATACCTTTAACTGCCATGAGAAACAATAGCTTATCCACAATGTGTCTCAGTATGTCATCATTGGTAACGATCTATACAAATGAGGTCTAGATGGTACACTACTTAGATGTTTAGAATGGCAAGAGTCTCAACATGCATTAGAGGAAGTCCATGAAGGTATATGTGGATCACATTCTAATGGTTTAACACTCACTCAAAAGCTTATTAGGGATAGGTCCTATTGGCTTGAAATGGAAAAAGATGCAATCAAGTTTGCTAAGAATTGTCAAAAGTGCCAAGTACATGGTAACTTAATTCATACACCAGGGAGAGATCTAATTCTATTTACTACACAATGGCCTTTTCACCAATGCACATTTGATCTTATAGGAGCCATACATCCTCATTCTTCTAATGGACATACCCATATCATTACAGCTATAGACTATTTCACAAAATGGGTAGAAGCAGTCCCTTTGACTCAAGCAACTGGCAAGCAAATTTTTATGTTCATTCTGAACTACATCATATGTTGGTATGGTATTCCAAACTCTATATTCACAGATAATGGTGGACAATTCAAAAATAGAGACTTAGATGATCTATGTGCCAAATTCAAGATTACACAATATTGGTCATCTATCTACTATCCTCAAGGGAATGGACAAGCAGAGGCTTCAAACAAGAATCTATTGAAAATCTTGCACCATACAGTTAATAAAATAGGAAGAGACTAGTATCTCATGATCAATCCAGCTCTCTAGGCCTACAAAACAAGTATCAAAACACCCATTGGAGCTACACCATTCACTTTAGTTTATGGGTCTAAAGTGGTACTACCTATTGAGGTTGAAATCCCATCACTAAGAATCATAATGCATGGTCTAGTAACTCATGATGACTACAAAGTGTCTAGGTTGCAAGAACTTGAACTACTAGATGAGCGTAGACAAGTAGCATATGATCATCTTAGAGTATATTAGAAAATAATGTATAGAGGCTACAACAAGAAATTCATACACAGAGAATTTCAGGTTGGTGATCTAGTCTGGAGAGAGAATCCTAAAAATCAATCACATAGAGAATGCAAGGGGAAGTTTGAACCCAACTAGTTGGGTCCCTTTGTAATCATAGCTACTTTTGGCTCTAGAGCCTATCAACTCTCAATAGCTAAAGGAGAATAGCTCCAAGAACAAATCAAAATTCTCCATCTGAAGAAATTCTATGCCTAAGGCATTCAGTATTCAAAAATGTCCTGAAAAAATCATAAAAATCTAAAATAGTCCTAAAAAAAAAATGAACATCTTGGTGAAAACCTAGCAATAGGCATCTTGATGATTCACAAAAAAATTGACAAAATGAAAAAATATCAAAAAAATTAAAAAATATCAAAAGTATAAAAAAACTTGAAAAAAATGAAAAATACAAAAAAATGAGAAAAAGAAAAAGTGCCTTGGTGAAAACCTGGAAATAGGCACCTTGGTAGCAAAAATACAATCTCTGCCAAGATGGTGAAAACTTGACAAATGGGCACCACTTATTCAAAATGCTCTATCTATCAGTGCAATCTTGGTCTTTCCTAGCTTTCATTTTGTTTTAGTCTTTATATATCCTTGTTTCAATAAAGTCAGTTTGTACACCAATTGACAAAAGCATTTGTCTCCTATCAATGTTCAAACTTGGGGGCAATCAAAGTCATATCCTACAGTCCTTAGTATCTCAGATGTGTCATATCTAGTCAGGGTCCTTTGAGACTATATCTAAGTCAATCAGTCAGTCTCCTCTCCAAAATGTATTTTGCATCTACAACAACACAAACAAACACTCAACACAAACTGAAAACAATTTATGCTTCATGTGCTTTTATCTCCTTGTGTGCTTACTGATTCACATTGAGATTAATGCATATTGTGTCCTTTCAATTTCTTCGATGATGTCCTTTATAGGATTTAGAGAGTGATGACTGGGGGTATAATCTTTTCTTTGTCTTCTATTTGTATGTGAAAATCTAACAACTTTGGAAATTCTGGATTGAAATGACATCCATCTATAAGAACCTCCATCTTGTATTGGATGACCATGAGTACCTCGACCATTGATACCCAAAAAATTTAAGCAAGTTTGATCTAACTTAATCTTTTGGAGTGAATTCTTACTCCTACTATGAAATGCAATCTTTCCTAAGGATGTGAATGATAAAGGGTCACTACGGGTAATTCACATTGGATTTAGAATGATCTCTTGACTACTTCATATGTTTGTAATGCAAGGCATATTCAGGTCATCACAACATTTGTGTTCTGATGCTTATACCAATTGCTATATCAAAATAGACATGATATTCAAGTCATCTTGGCGTTGCTTCCTTGGTGCTTATATCTAATTCGACATAATGAAAACAAAATCAATACCCATATGTCCATGGTTGTCTAGCCAATGGGCATTGTATTGACTTTGGCGCAAAAATCAATATTCATATATTCATAGTTTCCTAACTAGTGGATGTTGTATTGATTTATCCGGTTACCTAAAAATTCAATGATGAAAATGACCGACACATGATCAATGACTAGGTCCTAGGTCTTAGGTTTGCATTTCATTTTGTTCTTTGCATGATTGCATTTATCTCACAATTCCCTAAATCAGCTTGACACTCAAATGCATCTTTAAAACTATGCTAAACACATCATAAGGACTGAGTATCACATGAAGGTCTTCTTAATAGATCACCAAGCAAGCACCCCTAGCTAATTTTGACATTCTGAACCCATTTTCAGGATCAAAATCAAAATCTGAGATCGTTTACTATGTCAAAATAGTGATTGAAAATTTTCAGACCTAGCACAGCCGACTACTTGCACAATCAAGCTTCAATCTTCATAGAAATCCATAATTCAACTTAACTGATTATCTTACATCAAACTATCAAAATTTCAATTTGGTCAACCATGGTCAACACATGGTCAAACCTAGTCAAACTTGGTCTCTAGGACCTCCAAACGATGCAAAATGTGTTCTTGAATGTGTATAACCAATTCTCAAATCAATTAACATGCTTCTAAACCATTTAACGTTGACTTTTCTTGTCGGATTTTGATTTTAATCCTAAAGGGGGCATTGTATTGCACAACATTCAAGTCTGTAAATAAAATCTTTCCTCAGTAATCAAGACAAAAAAATGTCTAGTTGTTGATTCATCTAAAGACCTCATCGCTTGGGGCACATCGCTTTGGGCATATCAGATTCATCAAGATCCATATTAATCTGGTATTCTCTTATTCTCCTAATCCTGTAAATTGTATCAACTTTTCATAACCATCAGTTCATTACTGTTATTTCCTTGGTTCTTTGTAACTGAAGGGTTCATATGTGTTACCAATTCAATTCCTTTGGACAATCAAGTTTGGAATTAGGTCACTCATTTCTTCGTAATCATAAAGTTTGGAATCAGGCATTTTGATACTTTTTCATAATCATCGGTTTATTGTTGCTATAGTTGACATCATCATGATTTTTGGTCAACAAGGACCTGAATCAACTTTTCCAATATTTTAATTGGTTTCTGTCTCAGAATCAGTTTATCTCTCAAATTAGTTTCAACATAAAAAATAGACTAATCTTTGAACCACTACGCTTCACACATTGATTCAAAGAGGGGTAAAATGTAATACCCCAAAAATGGGCTATAGGTTCATTAATCTCATACATCCTCAAATCAAATGAAATCGACATCAAAGTCCTAACCTAAGGCACATCTGCACATCAGTTTATCAAAACCCTAATTGATTTTATCCTAATTCTACATCGGGGAATATTTCCTAAATATTCCTACTTTATCTTAATTATCTTTAATTAAAGATTATTTGGCGATAAATGCCATTATTGAACCTAAAGTTGATTAATTAAATAGTCTAAATATTTAACTAATCAAATTTAATTCTGCCACTTAATTATTTAATTAAATTTAATTATATTTATTCCTAAATTGTATTATTTAATTTTGACAATAAATAAAAAATCTTATGACTAATTGATTAAATTATTATTTAATTAATTAATGTTAGTTGTCAATATTTAATGATATAGTTTTCGAATAGAGTTTGATTTAATAATTGATTAACCTATAAATCACTTATTTTAATTCAAAAATCAGTTAAGTTGAAGATCTATCACTTTATTTATTAAATTAATTCATAATTATTATGCACATTTAAAGAGCAGTTAAAATTTAAATCAGAAAAACAATTCAAGTTGTTATCTTTTGGAAACTCAACATCTATTTTGAGTTAAAAGTTGATCTAAACTTCTGATTTGAGTCAAAAAGCTATTTTTGCATGATTTTGTGAGTTGATCTGTTTATAATTTCTTGTTAACTCAAAAATCAACCTGAGTTTATCAAGAGTGATTTTTGGCTTTTGTCAATGCAGCCTCAAGCCCTAGATTTCTATAAAATCAAGGCTCGTCTCTTCTTAATATATCTCTCAAATTTGCACAATTACTCTGGCAAAATTGCACCTAAAGAATCAAGCTATTGTGACAGGTAAACTTTGTGAGATCATTCCTAGTTTTTTTATAGCTTTCATAGTTTATCATATCATAGCATATCATTGTTAGCTTAAAATATGAATATCATTTCATTCCATTCTAGATAAGATTCATACAGTTTTTATTCTAATTGCATTCAGAAACCCAAAAAACAAAGATTAATCTACATACATACAGTTTTCATCTTTTGCATTCAAATCCTTCGTTTAGGTGTTGCATTGTCACTGATCTCGGTCCAATATGAGAATACCATACTCGTACCTACTAGAAGCTAGTAAATCACCTATTTAGATTAGTTTCAATTACTTGTAGATTTTGATTTTGTAAAACTATAATGTTTTACTGAAGTGTTGTGTCCACAACTAGGTACAATTTTCAGACACACATGGCTAAAAGATGCACAATCTTCTAACTAAATCTATAGTTCCACATCTTCCACCCATAATCTAGGCTAAGCTGAGACAACTAGAGTACATCCTCATCTCAAGCCATGATTCATTGCAAATAACTCAAGCTCAAACTCCAGTTCGAAACCCACAAATCATGGAGATTGTCGAGCACTATAATGCATATAACCTTAAGTCAAAAGAAGGAAAACAAATAGATTTCATTTTAGGAGTAAATACCAAATGAAATAGAATCATTCTTACTGGTTATAGCTCAAGATGTGTTCAAAGCTCGTAGCCAAAGACCAAGCCACAATAAGCTCAAGTTTAGCTCAAAACCCAAGTTCAATTCACAGTCAAGCTCAACAAGTTTCCAGTCACTATTGAAAGTCGTGACTTATAGAGATAAATAAGGCCAGGGGTCAATTCATGAAATTCATAGGTGAGATCATAGCAAAGAATGTCATAGCTAGGCTGTGATTTAAGATGAGGAAATACCCATAGATCATGAAGACAAGTCACAGCTCGAGATCATAGTTTGAGGCTCAATCTCATAGCCAGCTCAAACCTACAGCTAAGCACTAGTTGCAGACTGAGAAAGGAGCCATAGCTCAAAAATATCAGTCATGGGTTGTGAGTCTTTCTACACATTTCAAGCTCAAGGCTGAGCTTCAAAGCTCGAAGTTGAAACTTAGAGAACAACCCAAGATCATGTAAGGTGATCTCTAGATCATAGACAAAAATCCGAGCCTCCATTTATCAAATTTTTAGTTAAGAATCAATGCCAGGAAGTTCTACAATACACAGAGACAAGATTCATACTAGTCATGTCGAGCTAGAATCAAATTTTGGTGGAGTTTTTTCTTAGATTTAGGGTTTTTCCCCTATTCTTCTTGGAGAAACTGAAAGAAATGCTCAGTTCGAGACCAAAAAATAGTTTTTGAGTATTTGGAATCCGTCATAGAATTGAATTGAATGCCATAATTGCATATGTCCACATCCTAGTAGAAGCTCAAGAACCACAATGCCACCTTACTACCTTATTTTTCATGTAGAATGCAAATGGTTAAAGTGGTCATGTCGACCCTCTTTCACTTTTCATTTTAAAGACTTGGGAGTTTATTCCTAAGTTTAGATTTTAGGCTGTGTAGATTTTTATTTATTTGGAATTTCTATTCAAATTAAATAAGTTAAATTTTTGGTTAAAAATGTAAAGGGGTTTATATCCTTAATAAAAACCAACATTTAGGGCCTTAGTGGTAGCATGTTTTTAGGGCTTGGATTTTTGTATGATATTAGGGTAAATTAGGGAAAATAATAGAGGTTTGAATTTTCAGATTTGAGGCTTAGGGAGCATATAAAACTGATTTGGATTATCAGTTGAGGGGGTTGCAAATTTGGAAGAGAAGGCTAAAAGTGAGCACATTATTACTTGATGCTGTATTGATCTTGTTTGTAAACTATTTGTCAAATTTTGGAGGATAATAAAGCAGAGGATCTATTTCTCCATATATTTTTGAGTTTTGATTTCAAATCCCATTTTCATCTTTCTTCATAAGTGTTTATTCATTTTGAAAGCTAGGAGAAGTGAATTTTTCCTATTCCTCCTCTAGGTGAGCAAAATTCAAACCTCATGAAGAATATGTATGTTTGTTGATAGATTGAGCTATTTGTGGATTATACCCTAGTAGTAAGGTCTTTTAACCTATATGTTGATCAATGATTCAAGGTGTCAAACTTTCTATGTATGATTTGGGGTTACTTTTTTAGTTTCCAATCAAAGTCTAATCTCATTTCTGTGTATCACCCCTTTTTCCCGTTTAGTTTTAAAGTTTCTTCCCTTTTCCCACTATGTTTTTTTCCATCAGGAGGTGATATTCCATATCAAATAGGAACTGACCTAGAATTCAGAGACTCCTTAATCAGATTCCATCCACAACTCAAGAAGGTTCCCATTGTTAGGATAGAATACTATTTAGCCCTAATGCTTGAGTTGGGGTGGTATTTCTAAACCTCAACAAGTACTCCAATGTCTTCAAGTTTTCTTGACAACTCACCATTTACTCGGTTGATCTTCTGGTTTATGCTAATCATCTGATTGGATATTTTAAAGTGATGCTTGATAAGTCTCAGAATTTCATTTTATTTTTCTTGAAGTTCTTTAGTCATCTGTCTTCGGTCTTCAATTTCCAGATTCCTTTCTTGTTCAGCTTGTCTAGCATTGTTCATCACATCGATCATTCTCACCATCTAAGTCTCCTCGCTGATCTATAGGGCTTTCACTTATTCAGTCAAATGTAGATTTTTCTGAGACAAATCAAAAATTGCACTCTTAGAACCATCAAAAATACTTCCTAAACTAGATCCAATATTATCAAATAACTCATCAATCACTTCTTCATGATAGTTAGTCTCATTTTCTGAATAGCCAAGTTCTTTCTCTAAACCAATAACTTCTTCAATGTATTCTTAGCCTACTTGTATTGCTCAAATAAAAAAATCTGCATATGAATCTTTTGATTTTCTATGGTTTTGTCCAACTTGTATCTCTCCATGTTTAGATCTTTACTCTTTAGTGGTTAAACCATCGAATAAGAGATCTGGGCTCTGATACCAATTGTTGGAATTGAGAGATAGGGTACTGAGAGGGGAGGCATGAATCAGTGCTCTCTAAAAATTTTAACTTCAACTAAATCAACAAATAGTAGTAAACTATTGATAAGTAGGAAATATTTTCTATGGCAAGTCAAGTTATGATATTGCTATCAGGATTCAACTGTGTAGTTTTTTGAGTCAAACTCATTGATCCATGTTTCTTGAGTAGTGGTTCACATGAACCTATCTCTCATGAAAATGAATGGAACACTTAGCACTCATTGGATCTAGGTGATGCTCACAAAGGTGAAGCGTCGGGACTTCCCAGGAGGTCACCCATCCCAGTACTAGTCTAGCTTGAGCGCACTTAACTACGCAATTTCCTCCATGGTTAAACCCACTCTACTTGAAACCTCAACTTCAAAACCTTCACCAAGTATTGTACCTTATGAACTACTCATTAGAAAGCCCCTTAAGATCATCAATTGCTAAGTAGGAGATATTTTCCACAGCAAGTCAAATTGTGACATTTCTATTAGGATTCAACACTGTATTTTTTTGAGCCAAACTCATTGACCCATGTTTCATGAGTAGTGGTTCACATGAAACATGGGTCAATGAGTTTGACTCAAAAAACTACACAGTTGAATTCTGATAGCAATATCACAATTTGACTTGCTATGGAAAATATCTCCTACTTATCAATTGACGAGCTTAAGGGGCTTTCTAATGAGTGGTTCATAAGGCACATCACTTGGTGAAGGTTTTTCAAATGAGATTGCAAGAAGAGTGGGTTTAACCATGGAGGAAACTCTGTAGTTAAGCGCACTCAAGCTGGAGTAGTACTAGGATGGGTGTCCTCTTGGGAAGTCTTAATGTTTCACTCTGTGAGCATTTCCTAGATCTAATGAGTACTAAGTGTTCCATTCATTCTCATTAGAGATGGGTTCATGTGAACCACTACTCATGAAACATGGGTCAATGATTTTGGCTCAAAAAACTACACAGTTGAATCCTGATAGCAATATCATAATTTGACTTGCTATGGAAAATATTCCCTACTTATCAATTGATGAGCTTAAGGGGATTTATAATGAGTGGTTCGTAAGGCACAACACTTGGTGAAGGTTTTTCAAATGAGGTTGCAAGAAGAGTGGGTTTAACCATGGAGGAAACTCCGTAGTTAAGCACACTTAAGTTGGAGTAGTACTGGGATGGGTGACCTCCCGGGAAGTCTCAGTGCTTCACCTCTATGAGCATCACCTAGATCCAATGAGTACTAAGTGTTCCATTCAATCTCATTAGAGATGGGTTTGTTTGCACCACTACTCATGAAACATGGGCCAATGAGTTTGAGTCAAAAAACTACACAGTTGAATCTTGATAGTAATATCACAGTAGTAAACTAGTCTATCCAATTGAGTCCATAGTATGCATAATTCATTCAATTAACTTATAAATTTAAATTGCATAAAAAATAAACAACAATTTAGTCACATAACACAAGTATTTTGGTAACGCAAAAACCCTTGTGAGAAAGTAAAAACTATGGTGGGGATGACACCCACAAGTTCTTCACAACTATAGATAATAAAGTATGTCTATTAGGGCTACAAGTTGTGATCACTTATGGTGATCTTACCCTTTTAGGAGTTAAAAAATATCAGCTAGATCTACCTTGCTAAATGATTTCAACAACACTACTTGAGTGTGTACTCGGTTAAGAGATTTACAATAAGACTGTTAGGTCTACTCTGTTAAGAAATTTTTCCAACTCTGTTACAATGATTAGAGAATAACAGAAATATCTGTAATTGACAACTTATACTTGTCTGAATCAAATCTATCAAATATCAAATGTATATCACCTCAGTGTGTAGATATTTTTCCTCTATACTAATTGGTAGCCTTGACTGAATATCTCTGAATACTACTCAACTTTGTCTGATAATTGATGTCTTGAAGGTGGTTGCATCTTCAAGATCTTCTTCTCAATTTCATTATGAACTCTCTCCTTATCAAAATATCATGAAGTACAATTATATAGAAAATTGCTTTCATTTCCTAATGCTGCTTAACTTTCATGACCTAATTAGGTTACATCATCTGAGGAAAAACCCTAAGATCTATGGTACACAAAAATAACCTAGATCTAACAATTACATAGAGATCGTCATTACAATTAATAATTATATCTAGACAATAAATGATCCTTGATCTGGGTAAAATGTTTTATGATTCTATTGTAACCATTTGTATAGATAAATATGCCAAAATTGATTACTATGACATTTCCTGGATTTCTTGGTAAACACTATCAATACTGCTCGACAAATGCACTAGTGCTCAGTGTCCAGTCTTCTTGGTGTTTACTGATGCTCAATATATGTACACACTGATGCTCAGTAAAATCTATTTCCCTTTATTTCTCGATACTTCCTTGTGACTACTCTATATGAAGGCTTAAGTAGTTAACCGACTAGCATATGTAGCTTGTAGTTCTTCCTCTTAGCGATTGAATAGCATAGGTAACCAACTATTCTTCTTTGATACTAATGACAATCCTTAATGCTCAAATAGAGATAACAATAATATCCATACCTTGATCAAGGGAACAACCTCTAGGATGGTTGTCTGGCTTCCATCCACTATATTCTTGTTAGCCTCCAAGGCCCTTTTTCTTTGACTTGAAGGTCTTCCCAATGAGGGTAAACTCCCACCAACATCCCCAGTCTTAGATCTCCTTGTATTTCTGACAGAAGTATAATTATTTTTCTTGTGATTTTTAGATTTTTTAATATCCTCAAAAGGTCGATCATCATCATCTTGCCCACTCTGAAAACCCCTATAAAGCTTGGCAAATATTCTCAGCATCTCCCCATTTCAGGGTAATGGTTTCTAAGAATGTACTCTTAATAACCTATGGAGAAATAAACAATTATTATAATTCTCCCTTTCCTAACACAATGTATTATTGAGCATCCTACCAATCAAGAGAACCCTTCCCACTAACTTGGCCATCTAGTGAAGTAGGGCTCTGCACAAATTGCCTCATATCTACTATCAGTCTAAAATCAAGACTGCTACTCATACTTGAGGTCTTCCCATCCTCTTTAGAGGCACCTCTAGAGATTTTTTACTTTCCCCTTGATTCTCAACCACACCCTCAATATTACTATCCCCAACCATCCCTTGTGGGAACCCATTACTTACCTTAGTTTCATTTTTAGTGATAACATTCTCCTGCACAAGATTGACATAATTTGAACTTTGAAAAGAAGCTTCCACATTGATGGGATCCAAGATTAGAATGGATGCTAATAGTTTCTGGCATATCAACTTCTTGTATCAAACCTACACAAATTCTTGCATAACTGAATCTTCTTCTAGAAGTCGTAATAGGATCAGTCGATAGAAGCTCCCCAAAGGAATTGGCTATCCTAGAAAATACATCCTCCATGCAGAACTCCAAAGGAAGACCAATCAAATTGACCTAGACTAGGGCTTGAACCTTCATTTCATCCTCAAACAAAAGATTAGGGTACCATTTTTGAAGGATCAAAGTATTTTTACCTATAACCCAAGGCCCATTACATAAAATATTCAATAGATCCTCTTCACAAGAGAAGACGGAAGAAAGACATCCCTTCATCATAGAAACTATATCCACATGCCCTTTTAATGCCCATTTTCTCTTGGCATAATCATGAACCACCTTAATGTTTGGCCTTAAACCCAAGAAACAACCCACCAAGCAATTTTCCATCTTAGCAATGCTAAAGGCAATGATCTGATTAGGGACAACAATGGCAAAGCTCCCGATAGTTGGGTTTGAGATATTGTTAACAGGTGGTAATGAAGACTTACCTAGGGTTTTGACACCAAAAGGGGACAAAAATTTTCTTGCGACCACCTATTGAACCCCTGTATAACAATAATTGGGAACCCCATGAATCCCTAGGCTTTTTTCCCACATTGGGATCCTTAGCTTGTACCCAGTCTCCCTTAGAAACTCCAAGATTCCTATTTGTAGCAATAGGATCGACACCATCCCCTGGTGCACTAGTCCCAACCAAATTCAAATTTGAATTTTGATCCTGACATCCTCCGCACTCTACTCCTTCACTCACCATAATTTTCTAAGATGATTTATCCTCTTTGATGTTATCAATTTTATCTTCTTTCTTCCCTTCTTTCTACTTTTTAGTTTTCTTCTTCTCTCCTTTAGAATTTTTATGCTTTTGATTTTCTATAATTAGAGCTTGTTATTTAGTAGATTTCCAAGTACCCATTTAAATGAAATTTTCTTTCTCCCTTGTATGATCACAAATAAAATTATCAAGTGAGGGCATAAATCATGAGGTACCAAGGGCTCTTTTAGTAGATTAGAAAGTAGAGAGAAAAATAGAAACTTCAAAATGTAGTTTGGAATGTACAAAAAGAATTAATTGATCCTCTTTCTTGTCAATTCCATAATCTTTTAATTGCAAATTGAAAGATTTAAATTTAGTGTCAGAAGTCCTCTAAACTCAAAAAGTTGGAAGGACAAAGACCTAGGAGTTTATTTTCCAACTCATGACTTCTAAGTTCATCAATTATCCCAAATAGTGTTTTGAGAGATTCTCAAACTTGGTTGGGTGTTTTTAAGTTCTCAAAATGAGATACTAATTTAGGAGATAAATTTAAACATAGAAAGCCAAATGTTTGGTCACACTTATTGAAAAACTTTTCTTTTTTCTTAGGTGCATTAGGCTATTTTTTGTTTCCATTGTAATCCTATATAAGCCTTTATTCTTTAGTACATGAATGATGTTCAACTTCTATAGTCACATTAAAATCTATGTTGATAGAATTAAATTGTTTCTTGTAGAATGAAGAAATGAATAGCACTTTGTGAGGAAGTGTGAAAAAATAGAAAAGACAAAACACTCTCTTGATTATCGTACCCCCATTATTTTTGGTACTTTCTAGGAGTGATTTATAACTAAACCCACAAAAAAACACTCAAAATGGTACATTATAATGATAGTATGTAAATGTTTCCATTGTATTCATGATGAAAAATAATGCACTTTTGCAAAAAATGAACTCAATTTTGAGTTAAGGAGAAAAAGTTATGAGAAAAATAGTTTTTCCCTCAGAAAATTAATCCTCCAAACAATATTTTAATGGTTAAAATTTTTTCTTTCACCAAAAAATAATTTACCAAAGGGTAATGATAGAGAGGCATCTACACTTGTCTTAATTCACCTAGGACATGATTCAAGTCTTTCTCCTAACCTAGTTAGGATGTTCTTAGACCCTATTCAATGAGAGATTACTGATAATCACCTCCCACTCATCTAGACCTCTCTATCAAGCTAGTGTTCCAATTCCTTCTTAATAACCCTAATATGAACTCATCCCTTAAAGTTCATCCACTACAGTCCAATAGGTTCTTTCACTGTGTTTTTGGATAGAATGCTATTTTTGTTCAATCATGAATGGATTTGAGGTGACTAAGGCTCCACCAACTTCCATTCATTAGTTGATCTCTTCAAAATAGGTCTAAAGCCCTATTAGGCCTTACTATGTCTTTAAACCTTCTTTATGGAGTGTAACTCCCAAACTTCCCACACAAGTTGTAGAAATAACTTGATATCCAAACACCATTTTCAGACTTCTTGAGGATTTTCTAGTTCTTGGGTCCTCAAAGTGTCCATACAGTACCTTGTATAATCATGCCTACTTTTTAGGCCTAATTGGCTTACTCTAGCTTACAAAGAAGAATTAGCTTCTACACCCTCTATCAAATTGTTCATGGTATTCCCTTCTTAGGTTTGAGTCTTTGATGCATATCCTTCACTTCCCTATTCTTGGATTGATCCTTTCAATCCACAAGCCTTCTATCCTTTGGTGATCACATTCAAACTCTTCTAGCTAGGCATCCATTGGCTTGCCTAGGGCATGATAGTTAAAATATCTCCAAAGCATTTCTGATAACAAAACTCCATATATACAATATATACACTATGCTCTAGCATATTCAAAAGGGTCCTACAATTCCCTCTATGGAATGTCTGTTAGGAATATTCCCAAGAGATAACTAAAAGGGGGGGTGAATCAATTATCTACAAGTTTCAATTCTTTATCCAATTAAGTATGTAATAAAATTAATCATAAACACAATGAAATAATACTTAACACAACACCACATTTTTGGTTATGGGGAAACCCAAATAGGTAAAACCCCTGGTGGGAATTGACACCCACTAAGAACTACACTAGTGTATTATGATCCTTGTTAAAAGACCTTACAACCCTATTAGGAGTTGATATTTACAATGCAATAAGTACAGTGACCTAGTTAAGGGTTGAAACCTATTAGGAGTCTTTTATAATTAACCTTGTTAGGGGTGAGGACACACTGTCTAAGAGCTCACTGCTCAAAGGGGTGAAGGCTACAACCTTCTAAAGATACACACTATATCTAGATTTTGTTAACTGCGAGGTAGACCCACTATCTTGATTAGTTCCAATGATTATCATACACACTTATCTTTGTCACATAGACCTTATGCTGATGGCACAACACTTTGCAACTTCTTCTTTGTTACTATCATTCAACTCACTACCATACTTAGCAATCACAAATGACTGCCTATAAGTATCTTTCCTCTAAATTATATAATCAAGTTGGTCTATCAAAACCACCTTGAAATCATATTAGAGAAACAATAAAACTCTCTAATAAAATTTCTTTCAGCTCTACTAAGTACGCAACACAAACTGGGACCTGTCCAACTCATTGTGACTGAACGCGTCACTTCACACTCTCAGCTCCACCAAATTAATTGATACTTCCTCCTTATCCTAAATTATGTCATGTGCTCTTAACTAAACATTATTAACCCTTTAGTAAACACTAATCCAAGCATGCATACCCAAATGATATGTGCAACTCTTGTACCAATATAATCTCTTTTAGCTCATCTGGATAGACTCAAGAACCTGTGACTATTTACTATGAACATCATAACTTAATTTCTACTATATATCTAACTCTGTATACATGAACATAACTTTATACATATGTCTACAACATACAAATAAACATGTAAGGCTCCACGATGACCGTATTGAGAATCTCATACTAAACTCTGTCTGTGACTCTGTTAGGAACACTGCTGACACAAATTGCTACACAACTATCTATAATCATAATCAACCTCTACGTCCATGATATGATGTTGATAACATATCCATCCAACATATCATCAAGGCTCACTTCTTAAGACTTCCATGAATGCTACTTATCATATGTTGTCATCAATGACAAACATACAGTCAGCACTGGCTTGCTGCCAAATCTCCAACAATCTCCCCCTTTGGCATTGATGGCAACATATGGAATGAAAAGCACCACCAATAAAAATGAAAAATTCTTTTATAACATTCTCCATTTCCTCAACAAAACTCCCCCAAGGATGAATTTTCCATCTCTTACTATTTTGTTTCTTCTTGCTAAAAACTCACTCCCCCTTTCTATAATACTTTTATAATATTCTCCATTTCCTCAACAAAACTTCTTCAAGGATGAATCCTTCATCTCTTTCTATTCTTATTTTTCATGGCTTTGTACTTACTCCCCCTTTGACATAAATAGAAAATTGCACCAAGCATTTAAGCACCGGTACTACTCCTGAAGTAGAGTAGTCAACCTTTCATCAATCACTAAGGACTAATGCACTCTTGTACACTCTAATCAGATTTAGGGAAGGGAATTAATCCCAACTTCTCCTTGAGATACTCAAATGTATCCTTTGGTAAAGCCTTTGTGAATATGTCTCCTAGCTAATTCTTTGTACTCATATAGTCCAACATTACTTCCTTCTCTGCAACCTTCTCTCTTAGGAAGTGATACTTTATCTCAATGTGTTTTGTCTTTGCATGCATCACAGGGTTCTTTGACATATTGATAGTGCTAGTGTTATCACAATGAATAACAATAGGATAATCAATTTGAATACCAAAGTCTTTTATCATCTACTTAATCCACACAATTGTAGAACAATTTAATGCTACTGCAACATACTTAGCTTCTATTGTGGACTAATAAATACAATTTTTCTTCTTGCTTGTCCAAGTAACAAGCCTATCTCCAAGAAATACTACTCCTCTTGAGGTGCTCTTACATTTTCCAAGTTGTGATACCATAAACCATATTCTATAGTTCCCTCCAAATATATGAATATCCTTTTTACTACCATAAGATGACTTTGTTCAGGTTTTGCTGCAAATCTTCCAACTATGCCAACTACATTGGAAATGTCTAGTCTAGATTGAGTAAGATAGATTAGTTTACCAATCATAGACTTATACAAGGTTATGTCTACTATTTTTGAATCATCTTCTTTTGAAATCTTGCATTCAGTTATCATAGGGGTACTTACTGGCTCGCAATAATCCATCTTAAACTTCTTCAATATTTATTTCACATAATTAGATGATTAATGAATATTCCTTTGTTTGTCTACTGCACATTCAGTCCAAAAAAATACTTCATAGGACCAATCATGCTCATTTCAAATTCTCTCTACATCTCTTTAGCAAATTTGGCACTAAGCTTATCATTTCCACCAAAGATAATGTCATCAATAAATATAGCAACTAAAAATAGTCCACCAAGTGTCTCTCTTATGAATAAGTTATACTCTACTACTCCTTTCTTGAATCTAATCTTAGTCAAGTATCCATCAAGTCTTTCATACCATGCTCTAAGGGCTTTCTTGAGACCATAGAGGGCTTTCTTCAATCTGCATACCATATCAGGTCTATCTGATAATGTAATTCCTTCAGGCAATTCTATGCAGACTTC
Organism: Chamaecyparis obtusa; assembly: GCA_027943335.1. Classification (NCBI taxonomy): domain Eukaryota; kingdom Viridiplantae; phylum Streptophyta; class Pinopsida; order Cupressales; family Cupressaceae; genus Chamaecyparis; species Chamaecyparis obtusa. The sequence goes on from BSBK01002869.1 coordinate 280,427, forward strand.
TTCTTTCAGCTCTCCATTCAAGAATGCTAACTTGACATCCATCTGGTATACCTTAAAGTATTTGAATGTAGCATAGGCTAAAAACAACTTTATGGCCTCTAGTCTTCTTACAGGGGAAAATGTATTAGAATAATCAATTCCTTCTCTTTGAGCATATCCTTTACACACTAGTCTTGCTTTATTTCTTACTACTATACTTGTTGGCATTAAGCATGATTGTCATTAGTGACAACACTTATTCAGATCAGTACATACCAAGTAGATCAGTACATACCGAGCAGATCAGTACATACCGATAAGATCAGTACATATCGAGTAGATCAGTACTTACCGAGTAGAACAGTGCATACTGAGCTCACAAAGTTTCACAGTGTTTACCGAGTGCTGCATGGTTAAACAGGAAATTTAGTTTCTACCGAGTAACACTTTGTCTACCAAGTCTCCAGTATTTACCAAGTTTGAAACTATGACTGAGTGGTTAGTATGGACCAATTTTCCACATCTACCGAGTGCATGACGATGTCGAGTAACACAGTGGATACCGAGTATCAGAAAGTCACCGAGTTAGTTTGCAGTAACCGTGTAATTATATTTGGGCCGACTCAGTAATATTTGTGTTTACTTGTTTAAGAGCTGACTTTGTAATTGTTTTGGAATTGACTTAGATTGATATATAAACAATGATTTATGTCATATCCAATAATGAATGAAAAAAAAGAGAAGTATGAAAAAGAGAGAAAGGCAGAGATAAGAGAATTACAAAGGGCTATAGTAGTATAAGAAGTAGAAAAGATTTATCCATCACAGAAGGTGATTAGTACATTAGAGAATCTCAATCAACAAGTACAGTTGCATGTAAGAGATCTATTGTTTCATCCTAACAGGTGAATCAACTTGAAATCCTTTAACCGGGTAGACTTAACAGTCTTTGTAAAAATCTCTTAACCGAGTGCATACTTCTTTGTATGTTTGTAAATCCTCTAACAAGGTGGACCTAGCAGTCCTTATTGCTCCTAACAGGGCAGATCATCAGAAGTGATCATTGTAAGCCTTAACCAGCAAACTTTATACTGCAGTATTGAAGTTTTGTGGGTATCATCCCCACCCCAATTTTACTTTCTACTTGGAAGGTTTCTAGGTCACCAAATCTCTGTGTTTTAAGTGTTATGAATGTTTTATTCTTTCTATTACTCATGCATGCAGTCAGATTATCAATCTATTATTATTAAGATCTAAATTTGTTAAAAGTTTTTTGAAGTTACTGATTCACCCCTCCCCTCTCAGTAACCTAGATAGTCTTGAATATTTCTAGCAATTGGCATCAGAGCTCAGTGGATCTCAAAATAAAGTTTGACAGCTTGAGAAAAGATTCAGGACAATGGAGATATTCAGACTAAACAAAGTAATTGAGAATGAAAAGATAGATCTAGAAATGGCCATAACTCAACTCAAAGAAGCAAGAGAGCATCTTTCCCTTTCCCTAAAAAGAAGGAAGGAACTTGCAAATTAGATCAATGACCACTAGTATGTTGAAGAAAAGATTGAATATTTTTTCCCTTCAAGCAGCTCAGATGAAGAAAACAATGCAATCAAAGAACTTCTAGAAAAGAATGGATCTCTGCAAGAAGAAGTGAGAAAATTGAAAAGAGAACAGGAAATTCAGTCAACAAGATTCTGTGAAGTCTTGGAACAAAGAAACAAGATGAAAGATGAAATAGATGGAAAGAACAATGAAATCTAGAATAAAACTCTTCAGCTAGAAAATCTTATTGATCAAATCTCCAATGCAAATGAAGAAATCTTGACTCTAAGATCAAAAAATAAAAATATGAGAGAAGAGCTGAGATCTGAAAAGAAAATCAATTTAAGAGTGATGAGTGAGCTAGATGCTGAAAGGAAAATCAATGAGAGAATGTTGAAATCTCAAGAAGATATGAATCAGGTGTATGAACAAAACCTTCATAGGCAAAAAGGAAAAGCAGGACTTGGATAGAAAGAGGAAGGTGAATCCTCCAAACCAGGTACTCAAAAGAATCAGAAACCTACCTGTAATCATTGTGGCAAAATTGGTCATACTTCAAACAAATGTTGGAGCAATGGAAAAGCAAAATTCAATGGAAAATTCTACAATTGCAATCAGCTTGGTCATAAAGCAAATGAATGCAAGGAGAAACAGGATTTAAAGGCATATGTCACAAATGTAGCAAACAAGGTCATAAGGCATCAAAATGTAGAACCAAAACACCCAATCCAGTGGAACAAATTATTAAAGAAATGTTTGGTTGGGATTACAACACTTGGTGTAGATGTCATTACTATGGAGAATATGGACACATTGGCATGAATTGTGTAAGGCACCACTTGAGAAAAAGGGATTCTACCATAAGATGTTATAATTGCACTAAGCTTGGTCACATAGCTAAAAATTGCATGAATGTAGGCAAAATTGAAGGTGAAAAGAAAGCAAAAGCAAATAACATTAGGAAGAAGATTAGACAAAAGTGGATTCCTAAACCTACCGAGCAAACCAATCCTAAAGTCACTATTGAAGAGAGTGGCTCTATGAGCTCAAACTAGTCTCCAAGAAAGCACTGGAACTACATCTTCATAGACATATTACAAAATAGTTCCTGAACTAAAAGGAAGATAGATCCAAATTAGTATGCAAGATATAGCAGGATCACCAGAAGGTTGGTATCAGTTATCACCGAGCAAGGTTAGGAGTAACCTAACTTCATTTGGTTACCGAGTAAGGTCGGAGAAGTATGAATTCATATGATCACCGAGTTGCGGAGTCTTCACTAAGCAATTAATTCATAGTGGATGACAGCCTGTCTGATTCTATATCCTAATTCATACTGAGCATTAATGACAAAGTTTCAACAAAAGGAGTGAAATCAAGTTCACTATTCACTGTGAACAATAGTCTCCTAATGCAGTCAAGCATTTCAAAGCATATTTCAGCAAGATATTCTCTTTCCTCAAAGAATTTACTATGTTCACCGAGCTACCATGGCATCATCCAGCGCTAAAATGAAGAAAGATTTGGAAATGTTGGTTCATGGAGAATGGAAAGCACCAGATTTCAAACTCGTGCCCGCAATTGTCGGAACCCTAGACTCAAGTGGAGCTCAATCTCAGATTCCTCCTAAGGTACTTCTTATTAACAATATTCGCAGTCATTTTAAGTGTACAATTCAAGAGCTTGGAACCGTAGAGATATATAATATCCATGAGGAACTATGTGTTGATGGTGTTCTCAAAATGGAGCATCAACATTTGGAAGATAAGGGTTTAGTTCACATCACACACTTGCCTTGGAGCTTTCAGATAAAATGGATCAGATATATCCTTAGTCGAGTACATGAAGGTAAAATATGGCTTGAGCAACTAGTAGAGATTACGAAGAAGATGATTCACCGAATCACTGGTCTTCCCATGCTTGACAAAGCAAAATCTACAAAAACCCTAGGTTAGACGGAACTGGAAGAGAAAACCCTAGCTGAGTGGGATGGTAGAGGTATGAAGATAAGCAAAATTACTGATGCAGAATTGAAGTTTGGTATACATATCATATCTCACAAGATATACAGTTCAAGTCAGCAGAACAGTGTTCCATGTGAAGCAGTTGACCTAGCATATAAAATTGTAAAGAACAATCTGTCATTTGACCTAGCAGATCTTTTGTTGAGACAGTTCAACAAGAACATGGAGAGCATCAAAACCTCAAAGAACAATCCATGTAAGTTTGGCTCACTACTAGTTTGTTTATTTTTCTATGCTCAGAAGTTTTTCCCATCAAAAGGCACGATAGTACGAAGAAAAGATGTGCCGGTTCTTTATTAGATGAATGAATACATTTTAGAAATGGGTGACAATTTTGAAAGCATAATGGATAACTATTTTGAATCATTTAAAGAGAAAATGAACAATAGATTCTAGATTCCACAAAAATTGGTGGAAGATTACAAAGATGATATTTGTTTCATGGTGGATTGTGATAATCTGTATATACAGGCAGCAAAACCAAGGATTGTACATGTGAAACCTCTTCCCTATGAGGTAAATATTGATGAAACCAAGAATATTATTGAAGCCCTAATTAATCAACTTGTTAACCCTAAGACACCATATTTTGGGACATATGAAGAAGCTAAGGAGAGAATTGAGCTTAGTATAAAGCTTCCGTAGGTGGTTAACAAAGGAAGAAAGAGGTTGGCCAAAATACAAGCTAGCACACCTCTAATGTCAACCAAGGAAAAAGGAGAGGACTTTGAAGAAGAAGAAGAGAAAAAGGATGAGGAGGAAGAAGAAGAACAAGTACCAGCAAAGAAGAAAGGAAAAGTATTTATCACCAAGGCACCCAAGCAACCCCCTGCAGTATTTACAAGAAGGAGTGCAAGAGGCAAGGCAGGCAAAGTCAGTGAAGAAATAGTATTAAAAAGGCCTCCTCCTTCATTAAAGAAAAGATCAAGGATATGAAAGAACGATATGGAATTGCAAACTTCAGATCTCTCAAATATGAAATTAGATTTGAGGAAGAGCGACAGGAAATTGAAGATGATGTTATCGAGAAAATAGGAAGATGGAAATACTCACCTGAAGAGATAGCTTCTCAAATCCCTAGAACTCTACTGAACAAAATTAAGTTAAGATGGTCCAATGCAAGACAAACTGTCAAGGACATCTATGCCCAAACCTTGAAGCAATGAATGCCAAGTTTGAAAAATGCTGAAATTAATAAGGCATTGATAGATAATGAAAATAAGATGACACTCAAATTTAATAGTTGTTTGATTTTGATCAAAGATATTGAGTCAGTTGTGAAGAGTGCCACTGCCACATGGAAAAACATCTATAATCTTCACAAACCTAGTGTCGAAACAGTGATAATCAAGGATATTGATGATGACAGTGATGAACATGAAGAAGATACCGAGGTAGACAAGCAAAGTGATGAGGAAGATAACATTGTTCGGATAGCTGTAGAAGTCATTGCCTCACTTCCTCACTCTCCAGCAAAAGTTGCTACACCTAGCACAAAGATAACTTCAAGTATGATTATGACAGCTTCCATAGATACATCAAATGTCAAATCATCACTACCACAACTCAATGAATCATTGATAGAAATGACTACCACCTCTTTTACCAAGTTGTAGTCTCCTATCTCTATTTCAGTACCTACTTCCATATCAAGTTTTCTAGCAGTAAGTACCTCAGTTTTGGATACTTCAGTAAGTATTTCAATTTTTGATTCTACAATTGTGAATACTTCAGTTTTGAGCCCTTCAAGTATTCCAGTCGGTAGTCTATCATTTTTCACAGCTAGTCCTATAATGTCTACAATAACTTCTAGAAAGGCATTAAGTGCAATAACAGTTGATCCTAAGGCTCAACTGAGTACAAGATTTCTGAGTAAGAATGTAGAAGAGGATATAGACTTAGATGAGGAGATAGAGATTCCAAAATTAGACTTTGCAAATCTTTCAGTAGACCAAATGCAAAACATTGGTGAACTCCTTCAAAAGAAAGCAAAGTAGAAGAAACTAAAAGAAGAAAGGGACAAGGAATATAAAATTATTGAAGATGCAAAGGATATTTTGTCAGAAGCATTAGGTATTAAAGTTGACTCCTCTCAACATATTTTGTTACAGTTAGCTGAGGCAGTAAACAAGTTCCATGAGGATTCCTCTGCCTCAGAGAAGATTATTGAGAAAGCTGAGAAGAAATTTGACAATAAAGTGCTTGAGCATGTTGCTCAACATATAGCTATTAATCAGGTAGAATTATCTTCAGTTTTGATAGATATTGAATCCTCCTATTCTAATGTTACCTCACTTGTTGCTAAGCTATGTAATGTTGCCCAGTTCACTAAGGAAGTCAAGGAAAAATTGAATAAAATTTGAGGATCTGAAGGACAGTGTACAGAGGTTGCAACTTGAACCTAGTTCAAGCTCTACACATCATATGAAAATCACATTCCTATCAAATAGGAAGTCAAAATTATTAAAAGAAGATACAAAGATCCGGTCAAGACTACTAGATATTCAGAACATGATTCTTCCCATCATGGACATAATGCAAAAGCACATTGTTCACTCAAAAGAATTACTCCATGACAATCAATTTTCCATTGCAGACCACATGATTGAACTCTCTACAGAAGTCCAAATTGCACTCCAAACATGCAAGATTCTGTAAGAGAATTAGGATAGAACTCTGGCTCTAATCATGAAGGTACATTTTGATTTTCTTTCACATTTTGGATTCTCCCTGTAAAATACTTGTATATACACCTTTGGCATTATTGTCAAAAAGGGGGAGACAATGTATAGGAGAAAGTGTATAATATGAAATGGGGAGAAAGTACTCTATATAAGGGAGTCATGTAATGTATAAACATAAACAGCAGTTTGACAAAGATAAATTTTGAAAAATAAAAAAAAAATTCAGCATGATTCTTGTATATAAGTTTTGACTATAAGTGTTTTTGTCACTAATGCCAAAGGGGGAGATTGTTGGCATTAAGCATGATTGTCATTAGAGACAACACTTATTTAGATCAATACATACCGAGCAGATTAGTACATACTGAGCAGATCAGTACATACCGAGTAGATCAGTACATACCAAGCAGATTAGTACATATCGAGCAGATCAGTACTTACCAATTAGAATAGTGCATACCAAGCTAGCAAAGTTTCACAGTGTTTACTGAGTGCTGCACGGTTAAACAAGAAATTTAGTTTCTATCGAGTAACACTTTGTCTACTGAGTCTCCAGTATTTTCCAAGTTTGAAACTATGACCGAGTGGTTAGTATGGATCGAGTTTCCACTTCTACTGAGTGCATGACAATGCCAAGTAACGCAGTGGATGTCGAGTATCAAAAAGTCACCGAGTTAGTTTGCAGTAACCGTGTAATTATATTTGGGCTGACTCAGTAATATTTGCATTTACTTTTTTAAGAGCCGACTTTGTAATTGTTTTGGAATTGACTTAGATTGATATATAAACAATGATTTATGTCATATCCAATAATGAATGAAAAAAAAGAGAAGTATGAAAAAGAGAGAAAGGCAAAGATAAGCAAATTACAAAGGGCTACAATAGTATAAGAAGTAGAAAAGATTTATCCATCACAGAAGGTGATTAGTACATCAGAGAATCTCAATCAGCAAGTATAATTGCATGTAAGAGATCTATTGTTTCATCCTAACAGGTGAATCAACTTGAAATCCTTTAACCAGGTAGACTTAACAGCTTTTTAAAAATCTCTTAACCGAGTGCATACTTCTTTGTATGTTTGTAAATCCTCTAACAAGGTGGACCTAGCAATCCTTATTGCTCCTAATAGGGTAGATTAGCAGAAGTGATCATTGTAAGCCTTAACCAGCAAACTTTATACTGCAGTATTGAAGTTTTGTGGGTATCATCCCCACCCCAGTTTTACTTTCTACTTGGAAGGTTTCTGGGTCACCAAATCTCTGTGTTTTAAGTGTTATGAATGTTTTATTCTTTATGTTACTCATGCATGTAGTCAGATTATCAATCTATTATTATTAAGATCTAAATCTGTTAAAAGTTTTTTGAAGTTACTGATTCACCCCTCCCCTCTCAGTAACCTAGATAGTCTTGAATATTTCCAACATATACCATCTAATTTCATCTTGTTTCTGAATATCCACTTAGTTCCAATTACATTCTTATCACTAGGCCTAGGGACCAATTCCCATGTATCATTCTTAATTATCTGATCTAGCTCCTCTTTCATTGCTTCATGCCAATCTAAATCATTACATGCATCTTCAACCCTTAAAGGTTTAATCTGTGAAAGTAAACATACCTCTTCATCAGTTGTGGAATTCTTTGCTTTCGATCTTGTCATGAATTTTTTGTTCTAATCTCCAATGATATCTTCCTTTGAATGGTATCTAGATGTGAATTTTGGAACATTAGGTGTGACTATCTCATCTTCCTTTTGTGTTTCTTCTTCACTTGTTTCAGGGTCATTGAATAGAACACCAATGCTATCAAACATTTCTTCAACAACAGCTTCACTACTAGTAGGTCTAGGTTCTTCTTCAATCATAGGTGCATAATTATGATATCTTTCTTGAATCATGAACTTTTCATCAATCTTAACATGAGCACTTTCAATGATCTTCTTTCATCTCAAATTGAAACATCTATAATCTTTTCTTTTAGTAGAGTAACCAAGAAAAATACCTTCATCACTTCTTGCATCAAACTTTCCTATGGCTTCATCTCTCTCGATGTAGCACTTGCTTCGAAAGATTCTAAAGTATTTCACTATAGGTACATTACCAAACCATAGCTCATAAGGTGTTTTATCTATGCCTGGCCTTAATTGAATTATATTGATTGTATAGACTACAGTATTAACCGCATCTTTCCAATAGGTGTGCACCACCTTTCCTTCAATCATGATAGTGCGCATTGTGTGAAGAACAATCCTATTCCTTCTTTCTACTATTCCATTCTATTGAGGGGTTCTAGGTGCACTTAACTATCTCTTTATCCCATGTTCTTCATAGTACTAATAAAATATGTCAGAGGTGAATTCTCCTCCTCTATATGATCTTAGACATTTAATCCTCAATCCAGACTCATTTTTAACCTTAGCTTTGAATATTTTAAACTTTTCCAAGGCTTTTGATTTTTCATTTAAGAACCCAACCCACATCATTCTAGAGTAATCATCAACAAACAAAATAATGTACCTTTCACCATAGTATGATCTTGTTTGAGTTGGTCCATATAAGTCTGTATGTATTAGATCCAACTTGTTCTCTACTGAATTGTTCTTTCTCTTGAATGGATTCTTTACATGCTTTCGCATTACACATTCTCTACATATTTTTTCAATTGGCTTTGCTATGATTGGAAGATCTCTTACTTCCTTTACATTTCTTATCTTCACTATGTTTTCAAAATTAATGTGACATAGTCTTTTATGCCATAATCAACTATCATCTACTTTAGCAATAAAACAACTTGCTTCAAGATTGAGCTAAAATAAAATACCTTTAGTCTTTGAACTAGATGCTATCCTCTCTCATTCTTTATTACTTATGATGCACTTATTGTCTTTGTATTCCAATTGATATCCTTTTTCAAGAAACGTCCCAACACTCAATAAGTTATGCAGCAAACCATCAACATAAAGAACATCATCAGTGTTGTTCTTTCCATCCAAGGTGATAGCTCCTCTACCTATGATAGATTAGCTCCTCTACCTATGATAGATTTAGGAGTGTTATCCCAAAATCTAACCATGTCACCTTTCTATCTATCTAGAAGAAAAAATATATCCTTGTCTCTGGTCATATGATGTGAGCAACCACTGTCAATGATCTAATCTATCTTGATGTCAGCTTGTGAAATCAGTTCCAATTCTTGATCTTTATCTTCAAGGTTCATTTTCTCCATGTCTTCAAGAGAAATGAATCCAATTTCCTCTTTTGCTAATTCTTCATCTAATACTCCATCACCAACATAGTAACATTCTTTTGTATACTTAGGCTTGTAGTTATTCTTGAACTTCTTGACTCTTGTAGGATATTTAGAAGCAAAGTGACCAATCTTATTACATGAAAAGCATTTGAATGGTAACTGAACTTCATATTTCCCTTCTCCTTTTTTTTATTTCTTAGAAATCATAGAAATAAAATCATCTAGATGTTTATCATCATCCTCATCATCAAAACTATCAGAGGTGTTCAAAGATTTCTTAACATAGATTGAGGCTTTGAATGTTGTTTCACTTTTTGGCTCTGTCTTCAATCTTGATATCTCAAAAGCTGAAAGCTTGCTGATTAAGGTCTCTCTTTTGAAGTCTTTTGTGGATTGCATAGTTTCATCTAGGATGCATATCTTCTTGTCATATTCTAGTGTCAAGGTAGTCATTAGTTTGTCCATTATGTCTTCTTTTGAAATTTCTCCACCATTATTTCTGATTCTAGCAACTGCTTCATTAATCCTTTGATTGTAGGCTCTAACATTCTCATCAGGTAACATCTCTAATTTATTGTATCTTTTCTTCCATGTCTTTCTACATGCAATCTTGGCTTGAATATCTCCTTCAAACATGTCTTCTATATACTTCCATAACTTATAGGCTTTGTCCATCTTCTTGATCTTTGAAAAATCACTATTAGATAGGGTGCTGATGAGGGCTTCCTTGTGATGTAGTCAAGGATGGGGGATCTAATTATGGATTTTTTAACCTTGCAACCAAACACAAAGATAGTGGACACATAGGACATTGGTAGGCACTCCAAGAAGGATCTAAACTTGTACCTGCAAGTCACCAAAGAATCTTCTGCTACCTAAGCTCGCAAGATACTAACTCTACTTTCACAGATCCACACATCTACTACTACCCTTTCACAGATCTAAACTTTTCTACTACCCTAAAAAACTACCCAAACATCTCCTTAAATACAAAACTCCAGCCACAAGTCAGCTTTACAAAAAATTACATCCCAAAAGCCAGTCGGCTTCCAAAAGATACAAATATTAAATGCCAAACATCAGTCAGCTCACAAATAAATTAACAAATATTTAATTCATGAAGTTGGCCTCTAGATCCACATAGGATAATGAAACACACTAGATCTAGGTCCTCACACATCCAGCGGTCAATCCATAACTCAAGGAATGCAACCTAGATTAAATGCACCAGTTGGCCAAGCCAAATCTCCAAGAATAACTATCAATAATCTAAACTACCGAGCATCAGGAAATATACCAAGAAACCATACCAACCAAGCTCCTCAAGCATTACCAAGAACCAAAAATGTTGAGTCTCCTTCAATGACTGAGCTTCTTTCAGTGAGTGAGTCCTACAACAACTGAGCCACTTTAGAAACTAAGCAACACACATGAACACCAAGACCCCATCGGTAATCGAGCACTGAGCAACAAAACACCAAGTCACCAAGTGACTAACATCCACCAAGATCCACTAGAACTTCCAACTGAGAATCACCATCAAGACTGAGAAACACCAGTCTTCTACCGAGATCACTAGCCAAGTAACCGAACTCCATGAAATAGTTATAGAGACTGCTAGAATCTTTAGGAACCAAGCAATTAGCCAGGATGCCAGTGCATCAAACTCCTGGGGTACAAAGAAAAGTGTGTCCCACACTTTCTCACCAAAGGGAACATCTAAAAACCACCAACTCCACTTCATCTTCACAAAAGGTTTCCACTCCATCACAAGAAAGAGAACCAATCTGCAACCCAACCAATCAGTATTTCCAACCACCTAAACAAACTGAGCCTTCAATCCATCACCAAGGATCAAGGTAGAATCACATCCCAGAATCTCATTACAAGACTTATCACTGTCAACTAGCAACTCAAGTCCACAACCAACAAACAACATTAGCACCACTACACTAAATAGAAATAATTTGGTAACACCAACATTAGGAAGGTGTTTAGCAACAAGAAACTCTTCACCAACAACAATGATGTAGGAGCATCCTAGGTGTAAGAGCAATCTTGCATCACCCAAAAATATTTTTGGTTTCTTTTCAATAAGGCCTATTTTGTTCAAAGCTGCTATTTTTGGAAAGTTACTATTTTTAGTAAGTTTTTTGTTCATGCTTAGAATGGTCTATTTTATTCTTTAGAGGTTCATTTTGGTCATATCAGCCTGCCAGTAAATTTTCACTACCAGATCAACTACAATTTTGAAGATATTGAAGATTTTTGGTATTGGTAGTAGGGTACAAAAACTTTGAACTCAGTTTTGAAAGCTTTAGAGGCCTCGGATGAGGTCAAAACTTTGGCCAAATGGAGCTTGTACAAGTTAGACATTGTAGAGTGCTTCGTGCCCTTTCTAGATTGGGCTCATAATAGTCAATTGGGTAAACGGGTGATGACTTATGGTCTCCATAAGTTGGGTCACCTGAAATGGTGAAAAATGATTTTTCTTCAAAATTTATGTTTGGGTTTCAAAAGTCATTTTGAGTCGACTTTGATGTAATAAATTGAAAAATAAAATAATTCTAAGTTTTGTCGGCCTTGATGGTTAAATTTCTAGAACCTTCTCAGGTGTTGGAAAATTGCCTATATAAGGAAGGCCGTAGTGTTGCCTTAGGCAGTTCATAATAGTTCTGGGTAGATTTAGGTAATAATTCAAGGCTTTTTCCTATAGAATATTTTAAGGGAAAATTCCCATGTGGTTTTGCATATTGTAATTCTAAAATTTGTAATTCCACATTTGTGGAGATAATAAGAAGCCCATTTTCTGTTCTTGCAATTTGTGTTATTTCTCTATTTTTGTTGTGTTTGTGGTATTAAGGGGAGCACCCTTCATCAAGTGGTATCAGAGTGGGAGTTCATGAGTGTGTAAATAGATCACCGACTATGGGGTAGTTTGCATTAGGACCGTGGTTAGGGCTCCAGCAAGTAGCGCAAAAATGCTTCCACGAAGGCAACGTGGCAGAAGAGCTAGTGGTGTGACACTTGAGGTTAGAGCGCTCTAGAGACAAGTACGAGTATCATAAGAAGAGATTTGCTAAGGAATGAATATTAATGTCAGAGATGAAAGAGATGATGAAGCTGAATAAGGAATCTCTAAAGGAGAAGTTGAAATTGTGAATCTGGAAGAAGAAAGACTTTTCCAAGCCATTTCCAAAATCAGGAAAAGACCTAAGATTGAGGTTCCTACATTTTCAAGAAATTTTAACCTAGAGGAATTGATCAACTAGATCAATAAATGTGAAGAATATTTTGAGTATGAAGATATTAAGGATCCTAATAGGGTCAAGTTTGTGAAGGCCAGACTAAAGGGTCATGTGAAGATCTGGTGGCAAGAGATTCAATTGGATGGAAATAGAAGAGGAAAGGATAAAATCACAAGATAGGATCAGATGGTGGATAAATTAAAGTGACAGTTCATTCCTGTTGATTATGAGCTTGACCTACTGAAGAAAATGCAAAGTTTGAAGCAAGCAGGAAGATCTGTTTAGGAGTATACAAAGGAATTCTATCGAATCCTCATCAGGACAGGCCATGCGGAAGCTGATAAGGAGAAAGTTGCCTATTACCTTAATGGGTTGAGACCAAGCATTTAGGAGGAGTTGAATTTGGTTTGAATGAATAGTATTGAAGAGGCATACTATTTTTCCCTAAAAGTAGAGGAAAAGTTGAACAAGAAGTTTGAGAGAAGACAAAATGAAAGAGGTCATGGTGGAAGATCTGGTGAACGGTCAGATGGAGGCTGAAATGAAGATCCAAAAAAGAAGGATGAGGCCAATAGTAGTTAGAATTAGAGAGGAAACAATTCTAATCATTTCCATGATGAGAATAATAGAGCTCAGAGAGGAAGAGGAAGAGGACAAGGATCTAGAAGAGGAGGCTTCCGTGGAACATGTTTTCACTGTGGAGAAGAAGGTCATAGGGCATATGAATGTCCTTAATGCCAAGTAAGGACAGATAGGAGGAATGAAGGATAAGTCAAAGTTGCATATGTGGATGAAGATGCCAAATCATCACATTCTGAAGATATTGATAGAGGAGAAATACTAATTAATAGAAGAGTCCTAAGTCATGAGAATGAACCTAAGCAAAGGAGGAGCCTGTTTCATACTAGGTGCAAGTGTGAAGGTAAATGCTATGATGTGGTTATCGATAGCGGAAGCAATGACAATTTAGTGTCAGAAGAGATCGTGAAAAATTTGAAGATCAAGAGAGAGAAACACCCACATCCATATCAGATTTCCTAGGTGTAGGATGACCACAAGGTCATGGTTAATGAACAGTGCCTAGTGAAGTTCAAGATTGGTGGGTACCATGATGAGGTACTATGTGATATCATACCTATCGATGCATGTCATATGTTGTTGGGTAGACCATGATAATTTGATAGGCATATTGTACATGATGGTTGTGCGAATACCTATTCCCTAAAAAAGGATGGAGTGTGAGATAAGCTAAAGCCATTGAAGGAGACATAAGAAAAGGTATGTGGTAATGCAAGAATAACTTTTGTTGATGGAAGAAAATTCCTAGATAATATGAGGCATGAGCATGTGTGTTTTTCTTTAATTCCAAAAGCTGGTAATCATTTTTTTGTATTTTTGATCTTTTGATTTTTTTTGTATTTTTCACATTTTCTATTTTTTTTTATATTATCAAGGCACCTGTTTACTAGGTTTTCACCAGGATAATAGATACATCAAAGTGCCTGTTTGCCAAGTTTTCACTAAGATGATCATTTTTTCAGGACATTTTGCAATTTTTAGGATTTTTTGCAATATATCAATTTTTAGGATTTTTTCAGGATCAATAAGTATGTACATGAGCACATAGAGAATGTCAACTATAGAACTTCTTTAGATGAAGAGCATTGATGGGCTCTTTGAGTTTCTCTCCTTTAGTGGTGATCCCTAGAAACACAGTCATTTGTAGTAGTAGCTAGCTAAGAAGTTGTAGAATTAGAACCAGATGTTGTAGCAGTAACAGGAGATCCAACCAGTAGTGTCCAACTATCGAGAGATCCATAGTCAAGGAAAGATCACTTAAGTGAGACCCATAAACATCCTCGTGGACACATCTTAACTCTTTATTAGATTTCCCACGCTCTAAATGATTAGGAAGAGTACATTCTAGATTTTTCTTAGTCATGCCATTAGCAATAAGGAGATACTGATACACACTTTGGGAAAAGGCAAGATGGGGTGAAGAGTGTAAAGTATGAGAGGCAAGGGTGATGGAATGGAGGGAAGCATGAGAATTTTGGAAGCTTGAATGACAATTTTGATTTTTTCTTTCTTTGGAATCCACATAGCTTTTGAATTTTTTCTTCTTTACTTTGAGGTGCTTTTGATGACAATGCCTATAGAATGGATTTTTAGATCCATTTTTTATTTCATTTTTTGGCTTTTGATTATCTTCCTCTTTTTGAGGACCTTTGCGGTCTTTTGAACACCTCTATTGCTTTTTTCTTTCTTCGGAGTCACATGTCGATTAGATGGGACATGGTGACCTTGAGATATAAGTGGATTCTTATTATTTTTGCTTTTATGTTGTACATCCAAGTTACTTCCAAAAGACTCGAGAATTGTGGATGAAAAAGGCTTATATGACTGGTTTAGGTGGAGAGATGGAGATGGAAGTGGACGAGCCACTTTTTTGGGAGATGAAGGGGGAAGAAAAGTCAATGGGATGGGCTCAAGTGCAAATATGTCAATATCATCCTCATCATTCATTAATGCATTAGATAGATCAAGAAAGTAATCTTCCATAGAGCGTTGTCGATTGTGAGTCATCCTAGAAGAGTCAAATAAGTTTGGAGGAATATTATGTGAGCCTAACCAAGATGGTCTATTCAAGAGTTAGGTCCCCTTTCAGGTGGTAAGAGTGCACGAATAGGAACCATTTCAATTCTGGATCTACCAATATTCCATGAATCTATAATAGAATGGGGTCTTACATACCCATGATTTGCAGGAGCAGTAGGAGTGTAGCTTGGAGTATATGACCTAGGAGCCATAGGAATGATCTCCACAGGAGGATGGAAAGGATCATCATCAATTTCTTGATCTCGAGGATCATATCTTTCTCCTCTTTCTGAGTTGTTAAGATTAGCATATAGGTGCATAGCATCAACTAGTATTTCTATAGTAGCATCTCATATAGAGTCCCATTCAGCAAGAGACATAGTCGGAGGTAGACTTTCTTCATTGTTGTCATCTAATATAGGAAGTGTTTCTTTAATAGTAGGATCTTGTTCAGTAGTAGAAGTAGAAGAGTAATCTGGAATAGGCATACCTTGAGGCATATCCAAGAGAAGAGAAGCATCCAATATTTGCTCCCAATTAGTATGTGTGCCATTAGAGTTGGCAACAGTAGGAGTCTATTCAATAGCAGAAGTGGTGGAACAATCTAGAATAGGCATACCTTGAGGCATACCCAAGATAAGGGAAGCATCCAATAGTTTCTCCCAATTAGTATGTGTTCCATTAGATGTAGTGACATATTCAGTAGTAGCTATAGTAGTAGAAATCTGTTCAGTAGAGTGTATAAAATCCTCTTGGTGAGGACCAAGATCATGTTCTTGAAGCACTTGAGAAGGTAGATAAGACTCTTTCTGGTAGTCTGAATCAAGATTTTGATCATTCAAAGGTCTTTCATATGTCATAGGCTGAATCTGTGTTTCTTCATCATCTAAATCTGCATGTGAGTGCAAGCTGCAGCTAGGTTTGTCAAGCTTATGGCCCTGATAGCCAATACTAAATCTGTCTTCAGAAGGTTCCTCACAGGAACATGGAGATGGAGGGAGAGTTGTCAATGTCAACATGGACTCAATTTGATATTCCTCCATGCCAATATCTTTGATCTTCAAAGTCTTTTCTATTTCTTTTAGCTTAGCATCATAGAACTCAATGGACGCTCTATTGGTGGGAACAAAGCTATTTGTCGCTTGGGTAAGCATCTTAGCAGAGCAAGTATTTTGGCCAACACTATTTTCAATGAGGATGCGAGGGATACTCTTGGGACCTTCCATAAATTCAATGTGCAGCGGAGCATCATGCGGATGGCTTAAGGAATGATCATCTTCTTTGGAAAAGCACAAATAGTGAGGCGAAGTTAAATGACCCACCATAGATTGGAACTGATTGAGATCAAGATCTTTGGGGATGTTTTCCTCAGTGAGGGCTTTATCCATAGATAGTTTTGGTTTGGATGTCAAAGGTTCAGGACCTTTGAGCATGATCTTTACACGAGATTGAGTGATAGTGTTCGCACAAGCTAGAGACTGTGTGGAGTTATACGAGGGAGGTGTAGGGCCTCGCAAGATAAAGGGAGTTTTAGGTTTAGGAGTATCCTCACTCCCTGGAGCAATGATCATGTCACAGTGAGAGATCCAAGGTTTGTTTCTAGAAAATTTGGAAGGCGATTAAGCTTCTGTCGTAGCCTTCTCAGTGGCATTGACTGTTTGCATGCTAGAGCTGAGATTAAAGATAGACTTTAAGGGTTTTGGCATCACATTGTCAACAACCCTGTCATTCATAAAATCTATGTTTTTGTTGATAATCTTATCCTTATCCTTGTTTGAGGGAGAAGGTCCTTGCTTGTTGTCTTTGTTCAAAGTCAATTCTCCCTTCTTGACCATAAATGCTTCTATCCTCACAGCCCACCTAATCATATTGTCAAAAGTGAGGGGACCTTGTAATCGTACTTCGTATCCAAAATTTGGGACAAGATTGTCCAAGAAGATATCAAGCTTTTCAGACTCAGGTAATTCATGCGGATACTTTGTGCATAGTTGTCTCCATCTCTGGAGAAATGTTAGGAGAGGCTCCCCTTATCATTGTTTCAAATTGGAAAGGTCTCGAATGTTGACCTGATATTGAATATTATGGGATTGATCATAACTCTTTTCATTTTGAGATTGACCATGACCTTGGTCATTTGGAGATTGCTTATGACTAGCGCTGGATTTATCTACCCTTGGGAAGGGGAATGGATCTCCCATATTGTTGGTAGTATTCTGAGAGATCGTGAAAGAGTCGATAGGTTCAAAAGAATCAATAGGATCAATTCTAGAAAGTGACCCTTTAGAGTCTTGCTAGTCTTCAAACAATGGGTTATAATATTCTTGAAATAATAAGTCAAACTGTATCTGAAACAATGGATTGTAATACTCTTGGAATGAGGAGGAATGTGAGGATCTCTCACAAAGTTCAAATTTCATAACAAATTCAGGATGACCTATGTCTTGATTACGAGGTTTACTTTGATCTTGATCAACGTTCTGAATGGGATAAGTCTTGCCACTTTGAGTCATGACAGTCATAGATGAAGATGTAAAGAGAAAAGATTCAGGAAAAAGCTAGACTTTGTCTCTAAGATAACGAAAAGGAGATAAATGGCTAGAACAGCCAAGATGCAAGATGAACCTGGTACGAATTATCAAAAAGAGATGGCTAGAACAGTCGAGATAAGACAATCACAACGCAAAGTACAAGAGCATAATGAGATAAGGTAGACTAATGAGAGAAAATACAAGTCAAAGCAGAGATCGATCGATTCCTAACTCAAGACAACCAATTTCTGATGGTGAATGAAAGGAAAATAGAAAAATAGATCATGGAAAAAAAAGGTAGATCAGATTTATGTCATTGATCAAGCACGTAAGATAGCAATCAAGGAGTTCAAGCAAACAGTCTTCAAGCAATGGGCAAGGGACAAAGTAACCTTGCGCACGAATAGGAATAGTGACTTAGTATTTCTACTCCCTAAGGACTCTACTTGTGTATGTTCTTGAGAATGTTTTAGTAGGCACTTAAAACACAACAACATCCTAGCAAGTTATCTACAAGGATATACATGGTTTTTCTAAAGGGAGTCCTCAATATACGCAAGGTACGTGAGGCCCAAATCCATAGATGAGAAGAATTCAAAATCACACAGTCAGGGGAAGATGGTAACCCAAATCTCCTCCTTCACTTCTCAAAGGTATAAAGTTTTTTGAGGCTTAGCCAAGAGTGAAATCTAACTCATTCCCAAGAGAGGTGTATTTGGATTCACCTCCCAATATTTATACTCTGTTGGAACACGGGAGTTAAGGTTGTCCCTTGAGGTGATGAAATCCCCAAGCAGACCTTCTAGAAATAAAAAAGTAAGTAATTCTCTATCAAAAGTATTTAAAGCACTAAAGGTGGAACACTTAACTCTTCAAGTAAATGTGAAGTGAGTCCAAAAGTGGAACATTTAACTCTTTAAGTGAATGTGAAGTGAGTCCAAAAGTGGAACATTTAACTCTTCAAGTGAATGTGAAGTGAATCCACAAGGTGGAACATTTAACTCACACAAACTCAAAGTGAGTCCAAAAGTGGAACATTTAACTCCTCACACAAACTCAAAGTGAGTCCAAAAGTGGAACATTTAACTCCTCACACAAACTCAAAGTGAGTCCAAAAGTGGAACATTTAACTCTTCACACAAACTCAAAGTGAGTCCACACCTTAGAAAACTAATGAGTTCTAAAAAAGCACAAAAGGGTTGCCTGGTGGAACAATTAACGCTTCTTTCTATGTAGACCCCTCCCCTTTAATGTGGTGCTGATCTTGCAACCACGGGGTGAAACGAGGGGCTGGCAGATGAGTGAGTCCAATAACCCAAGATAGCAATCTAGATCAATCACAAATAATCTAAGACTGCTAATCAATACTACTCATAAGTGCAAAAGGGTTTGAATCATGAAATATTTAACTTTCCAAGTAAACATGAAGTGAGTCCACAAAGTGGTGCATTTAACTCTTCATGTAAACAAGGAATGAATCCATGCCCTCAATCACTCAATGAGATATTTGATATTGGAGCCAAGAATTACTTAAGGTTTAAACACAAGCATTCACTTACATAAACTTGTATGAAAGAAAATCTATGTTCATTCATTTCCCATTAAGAGCATCAATTAAAATGTGTTCTATGAAAGCATGTAAACACTCAAGCCAAACACATGAGAGGTTCAATTTTAATCCCAAAGTCCAAATGTTATAGAGATTTTAAGAACTCACCTTAGGTCCAAAGATCTACAATCCAGCATTTAGCACACATCTGAAAGTACAAAATCAAGACAAATCAATGGCAAACCATAAGATATGTAACATTGTTGTCTTCAAGACAGTCTTTAAAGATTGATTTATTTGACCCATAAAATCACAATATTAAAATTTCTAGAAAGAATGAAGTTTTTATCCAATATCAAGAACTACCATTTCCCAAAATTACAAGGTCTTATGATTCAATTTGGTTCCTCAACCAATAACCTTTTCAGACTGTAATTTTTCTATCATAAATCAGATTTAAAACACCAAACCCTGCCTAGGGAATCACATATCTTTCTCAAAAATAATCCAAATGAAACTAAACCAATTTTACATTAACTATTAATGAATATAGTTTCAAAATATGTAAGCCATTTATTTTTACCATTCATAAATCATTTTTTAAGAGCAAATCATTGCCTGCAACTCCAATCCAGATTGTTAAAAATCAATTTTCACTCAAATGTCCATAACTTTCACAAATCTGCATAAAAATGACTCAAACCAAAAGGAAATGAAAGCTAATTGACGTATCTTTCCAATGAATATTATTAGAGATCTTGATTCTTCATAATTTGTCTGTACCAGACATTTCAATCTGACTGTATTCAAAGAATCTTAAATTTGCAAATACCCACTTTCACCAAAATGATCATAACTTATTCATTTCTTTATAAAAATGAACCAGACCAAAATCATGATAAAGAGGATTCATCATTCTATCCATCCATTACTATATTACAAGTTTTCAAGCTGTACATGGCCGTACAAGGCCTAGAACCAACACTAAAATTGAAAAACCAATCAAGAAGGAGGCCATAAATTGATCTTTTCTGCCCCACGGTGGGTGCCAAAATGTATGTTACTGAATGTGACCTCTAAATCAGACACAACACAACATGGTCATTATTTACTTGATAGAATTTGGAAGAGAGTATGAAGAACTCAATCCAAATTCCATGGTGAGGCGACCTGTTGCCTCCTATGTGAATGGGGTGTTTGAATACTCTCAGAATGAGAGCCAACAACCGGGAAACCAATTCAAAAAATGGAGGATTTCCAAGAAGCAATAAAGATGAGCAAGATGAAATTAATCTAAAATGAAGTGCAATTTAATCTAAGAATGAGGATGCAATTAATCTAAGAGCTTGAAAATAAAGATGAGATGCAACTTAATCTAAGAACTTGAAACAAATATGATATTAAACTAAGAACAAATAAGCAAATTTAGTCTAAAATGTGATGCAAAGATTATACTAATAATGAGATATTAATCTAATAAATGCAATAAAAAGTTTTGAAAACAATGAATCAAATGAGACTAAAAAAATGCCTATAGTGTAGATGCTCTAAAAAATTGCTCTCTCTTGAATGAGAAAAAGAGGTTCATTAAATAGAGAAGCCCGAAGAGGAATGAAGAGTTTCTTGATTTGAAACTCCTGACTTTTCATTCCCCTTTGAGACAAAAAGGTATGAATTATTTAATTAAAAGAATGAAATTTTCCACATGTGGGGAGTGACCTTTCGAGTAATTTAAATTATTAAATTAAAATAAAGAAGTGTCCATTCAATTAACTAAATATTTATTAATTCCTTTTTGAGTGTAATTAGCCAAAGGGGTGGATTTTAATTTAATTCAAAGTGCTTAGGACTTTAGAACTAAATTAAATTATCATAGAGGTAATTTAGCTAATTAAAGTCAAGGACTTTAAGAATTAATATTAATATTTGATTATTGCAATTTATGGTCTTTGCAATTGACATCAAGTCAAATTAAGTCAGGTAGGAGAGAGAAAATTGCCTAGGGAACTAGGACTTTGGTGATGTAAAATCGAAATAATGCACCAAAATTGATGAAATTAAATAGGTGCCAATTTTGGGGTATTACAACTATTAAGACAGATGATAGGAAAATTCTATCTCTTATCAATATCCTTCAAACAGTAACAGCAAGGTGGCTCCACTTCCTTGCAAAGATTTCCAAACACGTATATATTGATAAATGACACAATTTGTATATAAAAAATCTCATTAATTTGATTATTTTGAAAAAAGTTTTAATTGTATGAATAAAATTGAAAGAAAATGAATACAAGTATTAAATATATTCTAAATTTAATAAATAAAAAATTAATTAAATAGATATATAATTTAATTAAAAATATTAAAATCTTTTGCTTGGGTTGAGGTTTGCCTCCTCTGAAGTGTAATCCTTTGTTGTTGCTCTCTCTATTTTTAATATAAAAAAATTCATATTATAGAGAAATAAAGTGAACAAAACCAAAGATCAAATAATAAAAAAACTTGGTAAAAGATATATCAATGAAAGCATTAGAAGAAAGTAATCTATATCATAATCAGATTTAAAATATGAAAAATTCAGTTGAAAAAAATTAAAAGAAAAACATAGGTAAGATTTTATGTTGTGTAGAAATCTCTATGTTAACCATAAAATATAGATGAATTTAGATTTTTTACAAGAAAAAAAAAATTGCATTCACAAATTAATTCAAATAATGTGAAAATGTGAAATATTGACATGTACTTGTAGAAGACAAATCATCTTTTTAGATCTAGAGTGATTTGTCCCTTAATAGTATACATCAAAATTTCACAAGACATCTGAATTTGTAAAATCCCTTATTTCCAAAAATTTCCAAAACAAAGAGAAATGGGAAAATAGAACTGTAACCTCATAAGTAGAAGATATTTTCCTACTTATCAATTGATGAGCTTGAGGGGCTTTTTAATGAATGGTTCATAAGGCACAACATTTGGTGAAGGTTTTGCAAATGAGGATGCAAGTAGAGTGGGTTTAACCATGGAGGAAACTCCGTAGTTAAGCGCGCTCGAGCTGGAGTAGTACTAGGATGGGTGACCTCCCGGGAAGTCCCGGTGCTTCACCTCTGTGAGCATCACCTAGATCCAATGAATGCTAAGTGTTCCATTTCATTCTCATGAGAGATGGGTTCGGTGAACCACTACTCATGAATCATGGGTCAATGAGTTTGACTAAAAAAAACTACACAGTTACATGATAGAACTGTCTCCTATTAATTTATGTGTCAACATTTTACATGATCTCTTGTGTTTTCAAATTATTTAAATCCTTAAGATCCCTTACTTTCGAGACATGCTCTTCTCCCATTACTACACTTACGAAAATTTCAAGGAGCATTTTCCACATTAGTTGAATCCCTAAAATCCCTCCATTCTAGATTTTCCGAAAAAAAAATAAAAATGTATCCCATTAATACGTGTCATACACATCTATACGATCCCTCGCAATTTCACATGGTAATGATGCAAAACGGAAGAGACGTTGGTGCGTTTGAAATTTCCACAACAAATCATTGGGCATATCCCTCTTCTGATTCCAAATTAATGTGGAAGTGAAGAAAGTCAAATGAAACGTCAGTAATTTAAGTGACTCTTTCACACAGTATCGTACAGTATTCTACGCAGAATGACAGAATTTGGAGTGGTTGAATTAAAATGTCAAACTTGTTGAAAACTTACAGTCGCTGAGGACAAACATGCCGACGCAATTGCCGACTATTTCACACTCGCAATTGTTAAATAACATTAGTGAACTGTAAATTTTTGTTTTTATCTGTTTGACAATAGCATGAAACGAGTAAAAGTGTTCACAGTTTTTTTAACGAATATGTTTAGCACAGAGCCAAATTGCCTTTAGTTATGGTGGAAAATCTAAAACTTTATTTTTTAAATTTCATTCATAACTAATTAGGTTTTATGGGATGAATGCAGCTGTTGATCTTTTGGCCAATGAAGTAGTGGCATTGATAGAGACACAGACATCAGAGGCTACGTCCTTCGTATCAGATCTCGCAGAGGCAGCGAATGTACCAATTCTCTCATTATCTTTCTCAAGTCCCGCGATCTCCAAACAGAGATTCCCTTTTTTTGTTCGCATGGCACACGAAGATCGCATTCAGATGAAAGGCGTTGCAGCTCTGGTGAACCATTATGGCTGGAGAAGCATTGCTTTGCTTCACTCGGACCATGATTTTGGTTGCGGAGCCATGTCCTCGTTGCGTGATGCTCTCGGAGATCTCGATTCTGAAATTGTATACACATCGATGATCCCTTCAACTGCACAGAAAAAGACAGTAAGAGAAGAGCTCTACAAACTCAAGACAATAAAGTCAAGTGTTTTTGTTGTTCACACCCCTTGTAATCTGGCCATGACCATATTCATGGAGGCACAAAAGATTGGAATGATGGGGGCTGGTTACGTCTGGATAACAACACAAGAGTTTACCATTGTGTGGGATTATGTGGTAAATGCTTCTACAGTGTCATCTATGCAAGGCCTTCTTGGAGTTAAAACCCATATCCCAAATTCTGAACAGCTGAACGATTTCAGCGAAAGGTGGGAAAGACAATTTAGACTTGACAATCCCAACAATAAAAACATTGAACTCAATACATATGGTTTATTGGCCTATGATTCATTGCTCATGATAGCTCGAGCAATCGGAAAGATGGAAAGAAACGCAAGGTTAAGTTTTCTGAAACCCTCAACACCTCTTGCAGTAATTGAAGCTACCAAAATCAAGGTATTCCAGCAAGGTAGAGAGTTATTGCAGGAAATTTTCTCAACAGATTTTGGTGGCTTAAGCGGACCTGTTAAGTTCCAGGATGGGGAAATGAACGGTTATACTTATGAGATAGTGAATATGGTGGGAAAAAGCTATCAAATTGTTGGGTATTGGCCATACAATTCCTCTAAGTTGTTCAAAACACCGTTTTTTGGTAACGAAGGTCTTCGATCCGTGATTTGGCCAGGTGGTCTTTCCACGGTTCCTCGCGATTGGGTAATTCCAAAGAGGCTAAAGATTGCAGTACCTGTGACTGGATGGGAGAAATTTATCAATGTCTCTGTTAACACCGAGAGTAATGAGACTACATTCAGTGGGTTCATCATTGATGTAATTGAGGCTGTTGTGAAAAGGCTTGACTATCAACTGCTGTATGATTTCGTTCCTCTTTATTGGAAAAATGATACTTACGATGAACTCATCCGCCAAGTGTATCTCAAGGTCTGTATATTTTTCCTTGTTTTTCTACTACTTGGGAAGATTATTACAGAGTTGCCAATCTTATAAATACTTTTTGGCTTTGGCAGGAATACGACGCAGTTGTGGGTGACGTTACAATTACAGCAGAGCTGAGTGTAATTGTTGATTTCACACAGCCATTTACAGAAACGGGCTTAGTGATGGTAGCTCGCACGGCCGTAAACGAGGAAGTTAACGATGGTTGGACATTCTTACAGCCATTTACTCCAGCACTATGGGCGACAACGGCGGTGTTTGTTTTATATACAGGACTCGTGGTCTGGCTGCTCGAGCATAAAATAAATCCAGATTTCAGAGGAAGTTCCGTTTACCAAGTGGTCACTGTGCTTTGGTATGGTGTTTATTCTTGTTTTCTCATTTCTTTCTTTAATTTCTCCATAAGCGTTTCAAATTTGAATAACCTAAATTTCCAGTAAATTTTTCCAGGTTTGCGCTTTCTGCTGTGTTTTACGCCTACCGTAAGCATTCCCTTTCCACTCTGTTCTCACCATGTTTGCCTTGATTATATGCTGTTCAAATTTATAAAGCTTTAATATAGTCTTTGTATATTACTTATTCATTCCTATTTTGCAGGGGAGAGAATCCGTAACAGTTTGAGTCGAATAGTAGTTGTAGTGTGGGTGTTTGTAGCGTTCGTTTTAACGGTCAGCTATACGGCTGATCTCAGTTCGAGACTGACCGCCGAGCAAATTACGCCACTCATAAATGGGTTGGGTAATTATAAAGTGGGGTATGGCACTGCACATGTTGGCAGTTATTTAAGGAACAATTTGGGAATAGCCAAAAAACAATTGGATCAAATATCTCCACGGGTGTACGAGGTAGCGCTGTCGAAAGGGGGAAAGAATGGAGGCGTGGATGGTGTTATAGATGAGATCCCATATGTTCGTGCCTTTCTTTCTCCCCGATGCGGCTATTCAATAGAGGGTCACACATACCGAAGTGGAGGCTTTGGTGTTGGAAATATTATTTAAAAGGTTATATGTTTGTCATATTTTTTATGGAAGTGTTTCAAAAAGCTTTTTCTCTAGTACAAGATTTTTCTAGGGGGATTCTAAATCTTTCGAATAGTGGTGAGATTCAAGAGATGGATGACAAGTATTTCAAAGCCTCTAACAATACATGTTCTAACTTTGCAAAATATTCAAGACTAGATGTTAGAAGCTTCCAAGGACTTTACTTAATAACAGGGATGGTATCATCTTTCACCATAATCATATTCCTTTCTCAAGCTCTATACAATTTCACCAAAAGTACCATCTATTCAGGGCAAGAGATTAGTTGGCTAGAATATATCAAATCTTTTGTAAGATATTTATATCAAGAATAGGTTTGATCCCAACTTCTAATGAGGAACAATTATCTTTCCAATACAAAGGAGAGCTCAACTAAATATCATAAATTAGACATGATAAGTTGTGATTCCAACATTCTCCTTCAAAAATAAATTACACACCATCCAATGAAATTCATGAATGAATGAAAGAAAATTAATGTGAACTATTTGTGAGACGCATAGGTCACTAGGTGAAAAGAATTAAAACTATATGATTCTTAGTATATATATAATGTTGGTACCTGCAATCTAGCATAGAATTTACTTAAGACTTAAGTAAGTGGTGCAACAAAAAAAAACATATTCAAATACTTATGTCCATTCAATAAAGCATTTCTTAGTAATACTTGTATTTTTAAAATTTAATTCAATTATCAATGTGTATTTAATAATAATACATTTAGATTGTGTCATGGTGTACTTTGTTAAGGTGATATGTTGAGGAATAAAGAATAATGGAAACTAGCTACATTAAATAGAGATCAAGTATGTACCAATTATCGTACCTTCTAAATTTTTTGTCGACTACTAGGTTAGATTTAACCATGTTTAACATACTAAAGAGATGGTGATGAGTGCCCTTCAATTGCAAGTACAACATTTTTTAGACAGACTACCTATACTAATACAACATGTATGTTATACTTCAACTTCTATATGATCCCAAAGGAAAGAAAACTAATTTTTATTTTCCAAAATCCGGCAAGGCAACAAAGAAGTTGACTAAATTATCAATGCAAACAAGTGAGGAGAAATCCTTTTTTCTAACACAACTGAGGTACAAAATTTGACATCTATTTTATCAAACCAGACTTATGTGAACTATTTTTTCAATAATTAAATTTCAACAATATGCTTAAAAAGACTTAAAATAAATGGGATAATGCTCCTAGAGATTGTAAACACTAGATAGGACACAATAATAACCTAGTGAAAGATATTATAGTTATTGATTTTTTTATTTAGGATAACATCTAACCCAAAGAGTACCATTACTAGAAATGCAAAGTGTATTGGTGTACAATAGTAACCCGACAATAGAAGTGTTGATTGTTTGTTTTAACCTATGGAAAATTGAATCTGGTTCAAAGTATATCAATGTATTAGCTCATAGGACCGTTGAATCTAATATCAAATAGAATATAATCAAAACAAATAAATTACTTAACCATTGAATCTTAGCCTTATTGGCGTAGGTTACAAACCCTTTTCCTAAAAATAGACTTCCACTAAAATTACAAAAGCTTCAAGAAATCCCAGAGTTACAGTATCTTGTTTTGATCTGATAGATTTCACAATGGAAAACATGATTGAGTGCTTATAGAAAAATTTATGGAAATTTTTCATAACCTTATATGAACTAGATAACCTCAAGCTTCGACCTTGATTATTTCAGTACTAATCTCTTTTTGGCTAGTGTACATTTAATTTTTACTATTTTTGAAGTTCATGATAGAAATAACTCATACAAAACACCAATCAAGAGTTTTATGTGAAAAACATCTAGTTCTAGGTACAATAACCATCTCCATTGGGTAGTGGAACAATCATATTTTCTAATAATAGATGCATTAACATAGATCTTCCTTCATCAGTATATGACAAAACCTCCTTTACTTCTTGTAAAAGTTTGGTCTCAACCTTCACCAGTAAATTTAAGGATGTGTAAAATTAGGATACAAAATAATATTATTTTTCTTTAAATCTTATAGATACATCATCTTTATATCCAATTCTGTATTTTATGGGAAAAATAAGCAATATATCTAAAAAAATGAAAACTAAAATCATAAAATAAATCAATTAATGAACAGATTGGTGTGAAGAACAATCAATCAACAAATGATTTCCTACTTTACTATTTCTTTTTCCAATTATGACTTCCTAGTGAGCCTGTCAAAACTGCATTTCAAATGTTCAACACACTAGAGGAAATTGTAATATATGATTTCTCATAAAAAGAAGAAGTTGCTACATAATACTTCTACACCTCACATCTACGCATCCTTGGCAATTGAAATCTCACATTCTTTGGTAGACATCAAAGAACTAAGTGAAATGCTTTAAGTTATCATTAAACAAAATCAATATTTCCCAAGGGCACACCCTCAATGTTTTATTATCATTTCTTGAAAGGGAAATATTTTGGAGATAATCAGATAGGACAACATGAGGTTCAATGATACCACCATCACTTCCATCTTTTGAGTTGAGTGTGGTGAATTCAAACAGGGAAATTTAAAGTTGCAAGTTCATCATCACCGAACCTAGTTACAGATCCCCTTTGTATGAGGTTTTTAACTTTTTATTGATAAGTTAACAAAGACTTGGTTATGTGGATCTTTGAGAGATGAGATTGAGAACCCCTCTTTTGGAAAAAAATTAATTCAAAGGCTATCATATGACAAAAGAGAGAAAAGGCAAATGGATGAAACCTAGCTAGAATTACTTCTTGAGGAAAATTGATTGCTAATGAAAATGAAAAGAAGTTAGATTTAAATTTCACATGCAAAGAAAACCATTTATTAGGATAACCCTCAAAATGTAGTGCAAGTTATTATTGACACAACACAAGTAAGCATACCAATAGGTAGATTGATTCAACCTACCTTTAATTTATTGTGTTGGTTGTGGATTATTCCCTTTGATCTTCAACTTGCAGATTTACACTTTGATGGACAATTCAAATACAACTCCTGACTCTATCACCACTCCAAAGTCCACAAGGAAGAGGACCAACTGACAAGGATCAAAGATCCTTCTACTCTTTAAGCTTCAATGCTCAAGCGGGTGTACCCTTGACTCACTTCTGTAAAGGAGTCTAAATCAATATTCCACTATATCTCATATATAATTGTTAAAGGTTTATCAAATGATGTTTGTGTTTATGGTTGTTAACCATGCATACCTCAAGAGGAAAGACCAGTGCCTTATCCCAGGGCTTAGAATCACCTAATGGTATATGTCAACTGAATACCTCAAATCAAACATAATGGAAACTAGAGTAAGTGCTTTGCCTATTACCCCTTTCCCTCAAGCACAAGGACATCAAATTCTATACCTGGCTGCAAACTCACTGAATTCACCTAAAAGGGTTTAATCCTAACTTTGTTAGAAACTCAGAGATGAATTCAAAATACTCTTTTTTTACCATACATTAACACACTTTGTGACATTAACATATATGAGCTCAAAGATAAGCAAGAAGACATACACAAGATGTAAGATTGGGATTCAATGGTGTTTTCATTAACAAATCCAGAATCAGCATACAATTAGAATAACACGAAGACAAGAGAAAATCACAAAACCAGACCTCTATCAGTATATTACAGTTAAAAACCTGGGACCAAAAGGAATAAGATTTTGGAACCCCTCCAAAGTAAAAAATTCTCTAACTTATACCACTAACTACCTTGGGATCCTCCAGATCAGATGCAACAAGCTTCAGACAGCTAGGGCTAAGGTCTCAACCACCCAACCTACTGGAAATGGTCTAAAAGTTATTACATGGGTGGGAAACACAAACAGTCTAGAGAAAACAAATTCAAACAGATCTGCAGTCATGAGAAACTATGAGCCAAGACAGAGAACTAGGAGCTGCCATGAAAATCAGTCAAATCAGCCACCTGCAAACAGCTCCTCAAGCACAAAACCATACTCCACCACGTACAAAACCTCCTTTGCAATTAACCGCATAGACCCTGGACCACATCACAACAACCAAACCAATCCAATTAGACCACTAAAGCATTTAAGACCAGTCGTTCCTGTCGCAAAAAACTCACTGCAAGTTTGAATTTGAATTCCAACAATCACTTCATGGCTTCGTGGGCCTTATGTCTCTCAAACTGTTTCCCCCAGTCACATAACTACACATCCACAACACACTGCCATAGGAAATGGGCCTCACAAAATATCTTTGGTCGCATGATCGCATAACCGAGAGAAAGGCTATGCGATCATGCGACAGCCAATAGGAAGCCACCACATCACCGCACTTAACCACCAAACTGCGATCACCAAACTGCAACCACCCACTATCCACATCAGATGATGGGTGCATGATTGCATGGGTAAGGAATATTCCATGCAATCATACGCCTACCGTAGATCTTTGATCTCTGATACCAGGCCCCACTGACAAGTCACCACCACATGGACCAATCAAGCATGAGCCTTATCGTTTAGGGGATTAGATGGTTGTTGCAAAAGTGTAAAGCCTTAACGCATCCCTCGCGCTTTAACGACAACCATTGATCTTCTGACATGTCAGGACCCTCTGCCAAATCTAGAAACTAGGTCCCACCACCATCGGACTTGCACACTTAAACAAGTAAACTGCCAAGCATCCTTACCAAACTGGGACCCACACAGACAGGTGGCGAGCAGTCGCACGATCACATGTCAAAAAAGTCTGACATGCGGCCATGCGACAGCCAATAGGGAAGAAGCCTTTGAAAATTTGGGCCCACCAAACGGAAGCAATGTTGGAACAGATAAGATCAATGGTAGGCGGATGATCGCATGGGTAAGGAATATTCCATGCGATCACACGTCAACTGTTGATCTCCTCCCTTTGGCCCCACATAGTCACACTTGCGCAGTTAAGACAAAGAACAAGGAGAGCCGGCAGAAGAGAAGACAGGCAAGGTCAAAAACACACAGTGTTTTCTGTGAAAGATCGAAAACACACAAAGTTTTCAACATGACACAAAGGCAAACAAAGAAGCTGAAAACAACATGGGCTTTTATGTAGGCCAAAAAGGTCGAAAACAACATAGATTTTTGAAAAAACAGTATGTTTTCGACACTATGGCAGAAAATTAAAATGCTTCTCGCAGACCCTACAATTCAAAAATCTTTCTGGGTTTTGCGGATTAGGAGATGCAGTTTGAACCAGGGCCAGGTGACAACATAAACTACCGGGGGTAGGACACGCATACCATGAAACACTAAGGATTTTCATTGCAAGTCAAGACTGAGATTGCAGGCATGGCAGGACAGCAAAACAAAAACATTACAGGGAATAGGCCAATTACAAAGGATTTTGCAATGACAAAAAATTGACCTAACAGTAGCTCTATCTGGGGATGTATGCCTCCTCCAGGCATAGCAAGGACTTAGAATCATTGGTTAAAGTAGACCATCCCATGGGACAAAAATGCAGAGACCAAGGAACAAGCAGGGCAAGACCAAGCAACATGACCAAAAACTGACAGACCAAGGCAAAACAGGGCAAGGGAAAGAAACCTATATACAAGAATTTACAAGATGTACAACCCTAACTACTGTTCATGGAAAATAGAGTACCTCAAATGAAGTACTGCTTCAAGAATTGTCCATGAACTGGCAACTCTTGAATATCACCATTAGAATCCTTGATGATGTAAGAATCTTGGCCCCACTTCTCATGAATCAAATATGGCCCTAACCAGATGGGATCAAACTTACCATGTTTCCCCTTATCCTCCAATCTGGCATTCCAAACTAACACCAAATCACCAGGTTCAAACTTTTTGTCAATAGTCTTTTTATCATATAGATTCTTAACCTGCAATAGCAATTTGGCATTCCTTGCAACTGATTCTCTTCTAGTTTCATCCAACCTAATGAGGTCCTCCATTCTCAACTGCATCTCATCATCAATGTCATCATCATACAACTGCACAAACTTGTACATCTCCAAAAAAATTATTCTAAGGCATCCTAGCATGAATTCCATACACAAGGGCAAATGGTGCACAACCAATTGCCTTCTTCACAGTTACCCTATCAGCCCATAGAGCTAATGGCATCTTTGAATTCCATGCCCTCCTATTCTTCTCTAGAATTCTCTTCAAGATTTTAATCAAGCCCTTATTAGTAGATTGTGCCTGACCATTTCCTTGCAGATGATAAGGTGAGGAATTAGAAATCTGAATTCCCAAACCTTTGCAAAAGTCCTTATATTCGGCAGACCTGAAGCACATAGCATTATCACTCACTATCCTCTCAGGACACCCAAACCTTGTAACAATATTATTCATTAGGAAGTCAATTACCATCCTGCTAGTTGCATTCCTTGTAGGTACAGCTTCTACCCACTTTGTAAAATAATCAGTGGCAACTAAGATCCATGAATGTCCTCCACTTGACTTGTTTGGTATCTCCCCTATGAAATCAATTCCCCACTATTGGAAAGGAGCCTGAACTTCTACTAGTTTTAATGGTACATTACCTAAAAATTTAAGCGTACCAGAGAACCTTTGACAAGCATCACATCTTCTCACCAACTATTCTGCATCCCTAAAGACTGTGGGCCACCAAAATCCTGCTCTCAAGATCTTATGAGCAGTTGTTTTACCCATATAATGTCCACCACAAACTCCCTCATGCATCTCCTTCAACAATAGATTAGCCTGATTCTCATCTACACATTTCAATAGTATGCAATCCAAATTTTTTCTATACAGCTTACATTTCACAATCACATACTTGATGGCCTGTAACTTTAATGTCCTCTTTTGATTATCATTCATACTATCTAGACACCTCATGTTTCTCAAATAGTAAATAATATCCTAATACCAAATACAATCATCCATATCACATGTATAGTCAATTTCAGAATGATTTACCTAGTTTGCATCTAGATTGGATTGGGCCATCAACTTTGCCAATCCCTGTCCTCTAACCAACTTAGTGATCTGGATCTCAACATTGAACTCCTAGATCCTATTGATCCATCTAGATCTTCTTCTAGACACCTCCTACTATGAGAAAATATCCTTCATAGCTGCATTTGGCACAAAAGCAATCACAACTGCTCCCATCAAGTAACATCTAAAAGCCTTGATTGCCTTCACGAGTGCGTAAGCCTATTTTTCATTTATATCATATTTCAATTCTGCAGCCTGCAAAGATTTATTGAAAAATGCAATAGGCTGCTCAAAACCATCCTTATTCTTTTGTAACAAAATTGCAGCAATAGTGTGAAAGGATGCAAAAGAAAAGATATGCATTGGGACACTATAATCAGGTGCCTTTAGCACTGGTGCATCTTTGATAGGCTGCTTGATATTCTTGAAAGCCTCATCAGGCTCACCCTCCTAATTGATTACAGATCCCTTCTTCAACATCTTTGAAATAGGTATAGTAACCTCTACAAAGTTTGTCACAAACCTCCTCAGAAAATTGACCTGACCAAAGAAAGTCTGAATCCCTTTAACATTCTTTGGCCTCTGAATTTTGTCAATTTTTGCTACCCTCTCTAGGTCAATTCTCACTCCTTGCTTCCCAACTAAGTGGCCAAGTAACTTACCCTCTGTGACACCAAAAGCACATTTCCTTGGGTTTAATGAAATGCCAAATTCCAAGGCCCTCACAAATATTTTTTCTAAATGAGCACAATGGTCCTCTTCCTTCTTCGAATAGGTAGTTAGATCATCATGATACACAACAAGGAAATCATTAATGAAATCTGAGAAGGCAACATCCATTGCCCTTTGAAAAGTAGCACCAGCATTTGTGAGACCAAAAGGCATTCTCACATAAATATATGTTCCCCGAGGTGTTGTAAAGGTTGTCTTGAATTTTTCTGATTCCTTAATAATGACCTAATTATAGCCAGAGAAACCATCCATCATTGACATCAATTCTGATCCGGTTACTCTCTGCAACATAGCCTCCATATTGGGCAAACAATAATTATCTTTTAGTGAGCTGATGTTCAAATTTTTGAAGTCCACACAAAGCCTGATGTCACCTTTCTTTTTTCTTACAGGAACAAGATTTAACACCCAAGA
The DNA here is from genome assembly GCA_027943335.1 of Chamaecyparis obtusa. Taxonomy (NCBI): domain Eukaryota; kingdom Viridiplantae; phylum Streptophyta; class Pinopsida; order Cupressales; family Cupressaceae; genus Chamaecyparis; species Chamaecyparis obtusa. The sequence continues at coordinate 314,255 of BSBK01002869.1, forward strand.
AGAATGCGTTATAGGCTTGATAATGCCAGCATCTCTCAACTTCATTAACTCTTCTTGCATCTTGGGTGCCAAAGTAGGATTAATAGGCCTTTGCTTTTTCCGGAAAGGTTTAGCATCTTCTCTCAATGGAGTAACATGTTGAAATAAATCCTCTCTATAAACCTTTAGGTCATCATATGACCATGTAAAAACATGCCTGAATTTCCTCAATAATTCAATCAAAGGTCTCCTTACCTTTTGAGATACATCTCTACCAATGTACACTTTCTTAGGAGCCTCATGTGATCCAAGATTTATCTCCTCAAGATCAGCATGATCTTCTCCTTTGATATTCTTTTGAACTCTATCTTGGTTGTCAAAAAGAGTCTCCAAAACAAAAAGCCCCTTGGGCACCTTGTTAGTCCTAAGATGAATGACCTCATTGCCTAAGACAACCTCCCTCCCTTCTATTGACTCAACCAAGGCTGAACAATCAAATTCCTAACCATGATACTGATCCTTGCAATCCATAAACTTCAAAATATCATTATCATCATCAAAAACTTGCCAATTCTCAATATTGTCTGGTATACTAGGCCTAGCCTGAATTTCAACTTTAGAAATACCAGAGAATGTAACATCATTAGGATTGATTGCAATATTGGCCAACAAGTCAGCCATCTTGTTGTTACTCCTATCCCTCCCTTCAATATTAAAGGCATCAAAATGCTCAATCAAATCCCACACTGCATTCCTATATTGTTTCAACCTTCTATTCTTGGAAGCATACACTGACCTGACTTGGGACACCACCAACTCAGAATCACCAACAACACTTGTGTATTTTATACTATGCTCTTATGCCAACCTCAGTCCTAACAACAAGACCTCATATTCTGCTATATTATTGGTACAAAAGAAATTCAATGTGAAAGAGAACTTGTAGGTGTTTCCAATAGGAGAAATAAGCAAAATACCTACCCCTACACCATCTTTGCAATTTGCACCATCAAAGTACATGACCCACAAATCACCCTTCATAGAGTCAAAACCTACCTCAGTAGAAATAGGTGACAAAATATGCCCATTTTCAAATACAAGGATCTCTGCCCTAAAAGCATTTACATCAGTATCCACAAAACATGTAGTTTCATTATCTATGTTTCTCTCAATCATATGGGATACTCTTGGCTCTCGTTCAATCTTGACAAACTAATCATCAATCTTGAAAGTTGCATAGGACAAATCACACTATAAACTTCCACCCATGGCAGCACTCCATCTTCTTGATAGCAACATCCCATAATGAGGGGGAATATCCACCACCAAAACACTCATTGTTAGCTCTTTCTCTAGATATCCTGCCAGCCTATATGGCATTGCATTGATAGTCCCAATGACTGGTACCTCCCTCTGATCCATTGCACAACATCTGCCCTGCACTGTATCAACTTTAAGGCCCAACTTCTCCATGATTTTGAAAGGCATGACAGTATTAGAGGACCACTATCAATCATACAATTTCTTAACTTCATCCCATTCACAAGAATACTTAAGAAGAATGGGTCAATATTTTCATGGCTGGCATTGACAGAACTGTCCAAATATATTAGAGGAATCTGAGACACAATTCCCTGAGTAGCAACATCCTTCAAAGCTTTATCCTGAGATCCATCGCATGAAGTATCATTTCTGTGAGTATTACCGACCCATGCAATAGCCTTATCTTTATGTTCAGGGATCCTCAACAATTCTGACAATGGAACCTTAACTGTAATTTGTGACAACACAGATAACATGTGAACAGGGGTAGAAGTAGGAATCTCAATTTGCACTGCCTTAACATCCTTTTGCTTGTCTGACATATTAGGTGTATTGACCACCCTCATTTTCTCAACCTTAGCCATTGTGTTAACTGGCTTCTCAATCTCACAAGAGATCTTTTCAATTCCAACTCCCTTAGGCTCACAATGCTTACCTTTTACATTCTTTAATTTCACCATGTGATCAACCTTTGATTTGTTCTCATTAGGTTCTCCAGAGTTGGTACTCTTTATAAACATTCATGCAGCTTTCTCATTTGTATTCCTTGCCACCATGCCTCTAGTTTGCACCTTGGCAATCATTTTTGCAGTAACCCTCTGCATCTCTTCTCTAGAAGGTATTCTCAAATTTATTGGCTTAGGAGAAGAGTTCATGTTACATGTTCTCTGATCAATGCACTCACCATCAGAATAAACCTCTTGATGAAAAAGAGCTTGATTATGTCTCTTCACAGTCACATCTGCCTCTTCATCAGAATCAGAATCATCTTCATATCCTAGATGTGAAGAAACCATGTTGCAACCAACATCATCTTGTTGCTCTTCTTGTTCTATCTCCTCATCGCCACAATCTTGATTTGCAGCCATAGATTGTGCAACCACACAATGCTCTGCAGAATGAGGGGACTGGCATGCAACACACCATGGTACATTCTCCATGACATTTATTGAAGCCTTATGTAGAGGGTCAGGGACACCTCTATCATTATTTCCTCTTGCAGCAGGGACAATAGGCTTGCCATCCTTCCATTGGGTGTTGTAGGGGTAATTCTGTAGTCTATTCTACTTACTGAAATTGTTGTTGAACTGAGGCCTCTCATTGGTAGGAGCACTGATGTTCCTATTTGCAGGTGCCTTCAAATCCTTCAATGCATTAAGCACCTTATCCAACTTATCTTCTTCCTGCCTCCTAGATCCAACACCCTTATCATTTTCTTTCTTATATTTCCTGTCCCCAAACAACTTTGGGTCATCTCTCTTTCCACCCAACTTTCTTGATATTTTCATGTTGTTCTCAATATTGACAGCAATCCTAAAAGCATCCCTAAGAGTTCTTGGTTCTTTATCCCTCAATAAATATCCCATCTTCCCATCAAATGCATTGAAGTATGTAGTTAGGCAGACATTATCATCCAACCACATGACTTGGAACAACTTGTGCATACCCTTCTGAAATCTCATGTTGAATTCAGCTGCAGATTCATTTTGATTTTTCCTTATGGTATTGAATTCATTCAACATGAAGCTAGCATTAGACCTATCACCATACTGCTCCTTGAAACATTTCTCAAAAGAGTCCCAAGTATCAATACACTTATCAAGAAGCCTCTTAAACCAATCTCTAGCATCCTCTATTAGAGATTGAAGAAACAATTTCATGACAACATCCTCATGCTCTACCTCATAATCATTAGGCATATCAAAAAATAACCTAAGATGCTCCTCACAACTAATAGAATTATTACCAGCAAACTTAGGTACCTTATCTCTAATATCATTTGGAAAAGCATTTGGATAGCCAGGAATTCCATCAAAACTTATTTGCCTATAGCCCTCTAATTGCATAGGTCTTCTTTAAAAGCTCGAACTAGTGTTAACCCTAGGATCAACATTAGCATCTACATTTATCTGTGCATTTGACTGCTGCCTAGGATCTGCACCTATCCTAGCAGATGAAGAAGGAAAAAAACTAGTATCATTACTAAGTGGAAAAGCAGTAGTCATAGATGGCATACCTAGTTCAGTAGCAGATGGGCAGGGAGCATTAGCTGAAGAAGCCCGCAAAAATTGGATCTTCCTTTTCTTTTCTGCAATGGTAGCATCAACCTCAACTCTCTCTAGTTCTCTTGCAAGGTCCTCATCTTCTTTTCTCCTTCTCTCCATCTCAATGCCCTTATTTGAATCAGGTGGTGGGATCCCTGGTATTGTCACTGGTTTTCTTGCTTGGTCACCCACCATCTTCTACTTTCCTTTCTCATTTATAATAACAGCAGGTCTGGTAATCCTATGCCCATCCTTATCTTTAGGCAAAGGGACATAACTTTGCACTTGTTGAACCACAGGGCCCTCATTTTCAAATTCATGATCTTGCAGTAAGCGTTCTTGCTCACTCCTCAAGGCATCAAGATCACAAACACATCATGTTGCAGAATTTTAGGAGTAGAGGAAAGCATTTTGTTTCTCTCCTTCATTTCATTTATTTTTCTAATAAGGGACTGCCTCTCTATCAAAGCATTTACCTTTTTAGCCTCTCTCTCCTCCTGTAATCTTTTATGTATGGCATCCTGCTTTGCCAACTGCAACCTCAGTGCATCCAAGTCATCAGTATCTACCATAATGTCATCAGAACTAGATGACACATCCACATCAGGAAGATTTTGATATGGGAAATGAACTTGCCTATGTCTCATGGGTTCTCCTCTGAATTGATCTTCATCAAGATCCAAGTCAACCTCCAAACCAACCTCTCTGCTTTCTTCATTTTGACCTGTAGGCAAAGGACCCTTGTCATGAAATGCATCCTCAGGGGTATCATAAAACCTTTCTTCAGAGTGACCACCTTCTGATCTAGATACTCTATTTTGTGAACCATCCTCACTTGAGGATACATGTGGTCTTCTGGCTCTTGCATTTCTCTGTTCTCTCATGGGAGCACTGCCAGGCTCACCATTCCTTCTAATCTAGCTCTTGTTTCCCTGTCTAGGTAATTGCTCCAGAGTGACCTCTGGATTCTTTCTAACATATGACCTAGTATTTCTCCTCTTATCCATGCTTCTTCAATATGTTGCACTGGTTCAGACCTTTGAGCCGCCACCCACCTAGATGGGAAATCTTTAAAACATTCAGGAAAACAAGAACAAAAAAAAACCTTTCTCTTTAGATTCTCCCCAGTAGAATCACTGACTCTTAACAAATGCATATCTTTTAGTTGTCCCTAGCAGAGTCACCATTTTGTTAGTTGTGGATTATTCCCTTTGATCTTCAACTTGCAGATTTACACTTTGATGGACAATTCAAATACAACTCCTGACTCTATCACCACTCCAAAGTCCATAAGGAAGAGGGCCAACTGACAAGGATCAAAGATCCTTCTACTCTTTGAGCTTCAATGCTTAGGCGGGTGTACCCCTGAATCACTTCTCTAAAGGAGTCTAAATCAATATTCCACTATATCTCATATAGAATTGTTAAAGGTTTATCAAATGATGTTTGTGTTTATGGTTGTTAACCATGCATACCTCAAGAGGAAAGACCAGTTCCTTATCCCAGGGCTCAGAATCACCTAACTGTATACCTCAACTGAATACCTCAAATCAAACATAATGGAAACCAGAGTAAGTGCTTTGCCTATTACCCCTTTCCCTCAAGCACAAGGACATCAAATTCTATACCTAGCTGCAAACTCACTGAATTCACCTAAAAGGGTTTAATCCTAACTTTGTTAGAAACTCAGAGATGAATTCAAAATACTCTTTTTTTACCATACATTAACACACTTTGTGACATTAACATATGTGAGCTCAGAGACAAGCAAGAAGACATACACAAGATGCAAGATTGGGATTCAATGGTGTTTTCACTAACAAATCTAGAATCAACATACAATTAGAATAACACCAAGACAAGAGAAAATCGCAAAACTAGACCTCTATCAGTATATTATAGTTAAGAGCCTGAGACCAAAAGGAATAAGATTTTGGAACCCTTGCAAAGTAAAAAATTCTCTAACTTATACCACTAGCTACCTTGGGATCCTCAAGATCGGATGCAACAAGCTTCAGATAGCTAGGGCTAAGGTCTCAACCACCCAACCTGCTGGAAACGGTCTAAAAGTTATTACAGGGGTGGGAAACACAAACAACCTAGAGAAAACAAATTCAAATGGATCTGCAATCATGAGAAACGGCGAGCCAGGACAGAGAACTAGGAGCTGCCATGAAAATCAGTCAAATCGGTCACCTGCAAATAGCTCCTCAAGTGCAAAACCATACTCCACCACGTACAAAACCTCCTTTGCAATTAACCATATAGACCCTGGACCACATCGCAACAACCAAACCAATCCAATCAGACCGCTAAAGCATTTAAGACCAGTCCTTCCTGTTGTAAAAAACTCACTATGAGTTTGAATTTGAATTCCAACGATCACTTCATGGCTTCACGGGCCTTATGTCTCAAACTGTTTCCCCTAGTTACGCAACAGTGCATCCACTACACACAACCACAAGAAATGGGCCTCACAAAATATGTTTGGTTGCATGATAGCATAACTAAGAGAAAGGCTATGCGATCATGCGACAGCCAATAGGAAGCCGCCACATCACCGCACTTGACAACCAAACTGCAATCACCAAACTGCAACCACCCGCTATCCACATTGGATTATGGGTGCATGATCGTATCGGTAAGGAATATTCCATGCAATCATACGCTGACCGTAGATCTTTGATCTCTAATACCAGGCCCCGCTGACAAGTCACTGCCACATGGACCAATTGGGCATGAGCCTTACCGTTTAGGGGATCAGACAGTTGTCACAAAATTGCAAGGCCTTAACACATCCCTCACACTTTAATGACAACCATTGATCTTCTAACACGTCAGGACCCTCTGCCAAATCCAGAAACTAGGTCCCACCACCATCGGACTTGCGCACTTAAACAAGTAAACCGCCAAGCAGCCTTACTGAACTGGGACCCACACAGACAGGTGGCGAGCAGTCGCATGATCGCATGTTAGAAAATTCTGACATGCGGCCATGTGACAACCAATAGGGAAGAAGCCTTTGAAAATTTGGGCCCACCAAACGGAAGCAACGTTGGAACAGATAAGATCAACAGTAGGCGCATGATCGCATGGGTAAGGAATATTCCATGCAATCACAAGCCGACCGTTGATCTCCTCCCTCTGGCCCCACACGGTCGCACTTGCACGGTTAAGACAAAGAACAAGGAGAGCCGACAGAAAAGAAGACAGGCAAGGTAAAAAACACACAGTGTTTTCTGTGAAAGATCGAAAACACACAAAGTTTTCAACATGACACAAAGGCAAACAAAGAAGCTGAAAACAACATGGGCTTTTATGCAAGCCAAAAAGGTTGAAAACAACGTAGATTTTTGAAAATACAATATGTTTTCGACACTGTGGCAGAAAATTAAAATGCTTCCCGTGGACCCTATGATTTGAAAATCTTTCTGGGTTTTGTGGATTAGGAGATGCAGTTTGAACCAGGGCCAGGTGACAACATAAACTACTAGGGGCAGGACATGCATAGCATGAAACACTAAGGATTTTCATTGCAAGTCAAGACTGAGATTGCAGGCACGGCAGGACAGCAAAACAAAAACATTGCAGGGAATAGGCCAATTACAAAGGATTTTGCAATGACAAAAAATTGACCTAACATATTGAACCCCTTCTTCTGTGCATGCTATGAACATTCCTCTCATGAAAGGTAACATATTACCAAGAGAGGTAGTAGATTTACAAGTGAGATAACATATTAAATATTACCTTTATAGGCATGTGAATATTGTGTAGCTTTAGATAATGCTCAATAAGATAATAAAATATTATTTATCTCTAAGAGGATATTTAGATTATTTTTCACCTAAGAGTTAAAAATGGGCAATATCAGCATAACATAATTTTGTGTGACTACGTTTCTCCAATTTATACCATGAATTAGGTGACCATGATATATATTAACTAGGCATTAAAAGACATACTAGTCAAGAAAAGGCCAATACTAGGCTACAATCAGAGTGGATACCATACTAATATAGACAAGATTTGATGAAGCCTTAGAAACTTTTAAGGAAATTCAATTAGCATGTGGAGAGCATAATTCCACAACCTTTCCATCATCCTCATTACATATGCCAAAATGGGAGATTTGGAATAGGGCATAAACATCTATCAAAGCAGAAAGAATGCATATATTTTTTCAGATGTTATAGTTGTAACTATTCTATGAGACATGTATGCAAAATGTAGAACCATAGACAAAGCACATGATCTACTTGATGGAATACCTTAAAAAAATGTGATTGCATGGAATGTCGTGCTTACAAGATATGCACAAAATGGATTTGTTGAAAAGGCTTTAGAAACTTTCAAGAAAATGCAATTAGAAGGTGTAAAGCCAAATTCTACCACCTTTGCAAGCATCCTCCCTGCTTGTGCCAAAATGGGATCCAAGGAGGGGCCGATCTAAATCTATCGAATGGGTTGATTCCCAAATGTAGGGTAGTTACAAATGGATAGTCCTTAAATATAACATACATTTTCCATTAGAAATTGAGTTTGGGTTAATTTATAAAAAGCTATTCTTGTGTTTGGTTCCCTAAGTGTTACCATGATAAAATAAATATCTTAAAATAGCGATTTGTGATTTCTTTCATGGGTTCAATGACCAGACTTGCATAATAGTTTACAAAATTAGAATAATTGATGAAGAAATTAGTTTGTTTCTCTCAACTTAAAACACATTAATTTGAAATTAAAACATTTGGATATGGAAATCAAGATTATTGCCTTTCCTTTTCTAGTGGGTGTCAATTGTGTACTCTTCCATTCATTTTAATTATTATATCTATAATGAGATGGAACACCAACCATATTTCAGGTCTTTAGTAAGTGAACTATTATTTTCTAAAGTTATGGTTCTAAATTTTTGTTTTGTTGCATGTTAGCACATAATATGTAGTTAATTTTGTATTGTGATAAAATAAATATCTTAAAATAGAGATTTGTGATTTATTTCATGGGTTCAATGACCATACTTCCATAATTGTTTACAAAATTAGAATAATTGTTGAAGGAACTAATTTGTTTCTCTCAACTTAAAAAGCACTAATTTGAAATTAAAACATTTGGATATGGAAATCAAGATTGTTTCCTTTTCTTGTCTAGTGGGTGGAATTTGTGTACTCTTCCATTCATTTAAATTATTTTATCTATAATGAGATGGAACACATCAACCCTATTTCAGGTCTTTAGTAAGTTAACTATTCTTTTATGAAGTATGATTCTGATTTTTTTTTGGTTGCATGTTAGCACATAATATGTAGTTAATTTTGTATTGTAATTATGTTTAATCATTTAATAATTTTGTCGTATTTTCTTCAAGATATATTGACTATCTCTTTCTAGGAGACCTAGTTGATAAAGGGCAACATAGTCTAGAAATAGTATCACTCCTACTAGCCCTTGAAGTTAGAGAATGAGTAAAATATTAGTTTTATTTCAAATGCAATTTTTGCATAGATGGTGGAGTATGCACTCAATGCATGATAACTATAATCCCAAAACTTTGCCAATAGAAGTGTTTTATTTTTAACTCCTATTTGCAACATTTTCTTACTCGGTATGTTGGGTTTTCAAATGAGTGGGGAGAGAGGGATGGAATATGGGCATGGCATCGCATCAATCAACTATTTACAGAAAACTGTCTCATTTTCCTATGAAAATTTAATTATCAAGATAATCCAATGTAAAAATTTTACTTTCTAGCGAGATAGAGTGATGCAATTTTGTAATAATAACAATCTACAGCTAATTGTACAAGCACGTGAATGTATCATGGGTGGTTTTGAGCACTTTTCTCAAGGCCATTTAATCACCCTTTTCTTGGCTACAAATTACTACGGTAGATAGTTACGTGATCTACACACTTGAATAAATAGAGTTTTGGCCTTTAACAATTTCCTGACTGTAAATAGGTTAATTATTATAGGTACTATTAAAAAATGTTGGTGCGATATTAGTCCTTGACAAAGATCTTGTTGTAGTCCCCTAACGGATCCACCCTCTTCCTCCCGAAATTACATCATCTGAGACATCACCTGAACGTCATGTAGAGGACAGATGGATGTAGGTATTGTTTCTTTTTGTTTACTCTGCTATTCAAATTTTGTATCTTAGAAGATCTTCCATCTTTTTGTACTTTTTATTTTAATCATTCATTCTTCATTTTTCGGTGTTGCAATAGGAGATGAATGTTCAAAGACCTATGAAACCTACGAGAGGACGTCCTTAGACTACAAATGATCATGGTTCTCTTACCTGGATTTAAACATTGTGTTTTCATTTCCCTTACAAAAGATGTACAACTTAGAGTCTCTTCTTCTTGATGGTAGCTCTAGTTAGGATCTGTCAAATATATAGCATTTTTTACTGCATAAACATCAACCATTTCCTTTGGGATTTTCTTTCAGCCATCATACAGTTCTGCATCTGACTCTGACAGCTTATTCTCCAAGATGTTACTGTTTAAAATTCTTTCATAATGTGAATGATGCTATTTTCCATTACAAGTTATGGTTGAATGAGGACCTTAATAATGGGTGATGCTATCGTATAAATCTAAGCGATGACGATAGCTACAAATGGTGGTCTTCCACACATATTTGAGATTTTAGTGAAGGGTACAACTTCAAGAGTCATTGATATGGTTAAAAGCATCTTGAAGTTGGCACAAAGTTTGTATTAAAAATAGTTAGGAAAGCTGACTTATAACATCCCTTAAGAAGAAAGGAGTATAAATCGAGTCCTTAGTGAGATGGTGGCCATTGTTTTTCAAGTCTAATGTGTATTTAAGCCAAGGGCAGTTAGCTAATAGGCATAATCAATCAAATATATACTAAGGTACATATAAACATTATATATTATTTCTTGGGTTGATAGGCAATGCTTGTACCCAATTCAAATGTTAGGATGAGTCAAAATATTCAGGATTGTTGATTTCTATTATTCCTTGTCAATTAATGATTATAGATTCATTGAAGTAGTTTACATCTTCTATCACTTACATAATATGGTGTGTTGAACTAAGGGTAGTAAAGTATGCTATTTACTATAGGCAGACTGAGTACCATATAAGATCTATAAATTGGGTGTATTTTAGCTCCTTATGAATGTAACACCATTTAACATAAGTGTGTAGTAAATATATGCACATTTTTATAGTTTCATTTTGTACAATAGAGTTTTTTTGTGTGAGAAGAATATAATCAAAGTTTTGAAAAATAAATATGATTGATTTACATAGTTGTCACTTTTGAAAGGTTTGTTTTCTCTAAGATTGAATTATTTGAATAATAAAATCACAATAATTTAAAAGTTATTAAGTCTTTATAAATAGCTAGGGTTTCAAAATACATGGGCTTTAAATGATGCAGCCATGGTCACTATTTTAGTTAAAAAAATATGAAATATCTCCAAAATGTAGTACAAAATTTCAGGTTGCAAAGGTCGTGATTACATGTCTAGCTTTTTTCAGTTTTCATCTAGGCTTACGCGTCCTAAGTGACTCTTTAAATTCCATTTATTGTGTGTTTTAGGATCCTTGTTGACTGCATTAGAGAGTGTTATGAAGTCATGCTACAAGTGATAGTTTACCATTCAGTTGAATCCCTACCCTTCGTTGCATTGTAATACTTAGTTTTAAGATACTTTCTAAAAACCTCTAGATTCTATGATTGGTAGAGGTTGACCTTCACAAGCTACTAATGTTTCATTTTTAGAAAAGTATTCTACTTTTTAGCTTATATCCAAAAATTAAAACTCTTGCTGAATCATACCATTAGGTCAAAATATGTGGTATTATCTTGTTCCTTCATATTCTGCCATTTTTTTTTATTTGAAGAGTTCCTAAATTTACAATATGCTTCCTTTTTAAGGGGGCTTATCTCGGCTTCATACGCCATCATTGTCCTAGACCATGTACCCTCTTATTTCATTACTCTATCTATCACCTTTTTCTCCTCTCACTCATCTTCAGCTTCTAGCACACTTTTTCTGGCTTTTACTTCAAGCCTTTTTACCATTTTTCTACTTCCAATTTTTTAAAGTCGATACTCCTCAAATTTTCATGCAGATTTGGTTTGTTGTTTTCTACTAAGGTAATTATGATCGAAAACTTATAAGACCTTGGGTGAATTGATCATGGATGAGATATTTCATAAACTTATGCAACTTAGTTTGCAAGGAAAAGAGAAGGATTATGGCTAATAGCTACACACATTTCAGAAAGTGGGTGTCTAGTCAATGTGCAGTTTCTCCATATCACAAAAAGAAGTCAAAAGGCCAACAACTTCTTGTATAAATTAAATTGTCATCAGATATGTGAAGGAAATACAAATGTCAAGAATGGGCAACATGTGGCATGATGGTTTTGCCCATGGTTTTGTAAAACTACAAGTAGTTTCTGTGTTGTAAAATGCCAACATAATGAGGGCTTGGAGAGGAGTGTGAATATGGAGTTTTGTATGCAAGGGTGGGTGCTAGAGAAAGTCCTTCTAAGCTTGAGTTGAGATGAAGCTCTTGTAAGAAATTGCATTGCAAGTGTGTTGTAATCATCTATTGATTTGATAATACATTATGCAGGTTTTAGAGTGTGGGATTTTTCTCCCGTAAGGGTTTTCCCCAATATAATAATTGTGTTATGTGTTTATGGTTATTCCATTGATGTTCTTACATGTTTCTTAAATCGTTGTAACACTTAAGTTAAAATTTTCATAATTGTCCTCTCAAGATTAGTGTTGGAAGCGTTTCTACATACCTTGCTTCCTTACACACTGGTACTTGCAAAGAATCAAATTTATATCCTTAATATTGTCCAAAACAATTACAAAGAAACCCGGGCCCAAGGAAAATTTGAACATCCCTTGTTAGTTTGGGGCCCAAATCTCACGAATCTATGAATCTATTTATGCAACTCACTTAGGCTCGGTCAGAACCCTTTGAACCTGTCGATTCAACCTAGTTCCAGTAAAATGTCATTCATTATCAACAACTTCACTTTCAATCTCATCCCCCAAAAAACCATGTTACCGATTGGATCCCATCTTTCCCATCATAGCTAGGATGATGGTTGAGTCCTTCCATATCTTTTACCGTGTTAGCCCATGATGGGAAATCGCTGACCCCATAGCTCATTGAGTTTGGCCTCTGCACAAAGTCACTTTCATTTCCCAGAAGCCCTCGACCCTGATAAACTCTGGCTCCTGTAGATGGCGCAAGGAGGGCGGCTAAGAGGCTTCTTCTCAAAGGAAGGCAACGTCATACGATGGTGCCAGTTGTGATCATGACGCTCACAGGGGTTCGAGAAAACCCTAGTAAACGGGCGGTAGGCTCAGTAAACTCAACAGTTTCGACATTTTTCCATTACAGATATTTTTACTAATTATATTATTTTTAAATTTAGAAGACTTTCCCTAGTTTGTTTGTTAATGATAGAGTTATTAAATTTTTTGAAGGCTCATTTCATAATTTACCCTTTTAACTTAAAAGGGTAATTGCTTTCTTCATTTCTTTTTAATTAAATTTTATTCATTCTACTTTTATTTGTTTTTGAAGGAAATATTTTTTAACGACACATAATTATATGAGTGTTGGAAAAAGTTGTATAATAATTAAAAATTTGTAAGAGAAGTTATATTTTTTTTCTTGCAATGACTTTTCAAGACTATTTAATTATTTATCAATACTATAAAAAATAGGAAGATGTATTGATGAACTTTTGTAAAAACTATTGAATTAAATAAACATTTGAATTTCTTACTACATAATAGAATTTGAAATATGAAAAATACAACATAAATTTACACAAATGACATAGTTGCATAAATAGAAAAATATTAATTTTTAAAAAGAGAAATTGACAACTTTATCACTTAAAACTAGTTTGATATATCAATTTTCATCTTTTAGTTGTTCACCAAAATTTTGATTAAAAGGACTTCACAACGATAAGTCTGTGATTTGAATAGTCTTCAACAAGATCACTTTCACATTGGAGACTCAAAATTTTGAAGCTCATAATCAAACAAAAGAAGAAACATAAGAATAAACAAGAGCTGTGCCCAACAGGAGTCCCTGCCTTATGCAAAGAGAAACAATGTCATAAGTAAAGAGAATGGATGATGTAAAAAACATAGGGCAGGGCTCAAAGAGAAGGACGAAACACAACAATGCAATGGGGAAATTGGAAATGGTGGGTGAGAGGAAAAATGAAGTAGGAAGGGAAAGAAAGTATGGTGCAAGAAGTTTGACAATTGGCATTGTAAGTAATATTCATTAATACTAAATGCAAATGTTATTTTATGGGCTGGGAATTGTAATCCAATAAGATGACATGGTCCAGACATTTGTGAATAGAACAAGTTCATATCTTGTAGGGTGGAAATTAGTTATGAAAAAATTTGGCAAAACATAAATTCTCCTTGTAGAGATTAATATATATTTGAAGCTAAATAGACAATGTTATATTATTTGAATATATTGAATATATTATAGACAAATTATAAATTTAAAGTTATATATTTGAAGTCATAGATAATATATATTGTATATTCAATATATTCAAAGTTATATATTTGAAGCCATAGATAATATATATTGTATTCTTATCCTATGCAAATTCTAAATTGTGTTTACACCAATTTGAAATAATTTTATAGCAAATATTTTTTTTGTCAATCTAATTTAAGACACTCTTAAACTCTCTTTTATCTTGATGATAAATTAGAGATTGTAGAAATGTGTAATCTTTAAGATAATTATAAAATTAATTTCATCTATACATATTTTATAGAAAACAATTAAAAAAAGAACAAGACTGCATAAAGGAGAATCGTTTGAACTTTGCAAAATGATTTGTTCATGGTACAAGTGTGCTACATGTGTTAAAAATCATTCTATCTATGTTGTTATCGTACGAATTATGACATATATTTTTAACTAAGGAGAAGTATAGAGTTTAATTTTCTTTTATAAGTTATTATATGTTACAATATATCTCTTTTTATGTCTTTCATGTTTTATCATTTTTAATAAGCATATTGAAGATGTAAAAGTTTTTTTAAAATATATAATGATATGAAATTAAAATTACATAAACTAACATGCTTGAATAAACTAAAATTCATAATATAAAATAAACATATTATTTGCATTAAAATAAAAAAGTGACTAAAATATCGTCAAAGTAAAAAGTATAATTTTAACAACATTTTAAAAATTACAAAATAAACTAAGTTTAAACAAAGCATTGTAAAACCTAGTAAACTAAAACGAGTAATGAATAAATATTAATTTGTTTGTATGGCAAGACATTGTCACATCCACCAATTCAAAAAAGTTATATGTAATAACAACAATAAATTGGTCAAAACTAATTTAAGTTAATAATTCATAATTCAAAACAATCAAAATAATAATAAATAATTCAAAATAATTGTAACAATTAATATTAAAATAATAAATAAAATATAATTAAAATAGAGGCAAAAATCAGAGTTAAATAAATAATAAAAAAAAGACAAAGTGGTTCAAATCCACGATAATGACATTATCATTTTTTCCTTGTGTGACATAAATCAAAAATAGGAAAAAAAATTGTTGATGCAGTGAAAAAGTTAAAAACCAACGAATTTTTATTGATTAAAATGAACAACTAACTGTGCAGTGCCGTCATTTCAGGATGGTGACATTACGTCGGCTGCGTAGCTAATTTCGTGCCCATTAAGAAAAATCTGACTCTGTACACACTTGCAACAGACAACTCATGAAAACTGCCAAAAGACAGCTCACTCATCTCTTAGAAAATGATGCAAA
Source organism: Chamaecyparis obtusa (assembly GCA_027943335.1). Lineage (NCBI taxonomy): Eukaryota > Viridiplantae > Streptophyta > Pinopsida > Cupressales > Cupressaceae > Chamaecyparis > Chamaecyparis obtusa. The sequence goes on from BSBK01002869.1 coordinate 329,677, forward strand.
ATATATAAATTTTCCTATTTAAAATTGTTTAAAACCACTGGCGAAAATTGAAAGAGCCAATGAAAAATTAGCATTGAATTTTGGAAAATTCAAGATTAATAATTATAATCTCAAACATTTGAGATCAGCAATGTTTTCATCTCCGCCCAGAAAAAAAAAAGAAATGCTATAAACAATTGAAAACTTTAGTTTTGGGGTCATCGACAAAACCGGCTCTTTAATTTCCCCCGTCTTTTCCTCATACCCATTTTATTGTGTCCCCCATGGCATTATCTCCTTTGTACGGACTGATTTTGATATGTCCGAATAATTAAAGCTTGGGAGGACCACCTCAATTATCTATAGTTAGATTCTTGAATTTTCAGTGAAAATGGTGTTGCAAGGCGCTCCCAAGCCGCTTGAAATAGCTATTTATTTACAGATTCTAAATTGGCATATTTTAGTGCAGAAGAGAGTTAGAAGTGAAGGATTAAAGATGAGAACTCTGCGAATTTTTGCGCTTATATGCGTTTTAATGGCTTCAAGAATAAATCTTGCGGTTCATGAGGAGACGTTGAATCTAGAGGTAATAGTAGATTCCACTTCGTGCACAGAAAAGATAGCAAAGACTGCCATAAAGTTAGCGGTGGATGATGTGAACAGTCAATCTGTTCTACTCAACTGAACTCAAATGTTTCTTCACCTCCGAGAGGCGCAAACACCATTTGAAACCGCTTCCACTGGTATTTTAACTAAATTCTCCTGCCCAAAATTTATACAAACACAATTTTCCGTCAACCAATTGCTTGCATGAGATTTAGGTAACCAATTTGTATATTATAACTTCGGTAAACAAAAACACTTTTCAAAAACATTATCATATAATAAAACAAAAGTAGGAGTACATAGTGAAGACATTGACAACTGCTCTTTCCCTCCACCCAATTTCTTGTACAACCTTATCATTTCCACTGTAGCAGAATCTACCTTTCAAGGAGTGGTTTTAATTTGTTGGAAATACATTTATAGAATGATTGACAGAGTGTGATGCAGAGGATTAAGATGAAAACTCTGCAAATGTTTCAGGTTTTCTGCGTTTTAATGGCTGCGAGTATAAATCTTGCGGTTCATGAGGAGACGTTGAATTTAGGGGTAATAGTAGATTCCACTTTCTGGACAGGAAAGATAGCAATGACTGCCATAAAATTAGCGGTGGATGATGTGAACAGTCAATCTCAGCTACTCAACGGAACTCAAATGTTTCTTCACTTTCGAGAGGCGCAAACACCACTTGAAATCGCTTCCGCTGGTATTTTAACTAAATTGATCTCCTGCTCAAAATATTTACAATCACAATTTTAAGTACCACTTGTATATTATAACTTCGCTTAACATATTGAAAGAGTTTTTATTATTTTATTAGATGAATTAGTAAATTTAAGATATTACTATTGTGGTGATTAAGTGTATAGTTTTGAGTGAAATTTATTGATCTATGTTTTATGATTAGTGTTTCAAAAGAGTTTTTGTATCATGAGAATGAATGACAGACTTAGCACACTTAAGTTTGAGTAGTATTTGAATGGATGACCTTCTAAAAAGAGTTAATGTTTCACCTTTATGAATGGATGTATTAAGTACTAAGTGTACCATTTATTCTCATGGGAAATAGATTCTTGTAAATTGATTTATAAATTGTTTATATAAAATATCTAAATCATCTAAATTTTATTCTCAGATTTCGACATTATATCTTCTCATGAGTCAGCTCAGCTCGATGATCATAAGATGCCTGGTATCAGTTTGCGTAATAGTAGATTCTCAAGTAAATTCAGTTAGCTGTCAATAAACTATAACTTGTGTAAATAGTTACCAGCTTTAAAAGATTGTTATTGAGTTTCTCAAATCTCTGTATTTTTTTTTTTTTTAAAAACTCTGGTGTTTACAAGCCCAGTAAAGTTATCAAACTTGAGAGCTCAGTGACCCATCAAAGATTTGAATTTCAGTAGCCGGCTCACCATCTAAGTATTTCTACGATAGTAACATTAATTAACTTCACAAATATACATTTATTTAGGACAATTAATCAACTAGTGTTAATGCTGTTTCATTTCTTAATTCTTTGCTCACTTTAATACGACAATGGAACTATATTGTTCACTTAATATAATTTTGTGAAGAGTCAAATTGCTCTCTCTCATCTAAAAATATCTGGTATAAATCTCTCCTTTAACAATCCCATCTGTAAATTCCTGCTTAGATTTAGTTTATGGGGTGAATGCAGCCATTTATCTTTTGGCCAACGAAGTCATGGCAATAACACAAACACTATTCTAAACTAGTCAAACAGGGGAGAAGATCTCAACCCTCAAAGTGACAATTTATATAAAGGAAGCAAGGCTCAATTAAAGATAATGTAATCATATGATATCATATAAATAATAGATACTTTCAACAACTATCATACTGAAATCAAATGATAACTAAAAATGTAACAATTATTTTATAAATATTATAAGATTATTTTTTTAATAAAAATAATAACATTTATGTCTTTATATTTTAGATTATTCTTTTTGAAGAGTTTAGTTTAGTATCATTTTCAACCCGATTGTAACAGAATTGGAACCTTAATTTCCATAATCAAAATTATTAAAAAAAATTAATAAAACAAACGAATTGAAAAAAAAAAATTGCAGTAAAATAGTCCATAAGACTGTCAAAAAAATGAAGCAAAATACAAACAAGTGAAAAAAGCTATAAATAGACAAGTGACTTGACTTGATAGGAACCATTACTTTCCCATTTCTAAATTTATCCATATCTGATATACCTTTGAATATGATGAATTAATCTTTACCTGTTGCCCTAAGACTTGAACCAAACATTGGAATACAATTTTCTTTAAACATTAACTTCTTTAGCATTCCAGAAGCCATTATTTATAGATAAATGACAATTAAGATGAGGCTGAAAAGCATTGAGCATGAATGAAGTAACAATTGGCCAAAAAAAATCAAATCTTATGGAAGGTAGAACTCTCCCCCAAGAATACTTGCAAACATATGCTATCTTAACGGAGACAAATAAACTACTTAATTCAGCTTACTTTTTTATTAAGCCGATAGGCTTTATTGTGGGAGCTATTACTCCCAGAACCTTCGTTTTACCCCCGGAACATCAGAAGCGGCCAATGTACCAATTCTGTCATTGTCTGATTCAAGCCCCGCGCTCTCCAACCAGAGATTCCCATTTTTTGTTCGCATGGCAGAAAGCAATGTCATTCGGATGAAAGCCATCGCAGCCCTTATCATTAGAATTATCCTTCATATCGTCCAAAAGAATACTCAACAAAACTCGGCTGTTTCTTCACCTGCAAGAAATCTTCAGTAATAGGAATCTTTATTCAAATGGAGTTTAATTTATCATTTATTATAAAATATATCAAACCGATTTATTTTAAACTAATGATGTGAGAAAACTCTATTTTTCCAAAGTTTGATGGAGGTTAAATTCAACACTGGTAAATCTAACTTAAAATATAGCCAAACTGTCTTTTAAAGATAAAGTGATGGTAAAAGACCAAACTTTTCTGCTATCATTGAAAACTATTTTGTTGAGATTGTGGTTCATGGGTGAATGCAGCTGTTGATCTTTTGGGTAGAGAAGTAGTGGCATTGATAGAAACCCAGACATCTGAGGCTGCGCCGTTTGTATCTGATCTTGGAGAGGTGGCCAATGTTCCAGTTCTCTCATTGTCTCTCTCAAGTCCTGCCCTTTCCAACCAGAGATTCCCTTATTTTGTTCGCATGACACACAGCGATCGCATTCAGATGAAAGCCATTGGAGCTCTGGTTAAGCATTACGGCTGGAGAAGTATTGCATTTCTCCACTCAAATGACGATTTTGGTTCTGGGGCTGCATCCGCCTTGCGTGATGCCCTTGGAGGTCTGGACTCTGAGATTGTGTACACAACAATGATTCCTTCAACTGCACAAAAACAAACAATTAGGGAAGAACTTTATAAACTCAAGACAATTAAATCAAGTGTTTTTGTTGTTCACACCCCTTGTGATCTGGGCATCAGTCTATTGATGGAAGCACAGAAGATGAGAATGACGGAGGCTGGTTATGTCTGGATCACAACCCAAGAGTTTACCGGTCTTTGGGATTATCTGCTAAATGCTTCTACAATGTCATCCATGCAAGGCCTACTTGGAGTTAAACAACATATCCCAAATTTTCAACAGCTGAACGATTTCACCGAGAGATGGGAGCGACAATTTAGACTAGACAATCCCAATATTAAAAGCACCGAGCTCAATATATATGGGTTGTTGGCCTACGCTACGGTACTCATGATATCCCGAGCAATTGCAATGATGAAAAGGAGCGCAAGATTAAGTTTTCTGAAACCCACAACCAATCTCGGACTAATGGAAAATACCAAAATCAAGGTATTCGAGCAAGGTGGGAAGCTTTTGCAGGGGATTTTATTAACAAATTTTTCTGGTTTAAGCGGACCTGTTAAGTTCAATGATGGAGAAATGTATGGTTGTAGTTATGAGATAGTGAATGTGGTGGGGAAAAGCTATCAAGCAGTTGGGTATTGGCCATACAATTCCTCAAACTTGTTCAAAACGCCATCCTTTGTTAACGAAGGGCTTCGATCCGTGATTTGGCCTGGTGGGCTTTCCGTGGTTCCTCGGAATTGGGTAATTCCAAAGAGGCTGAAGATCGCAGTACCTGTCACTGGATGGGACCAATTTGTCAGTGTCTCGTTTAACACAGATAGTAATGAGACTTCCTTCAGTGGGTTCATCATTGATGTATTTGAGGCCGTTGTGAAAAGGCTTGACTATCAACTGCAGTATGATTTCATTCCTATTTATTGGAAAAATGATTCCTATGATGAACTCGTCCGCCAAGTGTATCTCAAGGTTTGTATTTTTCATTTTTTTTCTAATATTTTGGAAGAGTACTGGAGAGTTTGCAAATTTTTTATGAACTTTTGCGTGGGCAGAAATACGATGCTGTTGTGGGTGACGTTACAATTAGAGCAAACCGGACTGTAATTGTGGATTTCACAGAACCATTCACGGAAACGGGTTTAGTGATTGTAGCTCGCACGGTCATCAAGGAGGAAGCTAACAATGGTTGGACATTCTTACAGCCATTTACTCCAGCTCTGTGGGCTGCAACGGTGGTGTTTGTTCTATATACAGGATTAGTAGTGTGGCTGCTCGAGCATAAAATAAATCCCGACTTCAGAGGAAGTTCCATTAACCAAATGGTCACTCTACTTTGGTATCATGTTTTCTCACTTCTTTCTTTAATTTCTTCATATGCATTTAATTTTAAATAACCTAAATTCTACTAGTTAACTCTTGCAGGTTTGCTTTTTCCGCTGTGTTTTACGCTCACCGTAAGCATTTCCTTTCCACTCAATTATCTCCATGTTCTCTTTATTTAAAAGCTGTTCGATTTATAAAGCTTTAATATAGTTTTCGTATATTACATATTCTTTTCTATTGAGCAGAAGAGCGAATCCGGAACAGTTTGAGTCGAATAGTAGTTGTAGTGTGGCTGTTTGTAGCTTTCGTTTTAACATCCAGTTATACAGCTAATCTGGCTTCAAGATTGACTGCCGAGCAAATTACGCCAGTAATAAATGGTTTGGCTAACTATAAAGTGGGCTATCACGGTGCATACATTGGTAATTTTCTAAGGGACAATTTGGGAATAGCCAGAAAACAACTGAACCCAACTATATCTCAGCGGGAGTTTGAGGACGCTTTGTCGAGAGGGGCGAAGAATGGAGGCGTCGATGCGATTTTAGAGGAGATCCCATATGTTCGTGCTTTCCTTTCTGGTCGATGCGGTTATTCAACAGTGGGACGTACGTACCGAAGTGGAGGTTTTGGATTTGTAAGTTTTCTTGGAATTATATTATTTATAGTATATAAATACTATCCTATTCATATGTTAAATAATTAATAATAAATATTAAGTTATAATAGAAAATATTAAATATTTAATTTATTTTTAGTTATTAATATTTTAATGTTGATTTTTGAGTTGTGTGATGTTAAAAGATTGTTCTTTTATTTTATTTATTATGTTCTAAGGATTATATGTTTGTGATGTTTTTTATGTAGGTTTTTCCTAAAGCTTCTTCTCTAGTGCAAGACTTTTCTTGGGCAATTTTAAATCTTTCAGATAGTGGTGAGATTCAAGAGATTGAAGATAGATATATCATAAGCTCTTCCAATACATGTTCTAACGTTCCAAAATATTCAAGGTTGGATGTGAAAAGCTTCCAAGGACTCTATCTAATAACAGGATTGGTATCTTCTTTGGCTCTAATCATATTTCTTTCACAAGCACTGTATAATTTCGCCAAAGCTACCACTCCTTTACAACATGAGATTCCTTTATGGCACTACACCAAATCTTTTATAAAATATTTATATCAAGAATAAGTTTCATCCCAACAATAGCACCTTTGTAACCCTAATATTGAAAGAAAGCATTATGACACAAAACATACACTTAGATACCATTGGGGAAAAGTTTATTTGATGTTGTAATACCCTTCCATGTTTTCCTTTCTGCTTATGTGGGTGTTGTACTTTAATAGGTTTGTGTATGTGGAAGTTCTTAACTAATCTATTTTGGTGGGCTATCTATGATGACTTTACATTTCAAGACATGATCATGCTATTAATGATTTAGATGCGGTGGAATTACATATGTTGTTAGGTCTATTGCCTACAATTTCTTTAAAACTCCATTCTATGATGATGAGACGTTACTATTGTTACTACCATGTTGACAATGATATGTTCCAATGGTGTAATGTGATGTTCTAACTTATATTTTAGGTGCTATCATTGAGGATGGACTAAGAATACTAATGTTATTTGATACCCTTATTAGATAGGAACATTACTATGTTTTGCTAATAATTATGACCTATGATGATTATATTTTAGGTTAATGATTTATTTTTATTAACTAACCAATGATTCAAGTGATGAACATATTAATGATGGGTTAAGATACTTACATGCTTATTGTTATAGAATTATGTTGATCATTTCCATGACGTGTTACTGCAAAGAGGGATGATGTTGTATTACTCATTCACGAGAGCTAGACATTGTTACGATCGTCCCTTCATTGATTGTGTTAGTCGATGTTATATATATGCGTATACAAGGGTATGGAATTGTGCAAATATTCACCATACATTCACTCCACCTGACTTCACAAGTCTAAGCATGGCTTAATTATCCTCGATGGTGGTTGAAGAAAGATATCTTAAAGGCCCATTGGACCTATCCTTTCCACCATACTTCTTAAGGAACAATCTTGATCTCAAGTTGCCCAACTGGATTGTCTTGTCGATAAATCCTAATTCACCTAATTCCCTTGCTTGTATTTTGGTATTGTTTGAGTGTTGGTATTGGTGGAATTTAATTGTGCATTATTTTATTATTATTATTTAAACCATCTTTTTCCTTTTCAAAATATTAATTCTATCCTAAATGGTTTTATATAACTTTCATAATATTAATTATTATTGTTGATATTTTGGCCTTTACAAAAAATATCTAAGACTTGGAAATTTTGATATGCATAAATAATAATATTAAATACTAGAGAATATTTAATATTTATTGTTTATAAATTAAATCTATTTATGGGCCCAAAGTCATCCCCTTTGGTTAATTGAAATTATTGTTTCATTTGGCTAGTCGGCCTCTTGAGGATAATATTCATGCTTGTATAAATAGAGATCGATTCTTGAAGGAGAAAATATAAAAAATATTAACATGGTATCAAAGCCTAGGCAGAGTAAAGATTCATTTCAAATTTAGGAATTCAAACTAACTCTTTCAACTAAGTTGGTTATCACATCAACCAGGATTAGACCCGAAGATAGGCTTGAGGGAGATATTAATTATACATCTTGGAAGATGAGGTTATTAATCATTTGAAGGGAATTGGAAATTACCTCAATTATTGAAAATCCTCCTCAAGCTAATATGGATGTAGATGAAAAGAAGGAATGAAACAAAAACAACATTAAAGCAATGAGATTAATTGTTGATAGTGTTAAAGATCACATTGTGCCAATAATTGCAAATCTAGAGAATACATATGACATGTTCACTTTATTAACTGGCATGTTTCAAATAAAAAACATAAATAGGGTCCTAGCTCTCAAAAATAACCTCTCTCAGATTAGGATGAATCAAGGGGAGTCAATCACATCCTACTTCATGAGGATCAATGAGCTAAGGAATCAACTATCATCAATTGGGTTCACATATGATAATAAAGAGCTAGTTGTGATAGATATTAATGGATTGCCTCTTACTTGGGATGCATTCATTCAAGGGATTAGTGCACGTTCCAAATTACCTACTCTTGATAGACTAAAGACTGATTGTCTTCAAGAAGAAGAAAGATTAATATCAAGAGGCTCAATCTTCAAGGAAGATATACAAATTCTTTACTCTCAAAAATTCAAAAGGGGGATAGGGAAATTAAAAAAGAAAAGAGAATTCCAAAAGGATAAGAGGGACAAAAATAAAGGAAGTTCAAAGGACAATGAAGGAAGAGGGAAGAACTTTAAGAAGAAGAAACCTTTCAAGAGGGACTTCTCCAAAACTCAATGCTAAAAATGTGAGAAGTTTGGTCACCTAGCTGTAAATTGTCTTGAGAGGAACAACCTTCAAGCATCTTTTGCGGAGATAAAAGAAGCCAAATCTGAGCACTTTGCACTTTGAGAGGGAGTTGCAATTTGAGAGGGAGTTTTAAATATGGGCTCACTTGTGAAATTGTCAAAGTTATAAACTCCTTCTGTTGGTTACATTCAACTACAATTTTGTATCTGATTTTTTTGTATGAATGTGGCACCATACAAAGCTAATCATAACCTTTTATGTACACATATTGGCTTTATATTACTTTGGCTACATATTGGCATGTGTTTGTATGAATGGATCATACTTCTCATTAATATATATTTTATAATTAGGAAGAACTACATTTGGATATATATACATTGGCTATTGCTTATTTCCTTTATTTATATACCTTGGTATGACTTAATTATGGGTATGAGGTTTAAGAGGGAGTTCAATCATGGGCTCACTCAATTTTGTGAACTCCTTCCTTATGTCATTACTATGGAAGCATACTTTGAGCTAACATATCTCTATTTTGTATGCATGGATACATGCTTATTAGTAGCATACCTTCTATTATGCATGAGGAGCATACATTACATTTTGAACAATTTTTATAACACATGTTATACCTTACATTGTTATGGGTACATACACAGTTGATTGTTAGTATAACTGATTAACTATTTTCTTTATTTATGCAATGTTGGAACATACTTAAATTGGCATATGTTGTGTATGTTACATTTTTATAATTGACATATTTTTGGGAACATACATTATGATACTTAGAGATAATGTTGTTGTATGCAAGGGAGCATACTTTATATAGATATATGTTATCCTTTTCTATTGATCATATATATGTGTAGGGAACTATATTGCATCTTTTTATGATCACATTGCACCTAGTTATATGTTGGGCTTATGTGATTACTCTTATGCTTATGGCTAAGACTTGTCTATGGATAATCGATGAATTATGCTTGTTCTATGAGATAAATATATTTTAGATATTGGTTATTACATTTGGCTACTTAATATGATCGTATGGAGCATACATCATTTGTGTACTTTAGCATGAATATTTTAGTGGCTTATTGTGTATGTATGGATCATATTCTCTTTTATAGCTGAGTCTATATTTATTGATTATAGATGAGACTATAATACATGTGATTCTATGTGTGAACACATTTTATTTACATTGAGCTTGATTCTTATGATTATAAGATCATATTGGTTACTCTTATGTTTATGTGGATTCATGAGATAAGATTTTGATTATGAGATATATTTGGTTATGATTGCTCATTTGGTAACACTTATGTATATGGCTAAAGTTGTTTCTTATGAATTGGATACTTAAAGGATATCATGGATTTGATATTCTTCTCATGGATCAGGGATCCATTGTTGAGAATTTGGTGGACATCATGGACTTGATGTATAGAGACCATTTCTCTGAGCATTTGGTGAATATTATGGAAGTGATATCTCATGGATCAGGGATCCACATATGAGTAATTGGTGAAAATCATGGACTTGATGTCGATAGGACATTACTCTGAGCACTTGGTGAATATCATGGACTTGATATTCGTTAGTGATGCAAGAGCATCCTAGGATTCTTGGAAATCCTGTAT